>OY757915.1:9344166-9646666 GCA_963585895.1 Sepioteuthis lessoniana | reverse complement strand
TCTACAGCCCCAGCCGACAGGGAGGGTAGACATTGAAGTTCATTTCAAAGAATATTCTTCCAGTTTTTACCTAATTTTCATGCGACCACTGATTCTTGGAAAGTTTTTAATTTTTCCCTTTTCACCTCCCAAATGCATTCGCTAAAAACAAAATCTGTAGACATCTTGAGAAAACGGTTATTTGCTAGAAACCGATTCCAGCAAAAAAAAAAAAAAAAAAAGAAAAGAAAATGGAAAATTTTATTCATTTTTTTAAAATCACGCATCAGTCTTGACGCCCAAAGATGAATTCAAAACAAGATTTTATTGAAGTCGATTCACGCAAGTCATGACAAGAAATTATTTCGTTCGATTTATCACATTATTTTCTGTTTTTTATCGGTGGAATTTAGATCAATCTTTCAGGTCAATTCACACTTTTTAAAACTAAGTATCTATATCATAACGTTAATAAGTATTGATATATTTTCTCAACATTTTTCATAAAAAATAGACTCATAAAATATCCACTCGCGCTTTGACAAAAAAATCCATTTCCTCTTCAACATTGTTTGAACTTGACAATTTTAAAACTTCAGTTTTATTTTTTTTTTTGCTGCCATTTTCAGATAAGTTACGTCCGAGTATTTAAAAGATTTGCTTGTCACTTAATTTTATTTGATTTAATTTAACACGACGTTTGCGTGAACAGTAAGCCACAAACATTTATTTATCAAACATGTTCATTATTACTTATATAGACCAATGGGAGTATGTTACCAGCACTACTATGCTCAGTACGCTAAGCGTAACTTTTATCGTCGTAGGAATTCCTCTCCTTTCCATCCCAATTTTTTCACTCCCTCTGTTTTTTTTTTCAATTTTAATCAAATATTTTTTGCTCTTCATTTCTCGTTAATGTCCGTTGGAAAAATAGGAATCCATCTGTTTTCCCGAAAATTATGGGTAAATAATCAGACAGTCTAGCCTTGTTTTAGGCAACTAGCCAAGGAGAAGGAAGCACAGCATTCGCAGTAACTTAATTCTTGTACCATATTCTATTCATGGTCGTGGTGTTGGGTAAATACAAGAGATTTAGATAGTAAAATAGAAAAAAGAATTACATTGCCTCCCCCGAATCTCCGGCAGAAAATGATCTTACTTGATCCTGATTGTTTTACTGGCTTAGTTGAATCAGAGATCCTTCATGAAAAAATATGTCCAGTTGGATAAGAAGCGAGTTCAAATATTGCCTGAAACAGAGAGAAACCTTCTGGAATAACCCAATATTGAGGAATAACTATGGAATTCTGAAAATTTTGAAAGAAAACTCGGCATGTCTTGGAAAAAATATCAATAATTCAAATTCTTTCATCTAATTTATTTAAGGCATATTTTGTGAAGCCAGAATGTTCAGCTATTAAAGAAAAATGTGTTGCGTCTCACATATTATTTACGGCTGAATTAACAACTCAAGTGACATACTTTATGTGCGTTAAATTCATAATATTTGGCACGGGTAGTAGTTATATATATATAATATATATATTATATATATATATATATATATATATATATATATATATATATATTATATATATATATATAATCGACGAATGAGCAAAAAACAGAATGCTGGGTAAATTAAAGTGCTCAGATGTCAGCATGGCAGGACAGAATAAAAGCGAAAATATTTATCTCACATAGCAAATAAAAAATAAAATACTGAACTTGGTGACGATTGGCGTAATGAGTAGAATGTTCGCCGATGTCCAGGAGACCTATGTTCAATCTCAGGGCGAGTCATACCAAAGACTCAAAAATGGTATTTGGATGCCAGTTTGCTTAACACTCAGCTTAAATAAGGTAAGAATCAAGGGTAAAGCGGAGCAATCCAGGGAATGGAGTAGCACCTTTCCTCTACACCTCGATGTGGTAGCTATTAAACAGAGAGCATTCGGGTCACCCTCGACTAAGGTCGCCAACTTTACTTTTTTATAGTAAAAAAAAAAAATTGAGATTACTGAATTTTCTTTTTTATGGAATATTGGTGTATAAATACTTAGAATTTGAGTTCTATTGCAGTACGATTTTTTCTTTCCTAAAATTTGCATTCTTCGAAAAGGGAAGTGGTTTTGGTGATAGATAGTCACAAATGTTGTCTGTTGCAGCCTTAACTGTTTATTGTTGATGGATGTAAAAACCTTTTTATGTTCCATCCCTTTAAACAAGCTGGATGCGACACAAAGTCAATTTTTTGCGGGTTTAACAGGTTTCAATTCTGAGTTTTCTTTCTCCTAGACCGGTTGACATACCATGGGTCAAAGAGCTCAATCTGCCCTTCTATTTACCCATAACTGAGAGGAAAAATTGGATTCATACCTTTCCTGAACAAGGTCTGTGCTATGACAAATATAAACAGACTCGACTATGATTTGAACTCTGGTCACCGTTTCCATTTCCGAGGACGGTAACCATTACATGTCGGTACCTCCTTTTTAAGGTCGTTTTTGTTTCTTGTTCCTGGTGCTCCACAGATACAATAGCCGTTGGATAATTCTCTGAAAAGTTCAATTTTTTTTTGGTGGGAGGGAAGTCGTCCCTTCTAGCAATATGACCAATCCTGTGTAACTGTTTTTTGAGCAACATTGCTCCGGTACGAGTGACTTCATCAGGTTTGAGAACTTCAATATTTGAAATGAAGTCATCCTAACTGATGTTGAGTACGATACGGTGGCATTTTTGATGGAATTGTTGAAGGTACTTGATGTGGTTCCTGTACCATACAAAATGAATAATACTTTAAAGATTTTTATATCCTTTCTTATGCTCTTGCATTTTCACACGCACCTGTAAATTCTGTCGAATATGCTGTTCATCTTTGAATGTTATCAACCCTGAAAATATTACGTTAGCAAGGTTGGGGAACGTTTGAATAGACTTCTGTCCAATCTCTAACAATAACGATGCTCTCACTGAAAGACAGTATCATAGATTACTTTTGCCGTGTCACTGGGTCAAACATGTTAGATTTTCACTGTGATAGAGACTGCATGAACATATGGATCCTTTCTGTCTTCATGGTGATGCGACAAGCTGATGTTAGCCTTGTAATCGTTGAACGTGGGATCTGTTGAAGTTCTTAAGGTCCACTAGTAAAAATGGAGCCTCTCTTGAAAGGTTGACAATATAGAAATACTCTTCTACCTGTATATGCTCATAATGTTTACTAGTATTGATGTTTTGTTCTGTCTTGTGTCTCAGAGGTTCCTAGATATTCCACTGTCTTCTCCTGCGCTTGCCAGATTTAAATTTAATGTACCAGTATAGGATAAGGTTTCGATGTCATACATCCCTGTATATCCAGCCAATAAACATGTTTCCATTAGGGACAACCCTGCAGAGTGTCTGCATTGATATGTCAACGTTATGATTCCATCAACTCGTTGACTACATGGCACTTTGCGTAGCGAGTGAAGTCATTTACTAATCTTTGCTAAGGTAAAGCACCCAGGTTTCAGACTGCTTACAGTAACTGTAAGCTGTGGTCACCCATCTAAATATTGAACAGGCTCATCGGTATTTGATCTTAGCTTATCCAGCAGAAACAGGTGCTTTCAGCGCTATTTGACCCAAAGTTATTGTATAGCTGGTGTTATTCTGACAAAGAGAGACACAACACTTTATTCAGTCGTTGGAATGTTTGTTACTTCATTTTACGTGGCTCGGATGAAAATTCATTGGCTGACCGAGATATTCTTATGCAATGTGACTAAATGAAGTTTATTTTTCAACATAGTCCTCCTTAGGGACAACCCAATTCTTTGCTCGCTATTGCAGTGTTTGGATGCGATTGGTTAAAAAAAGTTCTCAACTGTAGATATGACGTCATCACATGAACTTTTCAGTGCTCTCTCGTATATATATATATATATATATGGATGTAGAGGAAGATTACTAAAGTGAAGCGTCTAAGAGTGTCCCGAATTTAATAGATCGGAATAAGTGCAGCGGAAACGGAATGTTTAAATTAATCCAACAGACATATTAGATTAAAAAAAAATGAAACAAGGAAAAACAAAAACAAAAAAAAAAAGAAAGTAAAAATTATTTCGTGCTTTTCATCTGATTTTCATATCCGCTTTAACAAAATAATTTTTTTTCAATGGAAAAGCTTCCGATTTGAACTCTTCCAAATGCAGTTGCTCTATTTGTATTGAATATTGGGTTGATTCATTTGATGCCGGTGCCATAGTTGAACAATGTTAGGGAAATCTTCGAGGGTTACTTTACACATTTTATGTGCATAAACTTTAAATTTATAATTTTAGTCTTAGAAAAATTATGATTTAATATAAGATGCCAATTTAAGTCTTGAAAAAATGCAGCATGAAGTAGGTAATTGATCATTGAAACTTTTAGTATTGTTTCAGTAGGTGCAAGCAAGGTTTTCGAATGAGTTGTTACTTGAAAAAGGGAGAGTGAGAACAAAAACTTATGAAATGAAGGAATGATTTTTAATGAAGAGGCAAGGCAAGAAAGTCTAAAATTGCAGGAAAATTAGTTTGATTAATTGATTGATTGAGCTTAACGACATGTCAACAGGTAGAGGATTATTTTATGCGAAGTTGTAAGGGAATTGCATTCATTGTACATTCATATTTGCACTTTTTACGTTGATGTTTCCTAAGTGTTTTTTGCGCACATACAATATCAAGTATCCGTGTGTTGTTTTATGGTTTCAAGTATTCCGATCTAATACAAATAATTATTAGGTTTCATTTATCATTTCTATTTTATACTAATCATTTGCTTGCACATAGTTATATAGTTTTTGTAACTAATGATAATTCTCAATAGGTAATAATAGATTTAACTGTTTTCTTAATACAGAAAATTTATGGTTATTTGATATCAAATATTCATATCTATATAAATCTATTGCACAAATTTTTATGGTTTCAAGTATTCTTATCTAATACTAGTAATTCTATGGTATCTAGTAATTATATATTTGCACACAGTTATATGGTTTCTTATAATTAATAATAATCCTCGTAAGCTGGGTCAGTTGATTACGCTGACTGCACAAGACCCTCCCTAACGGGTGTATATAACCTCAAGCCATCTAATGGTGCGGCTTCAGTTCCGGATCTTTTGGGAAGAAGGAGTAGCCCCCCTCATCACCATTGCTCTCTGATTCGTTCTGATCTCCAGAGTGATAGTTCCTGTTTGGTTCTCCTCTATAGGTCAAATAGAAACATTTAACCATTTACTATATTGATACCATTTAAATGATGATTTAGAATTGAATATCATTCAAGGGTTGATATGCCATTAAAACAACCAGCCAACCAACCTGATGATAATCCCTTATAAACAGTTATAGCTTCAAGTAACTATTCTTAATTCAAATAGTTTATAGTTGAATGGCATCAAGTATCCCTATGGAAAACGATTAACTTTCAAAGAATTCTATTTGACATAGATGGAAGCCTAGCAGGTACAACTACTGTGGGTCAGAGTGGACCTGGGAGTGATGGCAAGGAAGGGTACTTCTCATTTCCCAGATCTCAAAAACTGGATCTGCACCATCAAATGCAGTTTAGTGTCATACTTAGGGCACCCCTCTTTTGGTGGGATGAAATCTTAACGCAAAAAATACAGCCAACGTACTGTAAGTACTACCCCGACAGGAGAGAGAGAGAGAGAGAGAGAGAGAGAGAGAGAGAGAGAGAGAGAGAGTAGAAAATCAAAGGAGAATAAGTTTAATTTGCTTGAATGAAACATTGGGAAAGAAAAAAATTATTCTAAAATAAATTATCTTTAGCAAGGATGTCTTTCAACAAAATCTTGTTGAAAGACAATATTTGACGAATGCGATGCGTCAAATGGTCATAGAGAAAAAATAAGAACTTCTTCTATAAAGGGTGGATATTCGAGACATTTTTGCCTTCAAAATTATCAGTTATTTGGAAAAATCTAATGTTTTTTTATTATTCAATCGTCAACTCGAATATGTTGAACATAATGTAAAGATTCCACAAAGAATAGACCAGGTCAAAATTGTTATAAATGTTTTATGAATAAATAAATGATTTATGGGGATGAATGGAGAAATATCAGCGAAAACCAGGGAGACTAATTTGATGACCGAATAATGAGGTTATAGATTTATAGGACTAAGTGATATTGCGAAAATATTTTGGTAAATACTGCATCATCCAACAACACAAATGCACACTAGTACAAATACATAGATGCATACACAAACACACACACATATAAACAGATATATATATATATATATATATATATATATATATATATAAGCAAACACACACAATGGCAAACACACACACACACACACACACACACATACACACACACACACACACAGAGACACAGACACACACACACACACACACAAACACACACACACACACACACGATCACTTCTACTTAATATAGTTTTGGTAAAAAGCAGACACATTTATAATACGGAGCTTATACGAATAAATTCAATAAATGAAGTTTGTCACGGCAGAATTACTATGCAATTGAATATATTTTCATATGTGTGTTTTCCTGTGTATGTTTGTGTTTTGTCGAGTATATATATATATATATATATATATATATATATATATATATATATATATATATATATGTGATTTTTTTTACAAAACAACAATCATTAGGCAGTTAAAAAAATGATGATTGTTGTTTTGTAAACAAGTCCATGAAACCCAGCAGGTCGCAGTCTAAATTCCATGAATTAAATACCTAATATATATTTATCTATTAATATTATATAATAGCTCTATCCTAGATATAGAGCACTCTCTATATTATATTGCACTTGGTTCGACACAAACCCACAAAGTGATTTAGTATCAACCAATAATGTTATATATATATATATATATATATATATATATATATATATATATATATATATATATGTATGTGTGTGTGTGTGTGTGTGTGTATGTGTGTTAAATATTGTAAGAAAAGGCTTAAAAGTGCTCGATGTTATTTAAGCAGAGCAAGTTTATCGACTAAAATCTTAAATTTTAACTTCGTGTAACTTGCTCTGTTCCACTAAGTTTCGTGTGTCACCAAAATCATCCGACGGAAAACATGATTATATATATATATATATATATATATATATATATATATATATATATATATATATATATGGATATAGATATATGTATATATATATAGTGACTGCCGAATATTAGGGAAGCTCATCTCAATCCCCCCATATATATATATATATATATATATATATATATATTTCAGTGTGACGTGTTGAATACTAGGACATCCGAGGATCAATAACGTGAAACGTAAAAATGTTATTATGTTCTGTTCCTCCTCATCTTTTTACTCTTGATATATATTGTAATATTTCACTGCGTTTTCGTGCACGCATTTTGCTGCGAATTATAATCATAATTTTCTGTGTGCGTGTGAGTATGTGTGGGAGTACATAAATATATATGTATATATATTTATATACATGTATGAATTATCGGGAGTACAATGAAGAACTCGAAGGCTGATATGCCATTAAACAAAGAAACAATAAATCAAAAAATGTTAAACAAAATTTGAAGCTGAAGACCGCTGCTCAAATATCTTTCTGCAAATGAATTTTCTTCTTCACCACGATGTATTAATTTTATTTTTTATTTTCTTTTTTTCCTTCTTCCCACTTTTGAATATTCTCTTCGTTTCCAATTCTGTTTTTGTTCTCTTGGCAAACAACGACCTTTGAATTACGTTTTGTCTTGACCCCTTCTGCATCCCATTCTCTCAATTCTAGTTCAGTTCGTTCCCCTACCAAGAAAAAAAAAAAGGTACAAAACCAAAAACAAAGCAAAATATAACAAAACAAAATAACAAAACAAAAGAACTCCCAAAATAACCCCCCATCACTCCTTTGCACTCTTCTAAAACGTTTTTTCTGTCACTCCCATTGTTGTTTTATTCCTTTATTTCCTTTTTATCGGACTAAGTTTCGGTCATTTCAGTCCAGCTTAACCCTACACGCTTTTCTATCATTTTGTTTATATGTCAATTGTTAAGAAAAAGAATCAGTAAACAAAAAACAAAAAAAGCCAAAACAAGTTAAAAAAAACAAAAAAAAAGAAAAACCCAACAAAAAACAAACAAATAACAACCAATAAAAAACAAAATAGTTTTTTTTCCTAGAATTTAGACATCTGACTGTTATTTGTTTCTTCAAGAACTGAATGCAATGTGGTCAAATAGAATTTCCCTCTGTGTTTTTTTTGTTTGTTTTTGGTTATGATATCACATTTCTAAAGATATAGTTAATAATCTCTACTAGCAGTTTATTACTCCAGCAGTTTTTTTTTCTAACGCACCACATCAACAATTACTAGTTATTCGTTCTCTCGGAAGGAAGCAAGAAAAATTGAAAACTAAAATCGCCAAAAGATGGTTCCTTTTTTTGGATTCAATAATACCCGTAAAAAATTGCTGTACACACACACACACACACACACACACACACACACACACACACACACACACACACACACACACACACACACACACACACACACAATTATATATATATATATATATATATATATATACATATACATATATATATATATATATATATATATATATATATATATAAAAGAATGATAATTTAAAGAGAGAATTTCCTATATTTATAAATAAAGAGTTTTCAATATCGGTGAAAGAGCAGGATGATTTAATATCGCTGAGTTACTTTCACTTTCCCTCCTATGTCATCATCAGACAAAGTAATAATTTTTAACAATAAATTTTTGAGGAAAACCCAAATTTATGAATAGTGGCGTTTTAATTTCTTGGCAATATCATGAAGAGACAGTTTAAAACAATAGTCTGCCACAATTTTACCTTTTTCAAACTCAGATAATTGCTTAACAAACGATTAATTACCAATAAAAATATAAGACCGAGGAAAAAATTCTCATGAATTTCCTATTTTTTTGTATTTTTTTTTTTTTGAAAATTAAAACTTTTCGCTAGAAATAAGTAAAAATAATCACTTCTTATGTCATTAAATTTTTATAAGATTTGTGGCAATATTTCTCAGTTTTTTCATTGTATAAAAAATGTTTTTGGTGTGTAAAATTGCATTATTATTTTTTGTGTGTAAAATTGTATTATTATTTTTTTTTTGTATAAAATTGATTTATTAATTTTTGTGCGTAAAATTGCATTATTATTTTTTTAGATATAAAATTGCATTATTATTTTTTGTGCGTAAAATTGCATTATTACTTTTTTGTATAAAATTGCATTATTACTTTTTTGTGTAAAATTGCATGAATATTTTTTAGTGTTGAAAATTGCTTTATTATTTTTTTGTGTAAAATTGCATTATTGTTTTTTTTGTATAAAATTGCATTATTATTTTTTATTTTGCAAAATTACATTATTATCTTTTTTGTAATAATGCTTTATTATTTTTTGTGAAAAATTTCATTATTATTATTTTATGTGTAAAATTGCATTGTTTTTAGTGTAAATATTTTTTTTGTACATGAAATTGCATTATTTACTTTATTTTTTATAAAATTGCATTAGTATTTTTTTGTGTGTAAAATTGAAATATTTTTTTCTTTAAAATTACATGATTATTTTTTGTGTGTAAAATTGAAATATTTTTTTTTTTTGTAAAATTGCATTATTATTTTTTGTATAAAATTGCATTATTATTTTTTGTTGTTAAAATTCATTATTTTCAATTTTATAAAAATTTGCATTATTATTTTTTATGTGTAAAATTGCATTATAATTATTTTTTAGGTATAATTGCAATATTTTTTGTGTAAAACTACATTATTATTATTTTAGTGAAAAATTACATAATTTTTTCCTGTTTAAAGATTGCATAATTATTTTTTGTCTGAAATTACAGTATTATTGCTAAAAAAATCATTATATTAATTTTTTAAAAATTAAATTGCATTAGTATTTTTTGTGTAAAATTGCATTATTTTCTTTTTTTGTATAAAATAGCATTATTTTTTTGTATAAAATCGAATTATAATTTTTTTGTATAAAATTGCATTATTATTATTTTATGGTAAAATTGCATTATTATTATTTTATGGTAAAATTGCATTATTAGTTTTTGTGTAAAATTGCATTATTATTTTTTTTTTTATGTAATATTGCTTTATTTTTTTTCAGTATAAAATTGCGCCTTTATTTTTTTGTGCAAAATTACATTTTTTTTTTGTAAAAATGCATTATAGTTTTTTCGTTTAAAATTGCATTACTATTTTTTTTGTAAAATTACATTATTCTTTTTTTTTGTTTAAAATTGCATTATTATTTTTTTTGTGTAAAAATGCATTATTATTTTCATTTTTGTAATATTGCATTTTTTTCTTTTTTTGTATAAAATTGCATTTTTAGTTTTTTGTGTAAAATTGCATTATTATTTTTTTGTGTATAAAACTGCATTATAATTATTTTTGTGAAGAATTGCATTTTTATTTTTTTTGTGTAAAATTGCATTATTTTTTTTTGTTTAAAATTGCATTTTATTTTTGTGTAAAATTGCATTATTATTTTGTTGTGTGTAAAATTGCATTATTATTTTTTTTTTGTGTAAAATTACATTATTATTTTCTTCTGTGTAAAATTCCAGAACTATACTTTTGTAAAAAATTTCATTATTATATTTTTGCATTATTATTTTTGAGTAAAATTGCATTATTATCTTTTTTTGTCATATTACATTATTGTTTTCTGTATGTGTAAAATTGTATTATTATTTTTTTTTATAAAATTACATAATTTTTCTATGTATAAAATTGCTTTATAATTTTTTTGAGTAAAATTGCATTATAATTTTTTTTGTTTAAAATTGCATTAGTATTTTTTGTGTAAAATTGCATTATTTTTTTTTTATGTAAAAATCCATTATTGTTTTTTTTTGTAATATTACATCATTTTCTTTTTTCTTTGAATAAAATTGCATTATCATTTTTTGTGTGAAATATATTTTTATTTTTTAATGTGTAAAATTGCATTATAATTTTTTTGTGTAGAACTGCATTTTTATTATTTTTGTGTTAAATTGCATTTTTTTTCTGTAAAATTGCATTATTTTTTTTTTGTGTGTAAAATGGTATTTGTATTTCTTTATTGTAAAATTTCATTATTATTTTTTATGTGTAAATTTGCATTATTATTTTTTATGCAAAATTGCATTATTTTTTTGTGTAAAATTGCATCATTATTTTTTGTGTGTAAAATTGCATTATTATTTTTTTGTGTGTCAAATTGCATTTTTATTCTTTCTGTGTAAAATTGCATCATTATTTTTTTTTATGTTAAACTGCTTAATTATTTTTGTGTGTGTAAAACGGCATTATTATTTCTTTGTGTAATATTGCATTATTATTTTTTTTATAATATTGCATTATTTTTTTGTGTAGTATTGCAATATATTGTTTTGGTGTAATATTACATTTTTTTTGTGTATGATTACATTATTTTTTGTGTGTGAAACTGGATTTTTATTTTTTTTTTTTGGTGTAAAATTACATTATTTTTTTTGGGTAATAAATCATTATTTTTTTTTATTGTGCAATATTGCATTATTATTTTTTTGTGTAATATTGCAGTATTTTCTTTTAAGTGTAAAACTGCATTATTCTTTTTTTTGTGTGTAAAATCACATTATTATTTTTTTTTTCATGATTTTTTATTGTTTTCATTATTTTTTGATTATTACGAACGCAAGAAAGACACATGTTCTCTGAGAAAAAAAATGAGAGGAAATAAAAGAACAAAGAATAACGGATTTTTTCTGTGGTATTATCAATAAACCTGCAATAATTCGTGACAAGCTACACGATCTTTTTGATTGCTAATATTATCGATTTTGTCTTGAGGATATGCAGTGATATTATTATTATTATTATTATTATTATTATTATTATTATTATTATAATAACGAGCATTAATAGCCATTTTGCCTTCGTGGTAGCTATTTAGTTTTCCATGAAATCGATTTTGTCTTCATAAATTGCTATTTGTCTTTATAGACATTATGTATTCATGATAGCCATTGATATAAATTTTGTTTTTATTATATTCATTTCATTCTTGTGATATCCAGTTTGTCTTCATAAAAGTCATTTTCTATTCATGATCAGAATTGATAGCAATTTTGTCATTATGATATCCATTTTATTCTCATTATTTTATTTCGCGCTAATGCCCCTGGAAGCGGCCTGAATTCATCTCTCCTTCCAGCTATGACTGATTGATTGATAAATTTCAACAGTGTAAACCAATCTAGAGTTATTTTATGTCTAGAGGTTTGAGAATCGCATTCATTGTTCGGTTACACTTTTATTTTTTGTGTTGTGGTTTCTTTAGAGTTTTTTTGTACGGTCCTATCGAATACGAATGCTTTTTAAACAGATCTATTTGACGTATAAATGAGTCCTTAACAGGTACTATCCATCCAGCTTAGAGTGGACATCGAAGTAATGGCTGTGAAGGAGTTCCCTACCTTTCCCTATTTTCCAGAACCGGAGCCTCACGATCAGATTCGGTTTAGTGTTATAAGCAGGACACCCCTTGTTGGGGTGGTCTTACTCTTCTGCAGAGGATGGATTCAGGGTATTCTAAGCCCAGACGTCCCCTAGATATGAGTAAATAGAAAATATATCTCAGATCTCTAGCTTTTTAGATAGGCACGATGTCTATCTAAAAAGCTAGAGATCTGATATATATTTTCTATTTATTACTCATATCTAGGGGACGTCTGGGCTTAGAATACCCTGAATCCATCCTCTGCAGAAGAGTAAGACCACCCCAACAAGGGATGTCCTGCTTATAACACTAAACCGAATCTGATCGGTGGGAAGGAAAATTCAAAAACGGAGGGTATTGAGCTAGTAACACCACCTTATAAAGATCTCTCAGCCACTGGAATTACAGTACCATCCTTGATGTAGAATGCCTGCTGTTCACTGCTGTATTGGGGGGGGGGAACAGAAGAAGAAGATTAAGGGAGAGAAAGAGAGAGAGAGAGTGAGAGAGACAGAGAGAGAGATTACAGCACCATCCTTGATGTAGTATGGCTGCATTTCACTGCTGTACTGGGAGTCAACAGAAGAAGAAGATTAGAGAGAGAGAGAGAGAGAGAGAGAGAGAGAGAGAGAGAGAGAGAGAGAGAGAGAGAGAGAGTAGAATGGACATTTGTTCTTCATTATTACCCTTGGTAGCCATTTGTCTTCACAATCGCTATTTTGTATTCATAATAACAATTCTGGTCGCAAAATGAGGATTTTCTATTTTGTCTTTTACACAAATGTTATTGTTTTTGCCCGATTTCTGTCTATGGAAGCCCATAAAAAACCTACACTATAGTCGTATTTCAGTGGCTACCCCATAAACGTTTTTGTGACTTGTACCAAATTAAGCAAAACTTAGTGTTATATAAGGTAACTACATTATAATTGTATTTAATTGAAAAAAACGAAGATAAACCGACTGATGAATAATTGTCAGAGACAGGATCTTTAAATTTTTTAAAACGAAAAATAAGGAAGACCCAGTGGTGCAATGGCTAAAGTGTGGGACAGCGTTTTCAATGTGAGTTCGAATCCCCATCGGGTTATTGCGCTCACTTTTGGACTTATACCCATTGGAAAGGTTTGAAACCTCTTATCCACTTGGTATGGGCTAAAGAATATTAGTGCTGTTCTTTTTACAAGTTTGGCCTTAAATAACCCACGGAGGTTGATATGCTATTAAGCAAATAAAGTCAACCAAGCCAAAAATAAACAGCTACGTTTATAAATATAGAAGATAAAATGCGGATAGAATCAACTTCACTTCTATAGTAATAGTTTCCTCAACCAGCTTGCTGTCCGATGATCCTCAACGAAATACATTAGGTACTGACTTAATGTAACACAAAGCTTCAATACGTGACACATGGCGTAGAACGATCTCATTATTGCAAGACGAGTTACCTTATATGACACTAATTAGTTTTGTTAAATTTCGCACAAGGCACATATACTGAGCACTGTGTAAAGTTGAAAATGACTTCAATGATAAATATCAGCTATTTTGTTTCCTACCGATCAGATACCCAAATATGGGCCATGGCCAAAAAACGCAAAAGAACCCAAAGAATTGAACACGCTACTGCGGTAATTCAATGTAAGAATAGCTTATTAACCTTTTTATAAGGTGAGCTGTACAGATACTAGGCTTTGAGCGCAGTCTCAAACAAAGCCACGGGTTTGGTGTATGTGAGGTCACAGTGAGGATCGAACTCCCGAAAATACTAATGATCCGTTCTACAGCAAAGCAATGTCGACAGGTATTATAGGATTCCTATAAAGCTTGTTTGAGAGAGGATTCTGAATTTTCTTCCCACTTTAATAATCGGGCACGTGATGTGACGAAAAATCTTTCCGCTCCGGAATGTTCCTTTATCCTAACTTCGAGGCAAAGAACTTATTTGTCGAAGAGTGCGTCGTTTTTTTTATTCCATAAACGAAATGCGTTATGTATGAGAAATTTCAAACAAAGAACAGGGAATAATACCGAATGAAACGTGCGCACACATCCAGGAAATTAATATCCACAAAGCATTATTGAATGACAAGTGTTCACAGAACTGGGGATTAAGGGGAGTAAACAACAGGAGTGAGACAGAGAAAAAAGAAAAGAGAATAAGGAACATATCAAGCTGTGTTGTTAATGACTATTCTAAAAAAAAATGAAGCAAAAAAACGAGGTAAAAGGTTGCGTAATTTAATAAGAAAATCTCGTTTATTTCACTTAAAATCTCGTTTATTTAACCATATCTCGTTCATTTAAAAGAATGGGGATTTTCAGGAATAGAAGAAACTCATATGGTGAAGAATTCAAAGAGAGATATGTAAAGCGGAAATTGTTTTTATTACCTCCCATCAAGATCAAAACAAAACAAAAATAAAAACCAAACAAAAAACAATAAAAAACAACAACAAAAACCCCCAAACACACCGAAAAACAAAAACAAAAACAAAAAAACAAAACAAAAAACTACAACAAAAATACCAAATAAAAAATTGATTGTGAGACAATTTAAAATACCCTGAAAATATTTTTACATATTGTGTGTCTTCACAAGTATTTTATCGTTATCAAGTACTTATTTGAATGAAGCCTAATCCTGAGGGCACAGGTTTAAGTTGTTGTAAGATGGATAAAAACATAAAGGTCGTTCGCGAGCGAAACATAGTAAACTGGAAGTACAGTTCAATCCACCAGGATTTCTTTGCATTTTGCCGTAACCAGAGAGGAATTTTGTAGCAAATATATAAAAGTCTCTCTCACTCTTTCTCTCTCTCTCTCTCTCTCTCTATATATATATATATATATATATATATACGTTGTGCCTTCAATAAGATTCCAGACTTTTTTGTACAAGAATTTAAAATTGTCGTAGACTCTTGAAAATTCAGTATTTTATGGCAATACATCTTATGAGATGACTGACCAATTTTTATGATTTCAGGTTCAAATGAACAGCTACAGCAGCAATTGGAATACACCCTACTAAAGCATGATTGTCATAGCTGGTGAATTTCAAAAATGCAATCTGGACGTGAGGACATTTTAAAAGAACGATATGCAATAGAATTCTGTTTTCAACTTGGAAAAAATGATGCCACAGAAACGTATGGAATGCTTCAAACTGCTTTTCGACCATCTTGCATGAATCAAGCATCAGTTTTTGAGTAGCATAAGAGATTCAAGGAAGGTAGGGAGTCTGTGAGGGGTGATGAGAGGTGTGGGAGGAGTAAGGAAGTCGATACATCAGATTTGATTGGCCAAACGATTAGGGTTAGGGTTACTGTGTTGATTTTTTGAGGGAGTTCAGCAAGAGATTCCTTGGGAAGAGGCCAGCACTCTTGAAATCGGGTCAGTGGCATTTCCAGCAGGACAATGCACCAGTCCACAACCCCATCCTTGTCATAGACTATTTGACCAAGATGGGCATCAAGACAGTTACTCATCCTCCCTATAGTTCAGACGTTGCTCCCAGTGACTTTTGGTTATTCCCTATGCTCAGAGGCTGCCGTTATGAGACAATTGAGGAGATGAAAGCGGCTGTGACGAAGGCCATTGACACGCTCACACAAGAGGACTTCAATGGGACGTCCCAGAAGTTGTTGGAACGGTACAATAAGTCCATTGCCGTCAGAGATTACTTCGAAGGGGACGAGAGTTTCATGTGTGTACAATCAATAAAAGTGCCCATACGAAAAAAGTCTGGAAACTTATTTAATGATCCTCGTATATATGTATATATATATATGATATCATTTCAAGTATAAAATAAAAATGGACTTAAAGTTTCACGCTTTATATCCTCAGGTTAGACAGTTTTTAACACGTTTAACTTTTTCAACTACCAATTAGTTCTCTTTTTTCTTATCTTATACATTGAACACTCTTAAGATTGCACTGATTAAAAACACTTTTAGCGATAAGTTTTAATCATAATCATAATTGTGGGAGTATATATATATATGGAAAAATGTTTGCAACCTTCGAATTGTATTATATTGGTTCTATAGGATTAATCATAACAGGTGAATTAAGTTCATTAAAAAAGGAGGGTATTATGCTGAAAATAAGGGAATATTTTGTTCTGAAAGATACCTTATTATTTAGCCGTTGAGGTAATGGCATGTTAAGCATCGCTTAAGGTCAAGTCAACTTCTTGATCTCACTCAAGTTATACATGCTTGGGTCAATTTGGAAATGAAAAAGACACAGAAATAAGGGGGCAGTTTTCGTCAGGTCGTGGTTTAACATGTTTGACTATGACATTGTTGTTACGAGTTCGAATTCAAGTTGCAGTATTGCGTTCAGTTTTGTGCAAATACCCTTGGAAAATGTATGAACCCCCTTATTTCCCCCCGTGCCAGCCATGAGTTAAATAGTATTACTACTGTTTTTCTACAAGGATGGCTTTGGCATTAAATAACCCAAGAAGGTTGATATAACCTTTAAAAATCAAGAAAACCAGCCATATAGCAGACCATCGACAAATAGAATGTGCATTATGATTTCAATACAGCCTAGTTGCAATTTTCACATGAGAAGATAACAGACTTAAGGAACTATTTTGAATTATTTATATCCCAAATTAAAACATCTTTCATATTTGGAAAATCATCATCATCATCATCATGATGTCACGCTATCAGCACGGATATTCCTGACTCTCTCTCGTTACACCTCCCTATCGTCCATTGCTTTCAGCAGATTCTCAGGGTTACATCTCGTATCGGCACAGAACTGCTGTATGTAGGTTCGAGCTGGACTTCCTGCCTTTTCTCGTCCATGTGAAGGGGTCCACAGGGGTACATCACTTATGAGCTCGTCCTTACTTCTCCAGCAGTGTCCCATGTGTCTGGTTCGTCTAATTTTGATAGTTTTCGTGATGGGTGGTAGGTGGCCGTATAGCTGCTGCTTTGTGGGGTGCTGTCTCCACGACTTGTTCAATATTTCTCGCAGCATTCTTGTGTAGTTGCCGTCAAGCTTTTTCTTCATCCGTTTAGTTTGCGTCCATGTGGTGCATTCATATAGCTGTATCGACACGGTCGCTGCTTGGAAGAAACTGTGCTTCATTTTATCGGTCAGGTCTGACTTCCATATGATCGAAAGTCTATTGCTAGCTGTCCAAGCTTTTGCTAGTCGCGTGTCGATATCTGTCTCGGTTGATGAGACACTGCTCCCGAGGTAGGTGAATTTGTGCACTAGTTTAAGAGTGCTATCGTTTAGCGTGGAGATGTCACCTGTTTGATTGAAGCACATATATTCCGTCTTGTATGCATTGATATGGAGGCCGATGCCTGCAGCGGTTTGTTCCAGATAGCGCTTCTGGCAAATGCAACCGCCCAAGCCGAAACTCTGCTACATAGTCTGGAATTTGGAAAATAATGGTGGCTATTTTCTTTCTTTCTTTCTTTCTTTCTTTCTTTGGGGGTGTCCTCGTGGTGTAATGGTTAATGCGATTGACTGCGGAATCGTAGTACGCGAGTTCGTACTCCAGTCGCGCTATTATGTTCACTTTCGGGCAAATACACTTGGAAAAGGTATGAGCTCCCTTATCCTCCCAGCTATGGGTTAAATAGTACCACTACTGTTTTTCTAGGAGAATGGCTTTGGCATTAAATAACCTACAAAGGTTGATATGCCATTTAACAAAGAAACCAAACCAAATCTTTCTTTCTTATTCTATACATATTCAAGTCTATCTATCTATCTATCTATCTGAGGGTGTAGTTGATTCTGGATCATTTTCCTCTGCAGTCTCTCTAGCTTTATGTTTCATTTAAGAATTTGGCCGGCCTGGTTCCTGATATTTTAAACCGACAGGTACAGAGCTTTAAAAGCAAAACTATACAAATGATATTCATTATTTCTAAACGTAGAATTTATATTCCTCGCAGACTTGGAAGTGAATAAAATACAATGCTTAGTTTTTCGAATTTGTCCTTCAGAAGAAGCACCCACTAATTTGTACAAAAAAATTAGTATAAGATTTAATCCTTGGTCTGAGGTCGGTTTTACAAGGAATACCGAAAAAACTGTTTGTCAATAAACCCACATAAACATCACTCGTAGCACAATAGTTATCACTGTGAGAAATGGACACGGTGATCAGAGTTCAAGATCTGGACAAGGCCGTTTGCATTTCATATTGCGCTCATACTCTTGAGGAAATGTATGAATCCAACTATTCATCCACAGCTATGGATAAAATAATAGGGCAAATTTGGCTTTTTAGTTTTTGTATGACAACTAGTCTAGGGAAAAGGAAAACTCTGGATTCAAAACAATTGTGCTTTGCTAAAAATTGACATTGTATTACAACCTGGAGGGGTTGGGTAAATATATATTCCAGGTTTTGATTCTTTGGTTTCAAACCAAATCCAGTCGATGGGGTTATTTACCCATTAGTCGAAAGATGAAGCAGATTCAAGTTTAAAAAAGATTCCAAAAAAAACTGACCTTGTGTGGCATAGCTTTCGCAAAATAAAAGTAGTCTTGTGTTGCATTGTGTTGGTAGGGGAGGTAAATATGGCTTTAGATCCATGAAAATTCCAACTAAATAGAAAAGGTAAAAATCATCGTTTGAAAGGATTTCTATTTGGCCATCAAGAAATGCCGTAATATTAGTTGAAAGAAATTCAATTTTTGTTGAATAATCAAGAAATATTTGATTTTAAAAATAAAGTCTAATTAAAAGTAAATAAACATTTTCAAAGCGATGCTAAAAAAAATCTGAGACTTGAAAGGAAATCACGAATTGAATGCTGATCAGTTTGATACGAAGTGTCGAAATTCGATTTCTATCTCAAATGAAAAAGGTGAGTGAAATCTGTGAGTTGTTATCTTAAACATTCGATCAAGAAATTCGATGGAAACCGATGCCAGTTTGTTTGATTGAATTTCAAGACGAGCAGAAGAAGAAGAAGAAGAAGAAGAAGAAGAAGAAGAGTTGTTTCTTTTCTAGATAAGTCCTCTCAACACAAGACGAGCTTTATTCTGATGTGATGAACACAGGAGCATGTATAGAAATAATTAAGTACTGGTCATCTGAATTGGATAACTAACAAGAGAGAAGATTACTCTCAACTGAAATCTATCTATCTATCTATCTATCTATCTATCTATCTATCTATCTATCTATCTATCTTCGTTTGTTTCTATTTCTTCCAATCTCTATCTAATTATTTTAGTCTGTTTTTCTCTCTCTCTCTCCATTCTCTCTCCCCAGTCTATCTATCTATCTATCTATCATAAATAAAGCAAAAATTCTGTTAACATATCGAACCCATTGGTGATTGAAAGAGGTGATTACTTCCACCTTCAAGTGATTTAATTGTTGTTAGAATGCAAGTATGTAATAATCTGGATTTATAATCCAGATTTTGGAGGAAGGAAAATTCTTCTTTTATGGAAAATTACATATAAATCGGACCCTCTCCTCTGTCTGTTCGACTCAATCACTCTCTCTGTCTCTCTCTCTGTCTCTCTAAACGCGGGTGCGCGCGCGCGCACACACACACACACACACACACACACACACACACACACACACACACACACACACACAAAAACAAAAACAAAACAAAAAAACAACAAAAAACAACAAAAAAAAACAAACTATACGTATATGTTCACGAACACATAAATTGAAAGCTTTTAAGTGGAATTATTGAGATGTCGCGTATTTTGGGCTGCAGGAATTGACAGAACAGAGTTAGAATTTACTACGGGTCTTTTTTAGCATCTCTACTTCTGGTAAGAGTAATTGTTATCGTTGTAGGAAATGGACATGGGGAGTCGAGTTCAAATCCTGAACGAAGTTGATCGAATTTCATGAAACACTAATACCCTTGGGAAAGGTATAAATCCAACTATTCCCCCTTTCGGTGTATGTAAATAGTTGGGCAGACTGGGTTCTTTAAGCCTGTTTCGGCAACCAGTTTAGGAGAAGGAAAACTCTGATTTCAAAACATTTAAACTCTGCTTAAGATGACCTTGTGTCACATTTTGTTTGTACGGAGCGATTAGGTAAATACCTCTCTATAGTGATTGTTATAGTTGAAAAAATGAATTACTAATCAATGAAGACAAAATTCGAGGTTGAAATAAGAGCCACAAGAAAAAATACACAAAAATTAAGAAAGATTTTGCGCTTTGAACTTTCTTAGATAATGTCGAATAATGGAACATTCACTGTCATTACGTTCACCCCAGGAAAATCCCTGCTTTGTGTTCTCTGGACTTACTGAATTACTAACACCAAAGTCCTCACGATTACGATTGATCCAGACATGTTGGTCATTATCTACAAGATACACGTACAATGAGCAGGTCATATATCAAAATGTAAGGCTGACATCTCCAAAAGATTTTTGTGTTTATTTAATTATCTAAATATCAGGCAAACAAACAACTGAGTGATTCGTTTTAACGGCACTTCAAGCCGTCTAGGTTTACCTTATACCGTCAGACAAGGAATTACGTTCATTGTACATTCATATTTACATTTTTTTGTGAAGTTGCTTTTCAAGAGGTTTTTTTTTGGCACACAGTTCTATGATATCAAGTATTCCTATCTAATACAAATAATTTGCCCACGGTTATATGATATCAAGTATTTCTATTGAATACAAATAATTTGCACACAATTTTATGATATTAAGTTTTCCTATCTTATACAAATAATTTGCACACAATTCTATGATATCAAGTATTCCTATGCAATACAAATAATTTGTACGCAGTTATATGATTTCAAGTATTCCTATCTAATACAAATAATTTGAATGCAGTTATATGATACCAATTATTCCTATCAAATATAAATAATTTGCACACAGTCGTGTGGTTTCAAGTAATTATTTTAATTTAATAACGGTTATTTGTTTGTTGTTGAAGTCCTTTGGTTCTAGTGACTAAAATTGCTGAACTGCAACACCGCAGTAAGCGAGTTCAATTCCAGTCACGTTTTGCGTTCACTTTCAGACAAATACCTTCGGGAAAGAGAGAAATCTCTTTATCTTCACAGAAGTTAGTTAAATAGTATCACTGCTATCATTCTACAAGGATATTTCTGACATTGAATAATTGATATTCCATTAAACAAAGAAAGCAAGCTACGTGGTACATTCAATAAGCTTCCAGACTTTTTTTTTAAACTGTCGGAGACTCTTGAAAATTCACTATGTTATTGCTGTACATCTTCTCAGATGACTGATCAATTTTTATGATTTCAGGTTCAAATGAACAGTTACAGCAGCAATTGGGATACACCCTGATTGTCACAGCTGGGGAATTTAAAAAATGCGATCTGGACGTGAGGACACTTTAAAAGAACGATATGCAATAAAATTCTGTTTTCAACTTGGAAAGAATAATGCCACAGAAACGTATGGAATGCTTCAGACTGCTTTTCGACCATCTTGCATGAATCGGGCATGCGTTTTTGAGTGGCATAAGAGATTCAAGGAAGGCAGGGAGTCTGTGAGGGATGATGGGAGGTGTGGGAGGAGTAAGCAAGTCAATACACCAGAGTTGATTGGCCAAACGGTTAGGGTTAGGGCTACTATGTTGAGGTTTTAAGGGAGTTCAGCAAGAGATTCCTTGGGAAGAGGCCAGCACTCTTCAAATCGGCTCAGTGGCATTTCTAGCAGGACTATGCACCAGTCAACAACTTCTTCCTTTCCACAGATTATTTGACCAAAATGGGCATCAAGTTCTTCACCCTCCCTAAGTCCAGAACTTGCTCCCTGTAACTTTTGGTTATTCCCTAAGCTCAGATTCTGTCGTTATGAGACAATTGAGGAGCTCTTCCGTCGGAAGAGGCCAGCACTTTTTAAATCGGCTCAGTGGCATTTCCATCTGGACAATACACCAGTCCACAATTCCACCCTTGTCACAGACTATTTGACTAAGATGGGCATCAAGACAGTTCCTCAGCCTTCCTATATTTCAGACCTTGTTCCCTGTGACTTTTGTTTATTCCTTAAGCTCAGCGGCCGTCGTTATGAGACAATTGAGGAAATGAAAGAGGCTGTGACGAAGGTCATTGACACGCTCACACAAGAGGACTTCCATGGGGTGTTCCAGAAGATGTTGGAACGGTACAACAAGTGCACTGCAACAGGAGGAGATTACTTCGAAGGGGACGTGAGTTTCATGTGTGTACTATCAATAAAAGTGCCCATACGAAGAAAGTCTGGAAACTTATTTAATGATCCTCGTAAATCAAACCAATCATTTATGTGCTCATAATTTGATTCTTTCAAGCAACTAATAATAATAATAATAATAATAATAATAACAACTCTTAATAAGCAATTGTAGCTTCAAGTAACTGTGATACAAATAATTTACTGTCCTATTATATCATATATTTCAACTAAATGCGGATAATTTTCATACTAATGTATTTGACTCATAGATGAGGATCTGAGACCTTCTGCGACACCGGGTCAGAGTCGACCTGGAAGTAATGTCAATGATGGAGTAGTACATATTTTTCAGAATTCCTGGACTTGAGCTCACTTTCAGAAGCAGTTTAGCTTCATACCGTGGTCACCCTCTTATTTTCTTTTGCTTTTTCTTTTATACCGCTTTGCAGGGGATATGGACAGCGAAAGGGCGGGCAAGCAAAGAAGCATTATGAAAGAAATACAAGAAACCTTTATCGTAGCTGTTGTGTCGACAGCCGCTAATGGAAAACAACAATTGGTTATTTTTTCAGGCTATCTTACTTTTTGAGAAATTGATCACCCAACCAGTGTCAAAGAAAAATTACTAGCTGTAAAATCCAGATTTCATTAAAAATCTATTCTCGTCCTGCTTTTTAAACATTGTCTTTCTCTCCCTCACCTCTAAATGCCATGTGTGTAACCTATTGGCTTCTTTATTCCTCAGTGGATTTAGACCAATAATAGGATGTCTTCTGAGAACGTTGCTTGCAAAGCAAAAGCGTACATCGTATATTCTTTCTTTAGCTCTCACATATCTGGCCGTTCAGAGAAGTGGATGTAGGATAAATATACCTATGTTGTCTTGGATTATACGTCAAATAGATTCAGATAGGCTTAAGTGTCCAAGTATATTTTTATCTGTTTTGTCACGAGGACACGTCTGTGAATGTCACGTCGAAAATGGATGGCATATTCTACAAGCTGGAAACCGTATTTATGCATTAAAATTAACTTTGACTTCACATCTTCGTTATTCCCCCTCTCTTCACTCTTTCCATCTCAGATACACGTGAGTGTGTTTTTGTATGTGTGTGTATGTATGTTGCACACACACACACACACACACACACACTCACACACACACACACACATTTAACCACACATAAGCACATACACATATTGTTAGTGAGTAGTGCCACTTTAGAAAATCGGCAGTGGTGATATTTAATCAAACAGTAAGAAATGATATCAACCTGCCATTTGTAAACATTTTGTACTAGGGAAACAATTTAACAGCAGCAAAACTATTTTGTTATACGTAATCATTTATTTTTGTTTATAAAAATAATTTAAACCGAAGAATATTATTAATAATTACGTTTTCTATTCAGTAAATAAATGATAGTTATCGATGATAAACTTATGGTTGCATTGTATTGTAGGCGTTCTTGATCATTGAAAATGATGCTTAGGTCCAGAAACCATACTTGACTCCCGATTCATCTTCTGATGAAGACTTTTTTGGTCGCACTGTTGTTGTTCCTGTGGCCAACAATATATATATATATATATATATATATATATATATATATATATATACGAGGTGCATACGATAGGTTTCCAGAAATTTTTCGTATGGGCACTTTTATTGATAGTACCCACATGAAACTCTCGTCCCCTTCGAAGTAATCTTTTCCGGCTGCAATGCACTTGTATAAGATAAGAAAAAAAGAGAACTAATTGATACAGTTGAAAAAGTTAAACGTGTTAAAAACTATCTAACTTGAGGATAGAAAGCGTGAAACTTTAAGTCCATTTTTATTTTATAATTGAAATGATATCATATATATATATATATATATATACGAGGATCATTAAATAAGTTTCCAGACTTTTTTGTATGGGCACTTTTATTGATAGTACACACATGAAACTCTATCCCCTTCGAAGTAATCTCTGGCTGCAATGCACTTGTTGTACCGTTCCAACAACCTTTGGAACGCCCCATTGAAGTCCTCTTGTGTGAGCGTGTCAATGACCTTTGTCACAGCCTCTTTCATCCCCTCAATTGTCTTATAACGGCAGCCTCTGAGCATAGGGAATAACCAAAAGTCACAGGGAGAAACGTCTGGACTATAGGGAGGCTGAGGAACTGCCTTGATGCCCATCTTGGTCAAATAGTCGGTGACAAGGATGGAGTTGTGGACTGGTGTATTGTCCTGGAGGAAATGCCACTGAGCCGATTTGACGAGTGCTGGCATCTTCCGCCCGAATTTCTTGCTGAACTCCCTCAACATAGTAACCCTAACCCTAACCGTTTGGCCAATCAATTCTGGTTTACTGACTTCTTTACTCCTCCCACACCTCTCATCATCCCTCACAGACTCCCTGCCTTCCTTGAATCTCTTATGACACTCAAAAACTGATGCTCGCTTCATGCAAGATGGTCGAAAAGCAGTCTGAAGCATTCAATACATTTCTGTGGCATCTTTTCCAAGTTGAAAACAGAATTTTATTGCATATCGTTCTTCTAAAGTGTCAGATTGCATTTTTGAAATTCCCCAGCTGTGACAATCAGGCTTTAGTAGGGTGCATTCCAATTGCTGCTGTAGCTGTTCATTTGAACCTGAAATCATAAAAATTGATCAGTCATCTGAGAAGATGTATAGCAATAACATAGTGAATTTTCAAGTGTCTACGACAATTTCAAATGCCCATACGATAAAAGTCTGGAAACTTATCGTATGCACCTCGTTTATATAATATATATATATATATATATATATATATATATATATATATATATATATATATATATATAAAACAGGTTTGAATTCAATTTTCCTTTTCTAGGATGGTTGCCGTAGGAATGTTAAAGACCCTGCCTACCAGACTATTTATCTATGGGGAGTGAGAATACTTAGATTTTCCACGGCTGTTAGGGCAATATGAAATGTAAACAGTTTCTTCCAGTGTTTGAACCCTGTTTCTATTTCTGGCAATCATAATCATTATACCACGTGCTCTGCCAACACTAAAAAGGCAAGAAGCAGGCGATACCCCGAAGAAACTATTATGGACGCAGACTACGCCATATGACGGAGCGCTTTTAGCAAATACATCAACCGAAGCCTAATCCCTACGGCATAGACTGAAGCAGGCAGCAGGTGGCATTTGTCTCAATACAGACAAAACGGAGTATATGCGTTTAAATCAAAAAGGAGATATCTATACACTAAATTATGGTTTTCTGAAACTAGTGGACAAGTTTACCTACTTTGGAAGTCGTGACTTATCTACCAAAAAGGACATCTATATGCGACTAGCGAAGGCACAGACTGCCTTCGATAGATTATTGATTATATGGAATTATGACCTATCCCATAAAATGAAACGCAATTTCTTCCAAGCAGCGGTTGTGTCAATTCTACTATATAGATGCACTACATGAAGGTTAACTAAGCTTAGAGAGAAAAAGCTAGACGGGAATGGCGCAAGAATGCTACGAGATATTGTGAACAAATCCTGGAAGCAGCACCCCACAAAACAGCGACTGTACGGCTATCTACCTCCAATCTCTAAAACCATCCAAATAAGACAGACTAGAGATGCATTACACGGTTAGAGAAGTAAAGACGCACTAATAAGCGACGTTTTCCTATGGACACTTTCTCACGAGCGTGCAAGTGTTGGACGACCAACCTGAGCTAATCTACAATGGTTCAGTACAGACACAGGATGTAGTCTGGAAGACCAACCGGAAGTGATGGATGATAGAAACGAATAGAGATAGAGAGAGAGAGAGAGAGAGAGAGAGAGAGAGAGAGAGAGAGAGAGAGAGAGAGAGAGAGTCAGGGAAATCCTTGTTAGCTGCTTGATTCCCCCGGAAGTATGGAAGACCAGACAATTCGACGACATACTGCTCCGACACTGCAACGCAGTATACAATCAAAATCCGATAGATAGATGGATGAAGGGATGCATACTCCCCTTCCCTAAAAAGGGGGACCTAGGATTAGCCAAAAACTACCGAGGCATAACACTTACATCCATAGCTGCCAAAATCTACAATGCCCTACTACGAAACCGAATAGAACCCAAAATCGACAACATACTTAGAAAAAACCAAAATGGCTTCCGAAGAAATAGATCCACGACCTCACAAATATTAACCATCCGCAGAATCCTTGAAGGTGTACGGGCAAAGAACCTACAAGCAACATTAATATTTGTCGACTTTACCAAGGCTTTCGACTCCATTCACAGAGGAAAATGGAACAAATCCTACTAGCGTACGGCATACCTAAAGAAACCGTAGCGGCAATAACGATTCTCTATAGAAACACTAAAGTAAAAGTACGATCACCGGATGGAGACACAGAATACTTCGACATTGTAGCAGGAGTACTACAAGGGGACACGCTGGCTCCGTACCTCTTTATCATTTGTCTAGACTACGTACTTAGAACATCGATTGACAAAATCAAAGAGAATGGCTTCGAACTGACGAAGAAAAGAAGCAGAAGATACCCCGCAACAACAATTACCGACGCCGACTACGCCGATGACATAGCGATACTGGCAAATACACCTGACCAAGCCGAAACACTTCTGCATAGTTTGGAACGAGCAGCAGCAAACATAGGCCTCCATGTTAATGCACACAAAACGGAATATATGTGCTATAACCAAACGGGGGACATCTCCACTCTAGAAGGAACCCCTCTTAAACTAGTAGACAAATTCACGTACCTAGGAAGCAGCGTCGAATCAACCGAAAAGGACATCGAAACGAGGTTAACGAAAGCATGGACAGCTATCAATAGGCTATCGACTATATGGAAATCAGACCTAACCGATAAAATGAAACGCAGTTTCTTCCAGGCAGCGGTCACATCGATACTGCTATATGGATGCACTACATGGACGCTAACAAAACGGCTGGAGAAGAAACTAGATGGCAATTACACAAGAATGCTGCGTGCAATCCTGAACAAGTCCTGGCAGCAACACCCCACAAGACACCAACTGTACGGCCACCTGCCCCCTATCACGAAAACTATTCAAGTTAGACGAACCAGACATGCAGGACATTGCTGGAGAAGCAGAGATGAACTCATAAGAGATGTACTCTTATGGATCCCCACACATGGCCGCGCAAAAGCAGGACGACCAGCTCGAACGTACATTCAGCAGCTATGTGAGGATACAGGTTGTTGTCCTGAAGACCTACCTAGGGCGATGAACGATAGGGAGGAGTGGCGAGAGAGGGTCAGGGATATCCGTGCTGCCAGCACGATATGATGATGATGATGATATATATGCATATTACTATTCCATTTTTGATTTCTTTCTAACACACTTTCCTTGTTCACACTTTCATATATCTTCGTTTTCCCCTCACATTGTCTAGTTACTCTTAATCACTGTGTAGTTTATTTGTTTAACGGCGTATCAACTCTACTTTAAGTCGAAATTTGATATATTTGTAAATGTTTCATTTTAATAATGCATAAATTTTCAATATTTATTGCATTTTTAAAATTACTCTTTGTCTAAAACCATTTGTTATTTGCACATAGTTATTCTTATCTAATTATGATAATTTATGAACAAGTTAACAATTACATCGTTTACAGTAACTATTCCAGATAATCTTTTGCTGTCTCACACTTAATAGTCAATGAACCAGACCCATTCAAGTCTAATGTAAATATACCATGTTGGTGGGACTTAGAATACCCTCACTAGATCCCCTGGGTAGCCAAAACTACCATCCGTTAAGCAAAGTGTTCACTTAAGGTAAGGGACATTGCTGGATTACCTGACATTAAGTGACAAGGCCTTGGAACATTTCATTTCTAGTTGTGGACAAAGGCAAACCCCATTAAGAGATGAACTATGGTTGTGACAGCCTAGACAAGATGGAACGTTCCAAAAAGATAGATCACTGGGTCTGATCTTTGGAGATCGGAGCCATTTCGTTTATCCTTTCTGTGAAGGGCAGTGTACGATACCGGTATGCCTTTCCCTCTGGGTTATGCGGGATCGTCCATGGTGTTAGTTGGGTGGCAAAGGAGGAACCCTGTAGAAAAAAACATCAGGTCAGTGCCCAACTATTCCAATGAATCACCTTTGTTAAGGGATGTGTAATGTCTGAAGAAAATAACAAAGTCTTCTTTACGTCAGTCAGCCAGAGAATGGGAAATGAGCTTTGGCCTGGTAAGGAAACTCTAGTTCCTTGAAACTGTGCCTTGAAGCCAGATATAGTTATCTGAGCAAAAGAAGAGAAGAAAATGATCGTGGTGGAAGTGGGTGTACCATACGAAAAGAACTGCGAAGAGATCTGCGGAAAGGAAAACCAGCAAATACCAGCCGCTGTTTAGTAAATGCAAAGACAAATGATGGTATACTGGATTTTTCCCAGTGGAGGTAGGCTGTTGGGATTTCCCATCATAGACAGTTTGGAACCTACTGATCAGATTCGGCTGGGCCAACTTCGAGTGAGCGAGCTGCACTATTGACACCTTTTTTTTTTAACCTTTGTTTAGCACTGGAACTTGCTATCCAGTTTAAGCTATAATTAGGCATTCGTGTATGGACCATGTTTGGCTCACCAGGCCCTAAGTGGGCCAATGACCAGCAAAGCCAAGCAGGACTAGTGCCTTGGTTCGTACCCGACCTTCCCCTCTCCTAATCCCCACTATAATCGAACTCCGGGTCATTTGACCTTGTGTCAAATCCTGTCTTGTGGGAGGCAGAGACAAATATCGAGACTTACTCTCAGCGCTGGGTTGGGATTGTCGCTGCTTCGTTGTGAGGCTTTTCAGTGGACTGTCAGGTATCCATGCCGGACTGTCAACGCTCAATGGCAGGCTTGAGGCCCAAAGGCCCCCGGCCTCGGCTGGGCTACCTTTGGGTAGGCGAGCTGCATCACTGACACCTTTGTCACCTTTGTATAGCATTAGACGTTGCTGTCCAGTTTAAGCTATAATCAGGCATCCGTGCCTGGACTCAGGTTTTGGTCCAAGTTCAGCTAGGCTCATCAGAACTACATTGCACTAAGTGGGCCGATAACCAGCATAGTCCACCAGAGGTCGAGTTTTGGCTTGTGTCCAACCTTACCTTCCTCTAACCCCACTTTAATCGACCTTCGGGTCATTGTCCTTGTGTCTAGTCCTGTCTGGTGGGAGGTATAGACAAATATCGTCTTCCTCCCAGCAGAGTGGAGCGTTTGCATGACTCTCTGGGAGGCGCAAGGCTCAGACACATTTCGGTCGGCTGCGTTGGCCGGTACACTGATGTGGTCGGGTGTGTCCTGGTTCCAATGGCAGTCGGTTGAGGTGCATTTTTACCGGCATCCTCGTGCCTCTTGGGGCCACCACCTCAGGTTCTAAGCCTCCTTTGTGGTGTTAGGTTTATAGTCTGGCGCCTGAGGCGCCTTTTTTGTAGGGAAATGTCGACCGAGCCAAAGGCATTTTGGAGCCGACGGGCATGTCTGGGCTACGGACATGCGCCCGGAACCACCTAAAAAAGGCCTTGCAGCATACCCATCCGGTCGGTGGGACGAATGACAAATACTGGCTTCCTCCCAGCAGTCGAACCTGACAGTTTTGGACGGACACTTCTGCTTGCTTTACCAACTGTCTTATTTTGCATATATGTTCTGTTTATTCAATACACTTATTCCACCTACTTCCTCACTGTGTTTTCTTTCTGGCCCAAAACAGGCTCACAACAACTTGGTGACGAAAGATTTGTGAAGACCACCGGGATTAAAAATGGAATCTTCCTGAAACACCGGCAAACAAGTTTTCACAAAAGAACTAAGCAAAAAGCCTGCCAGTGAAAAAACTAGATGTACAGAAAAAATTGTTGAGCAAGGATTTGTACTACCAAAAAAAGATGGTCAGAGAAAAAAATTCAGCGAACGAAAATTTTACCAATTCCGTTTATAACACAAGATATTAAAAAACAAAAAACAAAAAACAAAAAAAAAAACAAACTGCGAGGTAATTGCCAATTTATTTTAACAGTGGATGTACGTGGAATTGCTCATTTGTTTTGTCACTCTTTTTTTTTTTTGAAAAGCTTCTGGCAAAACTAGAAAAGTAAAACCGAAAAAAGACAAAAGTGTTACTACTGTAGGCTGATCTCGAACGAGAATCAGTTTTTTACAAACGAAAAGGAAATTCTTGCTAAACCTTTTTCTTTTAGGACAATGACTTTGTGTTTTATTCACCTCGAATAAATACACTCGTGTTTTTTTCTTCTGATCTCGGGTAAGGAGAATTCAAATTCAAGATTTTTTTAATCACAAAAAAAAAAAGTTTTTTTTTACATTAAATTGCATATTTTTCGGTTCTTCTTTTTCTTAAAAGGCATCCTTACCATGGAGGATTTCAAAATTATTTTGTTAGATCTAGTAAAGTACCAGAATACACAACAATTGCAGGTCCAAGAAAGAATGGAAGAGACGTGGCAAAAACAGCTGCTCTCTCAACAAGAAAAAATAGAAAAATTACTTCTGCAAATTCAGAAGGAAAATCAAGAGAGACAACTCGAATTTCAAAAGCAAGTTTTTGAACTGACAAGCCGTAGTGATCCCATCGAAAATGAATTTTCTTTTTCGCAAAGCGCCATTTGGAGGGCGATAGAGAATTTTTCATACTCTCCCGAGGAAGACGTAGCCTTTAAGTATAATTTTAGGAGATATGAGGACTTTTATACTACGGATTGCGCAAACTGGAGAGACTCGTAAAAACATTTTCGTTTCTCGTCCTAAAAGTGTTATTTTTTATGATATAATAAAGCCCCACAATGTTTTTATTTATTTTACTAAATACAAGTCTTTTCCAGTAAATTTGACCAAACTATAACCAGATTTATACCGGACATTGGCCTAGCGGTTAGAGTGTTCGCCAATGGCCCGGGAGACCTGGGTTCAATCCCAGGTCGAGTCATACCAAAGACTCAAAAAATGGTACTTGATGCCTCCTTGCTTAACACTCAGCATTATAAGGTACGGATCAAGGGTAAAGTGGAGCAATCTAGGGAAAGGAGTCGCGCCCTCCCCTACACCTTGGTGTAGTAAGCTATCGAAAAGGGAGCCTTCGGGTCACCCTCGACTATGGTCGCCAACTTTTTTATAACCAGATATCATTCGAAAAATTGATTGGAAGGTGTTTTTCTTCGTTATTACTAAAACTAAAAATTCCCAGAACTACAGTAGATTATACTGTTAAGAGACACCAGGAAACGGGATAAAACAAAACCAAAATTAGCGCTGATAGATCAAAAGCAGAGGGAAATCTTATTAGAGTCACTAGCTAGCGTGAAAGAAGACTAACTGTTCCAAACATCACTGCACAACAGAAACAATGTAGGAAAAAATATGTCAACATCTACGGTGAGGAGAAGTCTTAGTGAAACTGGCCTGTATAGAAGAATTACTGTCGAGAAACCTCTATTGTGGAAGCAAAACAATGTCAAAAGGCTCCAGTGCACAAAGACTGGAAATAGATCCGTGAAATAAAGTTCTTTGGTGTGACGAATCAGTCTGAAATCTTTGGATCAAATAGGATGGTCTATGTGCGGTAAAGAATTGGTGAAAGAGCTGCAACCCCCTGTATCACACCAAATGTAAGGCATGAAGAAGGCTCTGTGATGGTGTGGGAGGGGCTTTTGCCAATTCCGAAATTAAGGATTTGCACTAGGTGAAGGGCAAATTGAATCACACCGGCTATCACAGCATATTGCAGCATCACGCGATTCTATCTGGCAGGCGACTTGTTGGTCAAGGATTTGTTCTAATGCAAGATAATGACCCAAAGCATACTAGCAAACTCTGTCAAAGGTACATTAAAAGCAAAGGGAAACAGTACAACCTTCAACTGATGTCTTAGCCGGTGCAATCAGCGGACTGATATCCCATTGAACTGGTGTGGGATGAACTTTACCGAAAAGTCAGAACTAAACAATCCAAAAAATGCGGCTCACCACTGGCAACTTTTGCAAGAAAGCTGAGCAGAACTATCTCCAGTCTTGGATAGAAAAAATCCAGAGAATCTGTGAAGCAATGATAGCAGCAAAAGAGGAGGGTTCTTTTTGATGAATGAAAAATTTAAGAAGCTTTTGTGGTTTTTTGAGGGTTTTTTTTTTTGTTAAATTTGTACTTAATATAGCTCAGGAGGATTTGTATTCAGTTTAATAGATGGGAACATTGTGGTGCTTTACATGTTTCATTAAAAATAACACTTTTAATAAAAGAAATAAAAATGTTTGAGGGTGACCAAATACTTATGTCTGGTAGTGTGAGGGTATATATATATATATATATATATATATATATATATATATATATATATATTTCAGGTCAAATAAAAACTAGGAGGACTATAGAGCGTCAAGTGAATTGTCAAATTTAATACAAGACAACGTTTTGCTTAGAGGCTTGAATTTTTCTGCAATTTTTTTTTTGTTTCCGTTTCGTTTCCATTTTCAAAATTGTTTCGTTTATCGCATGTACAAGACTGATCACACGATTCATACCGAACATGAAAAGCTGGCAACTGTTTCAGATATTCTAATCCAGCGCATGGTTGTATGAAGAACAGTTCATTTTTCATTTCACTATCTAATCAAAAGTAGATTTTTTTTTTCGAAAACAATTATTGTCTTTTTTTCAAAAGATAATTGCTTTCCAGGTGTATGATAACTGGCTTATATTAATGCATGATAAACATGATAACTGGGTTATGTTCGATTATCGGAGATTCGAAGGGAAATTTTGCCTAAAAATGGTAATGCTTAAATGAATTCAGGGCTATTTTCAGGATATCTATCTATCTATCTATCTATCTTGCTTTGTCTATTCCACCCTATCTATTTCCTTATCTATCTAAGTCTGTTCATCATTATCTCTCAATCAAAATCTAATCATATCTATCGATCTCAGTCAGTTCATATCTATCTATCAATCTATCTATCTATGGATTTGTCACTCTTGGAAGGTGTCAATATGGAAAAGTTAGCTTTGTTCAAGACCAACTATCTACAAAGGATCTCCAAAATGTATGCATAATTTAACCACAACGTACTTTTTCTTATCTGAAATTATAAATATATGATGAAAGATTTTTATTTAAATAACAGTAAATCTTACGAAACTCGAACTGAAAATTTGAAAACATTGATAAAATCCTGAGAAGTTAAGAATTACATACAACTAAAATGCTTATATCGGGTATCTCAATATACATGGGACCCATGTGACTGCTAATATAGGCTGTCTCAATATATATGGAACCCATGTGACTGCTAATATAGGGCGTCTCAATATATATGGAACCCATGTGACTGCTAATATAGGGTGTCTCAATACACATGGGACCCATGTGACTGCTAATAGAGGGTGTCTCAATATATATGGGACCATGTGACTGCTTATATAGGGTGTCTCAATATATATGGGACCCATGTGACTGCTTATAACTCTACTACTAATAATGTTTTCTTCTTTTTTATTTCAGATTTGAAAATAGTATGCAATAACAACTATTAATGCTTGATCATAATGCCTTGGACAAGAGAGGAAAAGTATTATGTATCACTTATTTGGAGACACAATCATTCAAAACTGTGCCAGCAAAATTTTAACGGAAGTTCAACTAACAATTATCACCAGAAAAGCCAAAATTATTGTTGGGTACACAAATTTCAAGCCACAGGGTCAGTAAACAATTTCACCAAAGAAGGCAGAAAATCCTAAATTTGGCAGGATATTGACTGCAAGATGTCCTGACAATATGGATATTCTGTCAGAAGAAATCCGAAATGTCCCTCGGAAGACGTTCCCAAGAACTTGGTTTTTCACGTGCATCGTTGCAATGACTTTTAAAGAATCCAGAATCCAGATCAAGGATAAACTCACACCAGCTGACATGGAGTTACTTGTTTCAGTAATGAATTATTATCAAATTTATGGGTTGCATCTATTTTGAGACACTATTGAGTTCTTTTTAACAAAGAACATTTATTTCCGTTCTAAGTATTCCATGTGGGTATACAAACAATCTGATAAATTCCCGCCTGTATGTATGTATGTATGTATGTATGTATGTATGCGTGTGTGCTAATGGGCATAAAAAAGAAAACAGATGTTTCCAAAATTATATTTAATCAAATCTCCATATAACTCATGATTTGTAATATTAAATCTAAATATTTACGATGCTTTGCAGACTCTGCTTGAAATGAAAAGAGGATTAGGTTGCTCCAATCTTACATGTTGTCAGACCTTTCTTCCTTGGAAACCAATATTAGTCTTCAGACATCGATTATCTGTACTGGTAGAAAATTCCCGACTATAGATAATTGTCTAGAGTAGTTTTGTTTGGCACAAGGTCATATTTGTACACAGAAATTCTATAGTATCATTATTCAGAGAGAGAGAGAGAGAGAGAGAGAGAGAGAGAGAGAGAGAGGGGGGAATTATATGAAATAAAACACTAGACTCTCTTTACTTTTGTCGTTCTACTTAAGCAAAAGCCAAGAGAGCCAAGATGCTTGGTAAGTAAAGTTGGTGACGGTAGTCAAGGGCGACCAGAAAGCTCCCCTTTCAATTGCTACTACACCGAGGTGTAGGGGAGGGCGCTACTCCTTTTCCTGAATTGTTCCACTTTACCCTTGATACGTATATTATATTGCTGAGTGGTAGGCAAGGAGGTATTAAGTACCATTCTTAAAGTATTTGGTATGACGCGACTTAGGATTGAACCCAGGTCTCCCGGACCATTGGCCAACACTCTACCCACCAGTTTTCTGAAAACAATCTTCTCTTTGGTGGGTTGCCTTACAAAGCTGAAAGATATCAAATTATTTTATTTATTTATCATGTGCGATGGCAGGGCTTATTGAGAGAGATAAGTTCACAACTTTTTTAAGAATTAAACTTCCTTTACACATTTCATTTTTCGTACCAATAATCCTTATGGTAAATGGAACCTCTGATATCTCATATAGATGGTTATAAAATAAATTAAAAAAAGAAAAAAACTATTTTTATTGTTTTTATTTATCTACCTTGTGGCTTATAGGTTGGTCATTGACATACTTCATGCAATAATTCATGCTGTATAAAATTGCTGTGCCATCTCATTCGCTTTTTAGATTATATTTTACAGCATTTCATCGTCTTTAATATTTCAGAGTTTTCAAATTCCTATAATCCTTGGATTATGTTGAAAGATTATTAGCCGACAATAGTGATTTACAGATCCTATTTGAAAATTCGTCCGAAGAAAGAAAGATTTTTTTTTCATCTAGAAAGGAATCTTAGTTTCTGTGTACAAACAAAAATGAACAGTCACCCAAAAACAGTCATTCGTTGCACAACGAGGATATCGATAGTTAACTGTTGTTATTGATTTATCCGTATCGATATTTTCCAGACTCGAATCTGTGTTATTATTCCACCATTCTTTTGAAATCGATTTACTGTTCGCCATATTGAACTTTAAAACATCAATCTTGGATATTGTCGATAGTTCGATTAAGATCAGTCAGTTGCTTTGACTTTTGCTTTACTTGTCACACACGCGCGCACACACACACACGTACAGAGAGAGAGAGAGAGAGAGAGAGAGAGAGAGAGAGAGAGAGAGAGAGAGCGAGAGAGAGAGAGAGAGAGCGCATTTTTCCAAGATGGTGTTATTTATTTTGAATGCATGAATAAAACACTTTTTGTGCATTTTGAAATATGTCACTTTTCCTGTGTGTGAATATTTATAGCCAGAAATACTTATATCAATTGGCATTTACGTAAAACACTTTTCCCCCATTTCTTAGTCCATTCATGACGGGAAATTTTACGTCAAGTTCAACAGGAACCACTCGCAGCGTAACGCTTTTCATTTTCAGGAGTGGATTCTACGACTCGAGTTCAAATCCTGGACGAAGCAGTTTGCATTTCATTTAGCGCTAATAATCTTAGGAAAGGTATTCATCCAACTATTCTCCAGCCATACGTAATAAGACAGGAGTTTTTTAACCTTGGTGTGGCAACCAGTAGAGAAGAAGGAAAACTCAGAATTCAAACCAGTTGTAGACCTGGGCTCCAGCAGATTATTCGTACTCAAGACACGCTGAGTGACGACCCCACAAATAAACTTGGTAAGATTGATGATATCTACAAATACTTATGTAAAAAACATCTCTTCTTGCTTCGTACACGATTTATAAAAGCAGATGTACGAAAGAACGTATTTTATGAAAATCAAACATCTGTACATATTCGTTCACGCAGAGAATTGAAAATCGTTTATTGGAATATTCTAGTTTAATTTTTGTTGTGATTATGTAATAGCATTATCTATCAGGTTGTCTATCTGATCGAAACTCAAGAATTGGCTAATCAGGTCTGTCTAATCTTCCCGGCGTGCACGTGAATATTGCTCTTATGCCAGAATAAATATAATCTGATTAAATAAAGCCTTATTGTGAGTAAATGCTAATAAAACTGATCTGGCAGACAACTTTGTTACGAAAGTATATCGCAAATTCGTGTAACGAGTTACTGCAATAAAATGTTTCTCAATATTGAAGCAAAAGATTAACTGTAATAAATGGTTTATACTGCATGAATTATAAATAAAACATACAAAAAGAAAACAAACAACAGGAGGTTGAGTTTTTAGACGTTTTTTTTTTACGTATTTATATAGTTTTTGGTAATAATCAATAATTCATAAATCGTTCTAGTGGGTGTATTCATTTTAGAAGTGGTCACTTTGCATGAATATTTTTGCAATTCTTTTTAGATTACCATGTGTCATGTGTCAGTCCTGAATTTCTTTAAGGATGAAACTTTTTTTTATCATTCATGAAATTTGGAACTGCTATTTTGGTTCAGCATTTGGAGTAGCAATAAAATAGATTATATGTGTTCCGTTTGAATACCGGAATTCTACTCTGTAGGTAAGGGACAGTTGATCACAGATCCACTTGATTTTGGCGGCCAAATAAGAAAAAGTTATTCAAGGAAATAATGTTACACATATGCTTTTTCTCGAAAATGGTTATTTTATTTTTAGATTTTATGAAACACCCTGACTTAGAGACCGTTACAATTACAATTCTTCTGTGACATCAATTTACACTTCGACGAATCTTGTTTTTCTTTTTGTCAAATCAATTTTTATTTCCTTTTCGTCTAAACTATTTCTTATCGATACTCATCTTTTGATCTTTCTGGAAAATTAGTTTCTTTCAATAAATCCTTAACATCAAAGTGTACCTATAGCATGGATTCCCTTGCTCTTTCTCTATCTCATCATTCTTAGTATGTCTTCTAGACGAAATCCAGTGTCCTCACAAAACTGACGAATGTGTTTGTTGGCCAACACTTGTAGTCGCCCAAATTTGAATAAATACTAGCACTTAATTCTCTCCAGAATCAATCGAAATAACAATATTGACCCGATTTCATTTTCCCAGTTCAATTCTTCAGCCAGTCTTTTCTCACGCAGAGATTTATTCGTCTTCTCGATAAAATACATCTCTGAACAATCCTCTAACCTAATCATGTCGTAATCTCTACCTATTTTTTCTAAAGCTGGAACATCTAACATTGTAAATAAATTCCCTTCACCTACTTTTTTTATATTGTCTTCCGTACTGGGTTTTATGATTTATGATTATGTAACACGATCAGCTTAAAACAAAAACTACTCTGTCCTCCAATTACACTTTGACTGCTCGAAAATATTTTGTTCATTTTATTCTACTATTTAAAATATCTAACCATCTTTGAAGTTGTATACACGGCTGTGAACATTCAAATGAATCTTCAAAAATATATTTAGATTGATAGGTTAATTTTAAGAGCATCTTAATCTGGCTAATATTATTTTACACCTATGTAGTCGGCGTTTAGAATGCGTTGACTCTACTCCCTAGAGAGGGGTTAGAATCCGCCAAAAGGAAGGGTATCGTGGTGTGACATTAAAATGCATCAGATGGTGAGGCTCCATTTATGAAAATCTGGAGAAAGTGTACTTCCTTATTTTCAGGTCCACTTTGACCCTTTGATGGCCAGTGACCAGATCCAGGAATAGATCCAGGGTCTCGAGAGACTAACATATGATTCGGATTCAAAACTGACATGAGGAAGAATTTTTTTCGGATGTACAGTTACGAATTAAATCAATATCACTGGCTTTCCTATCAACTGTAAATTGGAAGAAATTTCATGGCAAATTAAGGTCACATCTATGGACCAAATAAATATATCATCATACTGACATTGATAGGCTATCGACCACGTTGAAATCTGATCAACACAAATTCTTCTAAGTTGTAGCTGTCTCAGAACTATGGTTGCATTTAAGAAATGATGGGAACTATAAAGGATGCTGCGTCCTATTTTGAATAAATCCGTGTTGTAGCACTTCACACAAAATATCTATTGTACGGCCTCCTGCCTCCCATCACATAGACCATTCAAGTAAAACCAACAAAACATGCTGCCTACAGCTTGTAATGCAAGAGCGAACTCATAAACGACATTCTCCTATGGACTCCGACATATAGACCCAACAGTGTTGGCCGATCAGCAAAAACTTACATTCATCATTTCTGTTCGGACACTGGATGCCATCTGGAGGACTTACCAAGCGCGGTGTCCGATAGAGATGGATGGTGAGAGATAATAAAGGCAATCCGTGCTTTTAGCTAGCCTTGATTATGGTGATGATGATGATGATGTGAATTCTAACACTGATCTTGGGTGTTGGTAGGATATACACAACTTTCTCAACTGACCAGTGATATTTTTTTAAACAAACTAATTTTTTCTTTGTCTTTTTAATTCAAGAAAGAGATTCCCCACCACGAATTCAAGTATTATATTTATTTCGCAATTCTATTCAGTGACAAACCTATTATCATCGATATTCCCAAGAGAAAAAAAGCCATAATATCCATTTTCTTTCTCTTTTGTTTAAAATTCTAACAACTCATCCACCTTTTCTGCTATTTTTTTTTTAAAAATCCTGTTTTTCAATATTATTGAGATTTACTACAGAAATAGCCATAACTTTTATATTTCCACGTATAACATTAATTTTCTCAAAGGTTTGGCCCATCTTCTGTTAAATTGAACGGCAAACTTTCTTTTTTTTTCCTGTCACAATCTTTGAAATATGATTTTCTTCGGCGAACTTATTCTTTATTTTTTTTTTTCTTGTTGGAAATTTTACTAGAAAATTGTCTACATTTTTTTAAAGCTTAGCAATTTTACATTACTGTAGTTTTCACGTCATTTTCACACGCTGTTTTCCAATTGTTGCCGATATCCAAAAGCGATTAAAGAAAAAAGTAACAAGACAAAATTAAAAAAAAAAAAAAAATTCTTTTCGATAATCCATCTTCGATGCATCCCCACCCACTAGAAAAAGGACAGGTTTATATTTTTCAGTTTTTGGTATAATTTTCTGATCGATTTTCTCACTTAAAAAAAATCTGCCTTTCAGGATTATATTGTCCGGTATATATTTCTTTTTCTCGATGTCAAAATTCAACTCGTTTTTACTTTCACTCCTTACTTCCTTACCATTTCATCCAATTCTATTTTTTTTATCAAGCTGTTGTGTAATTGAAATCTCTTTCTCTATGCATAACCAGCGAATTTTTTGTTTGTTTTATTTCTTGGTGGAGAATTGATATTGAAAAAGTCAGGGTAGTCTGGCACACCTCAACTACGGTGAAATATGGCAGAATGGGTTCCCAATCTCTGTGATTGACCAGTCTGGTAAAAGGATGACTATGAATTCAGAATCAGGAGGGGGAGTCTCCATTTTTATACTGACATCTCCGTCAAGGACTCTGACACCAAGCTGTAAAGACCTTTGTACTTTCCTTGGACGATATTGGGAGATTAGATAGGGGGAAAGGTTGCTTCATGAGCAACTGTTGGTCTTCCATACGACCTTGCAATGGCCAGTGACCAGACCCAGGGGTAGGGTCATGGTCTTGAGAGACTAACATATGACACGAAGCGGAATTGTTTCGACATGCAGTTATGTATTAAATCAACGTCACTGGCTTTCCTATCAATTGTAAGTTGTAAAATATTTCGTCATAGCCAGTTCGATCCTCGTTGAATGTAGAGTATTTCTAAGCTATTTTTTGTTTTTATTGAAGGAGCACCTTGTCACTGTGCAATGGCTTGTAAGATAATCGTTATTCACGATGACAATTGAGTAGTGAATTCGGTCCTTATTAGATTCTTAGCAACAAATCTACGCATAGCTTTAAGGGGTGCCTCATTTAGTGTAATAGTTACTGAGCGAGATCAGCAGTTGATAGTGATTTTTATTGGATGTACCATTCTTCTGGCTTTATGCCAAACTAACTTTTGTCTAGTCTAAATGACCTCATTGCAATGAAATCATTTAACAGTGATTAGGTTTGGTTTGGTTTCTTCATTTTAATGACATATCAACCTTCGTAGGTTATTTAATGCCAAAGCCACACTTCTATAAAGACAGTGGTGGTACTATTTAACAAATTTAATTTACTATTTAATAAATGGGAGGATAAGGGGATTCATACCTTTCCCGAGGGTATTTGTCCGAAAGTGAACGTAATAGCGCGACTGGAGTTCGAACTTGCTTACTACAATCCTGCAGTCCAGCGCTTTAACCATTACACCACAAGGACCCACCCACTGTGATTAGGTTTGGTTTGGTGTTATGGCATATCATCCCTTGTTGGATATATAATTAAAAACCCTGTTTATACATATATATTAAGTATATATGATTAATAAACACATTTTTTGATAAGATTTTCTAAACAAGCTTTTTAAATATTTCAAGTATTGTTATCTAATACAGAAAATTCTGTCTTCATTAGGAATCTTTTTTGAGATGAGGCTTCTTAATTTGAGTATTAATTTTTTGGCGGACTTTTATCCTCATCTTGGTAGTTTTTTGTGGATTTTCTCACTACGTTTCGGCCACATTTCACCAACTACCAAGATGAGGACAAAAGTCCGCAATAAATAAAAATTAATTCTCAGATTAAGAAGCCTCATCTCAAAAAGGATCCCCAATGAAAACAATTACAAATTCGGTACGGACCCGATTATGGAAGACCAGATAAGGAGAACAAATAATTGGATTTATAAGACCAAAATATCCAACCTTGATCGCCCTTCGTGGCCCGTGGCGCAGTGGATAGAGGCGTTGAGTCTCTACGGTTTCAATTCCTACCCAAGCCGGACGGAGGGTTACTTGGTCAAAACGTGGCGTGATAGAAAACAACTATGGAAGGCAGTAATTACTGGGGATACGGTTACAAGACTCAGCATTCCTATCCGAGGTCGCGGTTAATTACCTGAAGACGGCTAGAGGTGAAATTTGGCCGAAACGTAGAGATAAAAACAACAAAAATCTACCAAGATGAGAATAAGTCAGCAATAAAATTAATACTCACAGAAAATTCTACCTACTATAAATCATTATTTTGGCTGAATGTAAACTTTGCAAGGTTTGGAATTAGTTTATAACAAAAATTATTTTACTCTCGTAAATATATTTGGTTTGTGGATATTCAAGATGGTGTAAACCAAACAGAGTGAAACAGGGTTGAATAGAAGTCTTTCATAAAATGACTATGGATCTTGGAGACTGTCAATGAATCAGTGATTCACTCGCGAGCAAGAAAAGATTGATAAAACAACTAAAATCCAAATCTTCTTCAGCTGCTGAAATGCGCGCGCGCACATACACACATACACACACACACACGCTATATATATATATATATATGGAGATACTCGTGAAGCAATGGTTATTGTCATAAGAAATGTAGGTGGCTTGCTGAGTTCCCACCTTGGACACGGCTGTTGGCATTTCGCAGTAGTAATTCCCTTGGGAAAGTTATAAATCTAAGTTTTCCTCTTCAAGCTATGGGTAAATAGTAGGGAAAACAGGGCTCTTTAACTTTGGTATGACAACCAGTTTAGGAAAAGGAAAACTCTGAATTCAAATCTATTAAACTTCTTTTAAAAATTGACCTTATGGCTTATCCTGCTCGTGTGGAGGTGTTTGATATATATATATATATATATATATATATATATATATATATATATATATATATATATATGTGTGTGTGTGTGTGTGTGTGTGTGTGTGTGTGTGTGTGTGTGTGTGTGTGTGTGTGTATTTTAAAGAAGTTTCCTCGTTATGTTACGTATAAATAAAAAGATTGTCGTTCAGAAAAATGAGACAATCTGGAGTTCAGAAGCATGAAAATCAGTGATGTATATTCATTATAGCATTTGGCATTTTTTATGACTCTGAGAGAAGATTTTTAAAAATGAGTTTCTGCTGATTTCTCTCAATAACCTCTATGCCTCCAGCATTTTGAATATTTTTTTTATTTTCTGTATACATATCTCTCCTCTCCTACCTTATCTTGACTCTTCCAGAACAGATAAAAAAAAAGTAGCGTAGATGAGGAGTTACCTTTATGTCTTTCTCTAGTTCTGGTGAATGTTGGATGTTTAATGTAAAAAAAAAAAAAAAAAAAAAAAAAAGCAAAACAAACCAAAACAACATTATTTGGATCGATGAACTCTAAATATTTCACATTAATCGTCATAAATACAGTCAGAAAATATGCATGAAAAGAATCTTTCTAAAAGAAAAGAAAAGACAAATTTCTTTATTAACATTAATCGGCATTTTCATAGTCATCGATAGTCTGTATGTATAATCAGATCGATTGAATCTTCAATGATTTTTCTGAGCGTGGATCTGTTGACACGTGTCTATTGCATCCTGACTTATTAAAACCTGTCACTGCTCTTGATGTAAACAGCAGTAAGATCAATTTTAATTCCCCCCTCTCTCTCAGTTTATAGACTGGTGCTTCTTTTGGCAAAAATATATTGAGAGACGATGTCTGCTTGAAATTGATTAATCGACCCACTTGTTTCCACGTCTTTGCTGTGTTGGTTTCTTTTAACTGGAGTTTTATTTGTTGTTCTTGATGTGAGCTCTTAAGAAGAAATATTTCGTATCTTTTTATTGATATTAACTAAACTTGGCAAAGTTTTAAATAGAGCTCTAGTATTTGTACTTCTAGTGAGCATGAAACTCACTAGTCTGGGGATGAAGCCTTCAGATTTTAATGTTGTTCCGCTTTGTATGTTTGATGTTATGAAAACTTTCGATCGATACTTCAGATGCTCTTTTAGTGAGGATTAGAATAGCCCGACTTTATCCTCCACAGAGGCGTAGGGCCCCTCCCTACATAAAAACGGGTAACCTGGGTGTGGCACGAACTTGCATTTCATGGTGAGGTTCCAGTTTTGCAGATTTGGTGGGTGTTGAGTATCCCCTTTTTTGCCAATTATTTCAGGTCAGGTTCACTCAGACTCGGAGATATAAGGGTCCCTTACGTGGGCTGAATAGATATTTAAAAAAATCATTCCTATCCGATAGGACGGTGTACAAGAAACCAAAAAAAAAAAAAATTCTCTAAAGAAACAACAACATAAAAAAGGATTAATATGAAAGTGATTCCTTAACTTTCAGGCATAAGATAATCTTTGATAGGTTGATAATGCCGTTAAAATCTGCCAATCTTTATTTCAGACTTCATCATGTGAATATTCCGAAGGAGAAGGCCATTATTTCTTTCGAGAAAAGTAATCTTCTCTGTATCAACATAACAACTATTAGTCTATAGTTGTTTTTAAGACAACAAAGCCAGAAGAAAAAATCTCAGTATGACAATGTGTACCTGTAGCAAACATTACATATTCAAGAGGTGTGTTTATCGATGTTATAACATCCAGGCGATGTTCAAAAGTAAAGCAACCTTTGATAAACTTCTATGAAGAGTTAATCTCATACAACTTGGTTTCGTTTGGTTGTGTTTTATGGCATATCAACCGTTGTAGGTTATTTAATGCTAAATCTTCTTTTTATGATTTGTAAACTCATTTCGTTGAGGACATTTTTAAATGAGCCCAAATTCATTCTTTTGCATTCAGTTAAATAGTTTCATGTATTTCAAATACAAATAATTCTATTTACTATTAATTGTTTGAACACAGTGAAATGGTTCCAAATATTATAACATGAATTGTTGTACTTAGTATTAACTCTTTGATTTTACTCAGATGGTTTCAAATATAGCTATCTAATAAAGTTTTATTTGCACACAGTTAAATTGTTTCAAGCATCGCTATGTAACATTGACAATTCAATTTAGGCATATCAGTTAAAGAGTTAAAGAGTTTCAAGTATTGCAATGTATCACGAACAATCCAATTAAACCTCAGTCATTTGTTTACACAAAGTTAAATAGTCAAAGTTATATTTCTAACAATTCGATGTAACATGAGTCATTTGTTTGCACACATTTTAGATGTCAAAATGTTCTATTTGATCTATAGATAGGACTCTATCTGGTGCTACTACTGTGAGTCGGAGTGGAGCTCGGATCAATGGCACTCAAGGAGTACTCTTCATTCTCCAGAGCTGCAGCATTACTTCGCCACTAGATGGTTTAATATCATACCGAGATGTTGGGAGTGTCTTAGCCTCTGCATAAAGGCAAAGGGTGATCTCGTACAGGAGAAGAGTTTAACAGAAGATTAGATTTATAATATCCAATGCAAAAGAGGAAAATCATTTAAGATGCAAAGTAGCTATCCCTGCTAGACTCAAATCTATTGAATCATAAACAAAGCAGCAAGAGGAATCGTGTATGATAGACTATATCTGGAGAGAGAAGAGTGTATATTACCTTCTTTAGAATGAGATCTAGATAATTAAAAGAAAGAGTGAAGAAAAAAGAACAAAGTGTTGCGTAGTGACTGCATTGAATGAATTTTTCTTTGGCTGTAGTTTTCATTGTTCAGTAAAAAGTGTATAGTTTTGGATCCGAGTAAGCGCGTCCACCCCAAGACAAGAGTCCAAAAACTGGTTAGTACTATATTGTCCTTTCACTGTATTGTCATTCAAATTGCATGTATGATTTTATTTAATTCTTTTATTGTAAAATTACTGCTGTATACTATCTGTGTCTTAAATGGAAAGACAATTTTACTGTATATCCAAATTAAGATTTGAACCTGGTCAGAAGCTAATACTATTGGAACGTGAAAGTTTATTTTTAGAACAAGTGTAGAATTATTTATTGACTCCCATACTAATATTCAGTATAATGAAAACAAAAAGAAGAAAAAAAGGTTGGGTAGTAACGACTTAGTAAATGATCCTCCCCCACCGACAAGCAGCAGTCTGACAAAATCTGTATAAATGTTCATAAAAGTTCAAAAATTATTCGAGACAGACCTTATTAAAGTAACTTAGGAAATAGTAAGCGCGTCCACTCCAAGTCAAGAGTCCAAAAACTGGTTAGTACTATATTGTCCTTTTACTATATTGTTATTTAAAATGCATGTAAGAGTTTATTTAATTTTTCATTGTTAAATCACTAAATGCAAAGAAATTTTACGGTAAATCCAAATTAAAATTTGAACCTGGTCAAAAGAAGCTAACACTATTGAACTTATTAGAACCCAAAAAATCTAAGTAAACGTTTTATATAGAATGCCTATAAATATACTTAGAAGCATAAAATACTTTTAATGAATTTAAAAAAAGTAGTCGTGGACTTGAACTAAGTTTAAACTTAATAATGAAAAACGGAGGAAAGCAAGAAGAGAATTTTTTTTCGAAAGCCATGGGAAGCAGCATGGTGGACGTAAAGACAAGCAGATAAACCCACTGACGGCTCAACGCAATGCGTAACCCGGTCCTGGGTGTATGAACCCTACGGCTCAACGATCGGGGAACTACTGCTGCTAATCTATAAGGATGGCTTCTGTAGATGAGAATAAAAACAGCCATCGAAATATAACCATGACCCGCACTCAAACCACATGTCCAAACTGTATCGCTCTTTGCGCAGGTAAAAAAGGTGTGCGTCCTGCTGAGGTCGGAGCCCTGGCCTCAGTGTTCGAAAAATCAGCTACAGAGCTCAATCAAAGATTATTAAAATGCAAACAAACAATACAAAATGCGATATTCAACGTTAGAACCTTAAATGAAATAGGACAACAACTGGAGCTGACTGCATCGGCCATAGATCATAACATAGACATAATATGCATTCAAGAACACATACGTACATAGCGAGAATATTGAATATCATAATTCTGTCAATGGATGGACGCTAGCCACTACATCAGCATGGGAAAACTCTGTCAATGCCACGGTAGGAGGTGTAGGTATGCTTATAGGATTACGAGCCTTAAAATCACTAATTAATATAGAGAAAATACGACATAGGATTACGGTAGCTTCTTTTAATGGCAACCAAAGCGCAACAATCATCTTCTGCTACAGTCCTACAAATGTTAGTGAAGAAACTGAACTCATCACCTTCTATGATGAGTTATCCTCACTTGTTCGTAGCATCCCGAAAATCAACGTTCTTGTCATTGGCAGAGACGTGAATGCCCAAATTGGGAAAAACGGAAACCACAAATTCAGCCAACACAACTCGTCAAACAGAAATGGACATCTAACAGATTTCACGATAGAAAATAGATTAACATGCCTTAATACAGATTTTCAAAAAAGGGAAGGAACACTATGGACCTACACATACTAAAGCGCAGATAGACTACGTATTTATAAACAAGAAATGGAATAATAACACATGGAATTGCGTGGCTTACACCACATTTGAGGGTGTGTCCTCCGATCACCTAATTGCCACGACAAAAATACGACTGAGCCTACGAAAGAATGCGACTCGAACAACGACCACCGTACATTATGACTTGTTCCTGCTTAATAACAGGGATATTAGAGATAGATATGCGTTAGCACTAAGAAACAAATTGGATCCACAACAGGAGAATACAGAAACACCTACTCCGAATGACGAATATGAGAATTTCGTCAACGCCCACTTAGAAGCGGCAGCGGAATACATACCAACTAAACAAAGAGATAAATTTATAGTCCCATGGGAGACATTAGCGGTTAGGGAAAAGCGTGCAGACGTGAAGACTGCCTCCGAATGCAAGTGGAAGAACCCAACCAATATCAATGCCCTGAAGCTTAAAAAGGCTCAAAATGAATTAGCTAACATATACCTAAAAGAACAAACAGAATACATACAAAATCAGATCGATAAGATTAGAGATTCGGTTGAAGATAGACAATCTATGATAACATGGCAAACGGTAAATGAAGTTAGCAGAAGGAAGAGTACTGCGAAAGCTAAACTGAAAGCTACCAACCAACAAGAACGAATACACCTGTGGAAACAACATTTCGAGAATTTACTCGGAAACCCTCCGAAAGTTACCCATTAACCAATCAAAAGAATTATAAGTAAGCAATTAGACATCAAACTAGGACCGTTTACTCAAGAAGAACTCGACTCAGTACTGAGAAAAATTAAAAATAGAAAAGCAGCAGGGCTCGATGAAATACCCCTAGAAGTATGGAAGACCAGACAATTCGACGACATATTGCTCCAACAATGTAATGCCGTATATAATCAAAACCCTATAGACAGATGGATGATGGGATGCATCCCCACTTCTCTAAAAAGGGCGACCTCGGATTAGCCAAGAACTACCTTTACATCCATTGCGGCCAATATATACAATGCTCTACTACGCAACCGCATAGAACCCAAAATTGAGAACATATAGTTCTTAACAAATATCGCTGGTCTATTTATGTTTCAAATAGTTTGGATAGCAAAATCCCTGTGAACAATAGCTTCTTAGGCTTCAGTCATTGGTTCTAGTTGGTGTTTTGACCATTCTAAAGATTTCATTATTCTACAGTATTAGTATATTCTCCTATGAATAAATTTTCCTGAGTTTTTATGCCCTTCTTTATATCCTATATTATTATTCCTAATGAGATTTTCACAACAGCATTAGTTGATGGTCTGAGTGACTGCAAGTTTCCTCAAGTCTCCAGGACTCTTCTCAGTATCCTGGCAAATCATAACATTGCTGTAGTTTAGATGGTCTCTATTCGTCCTCTGATTTCCATCCCTTCCAGCCTTTTTATCAAGTCTATGGGGACTGTTCCAAGTGTGCCTATAACAACTGGTATCACCGTTACTCTCATGTTCCGCATCATTTTTACTTCTCTGGCAAAGTCTAAGTACTTGTCTCTCTTTTCGTTTTCTTTGATTTTCACTTTGTCATCTGCTGGGATTGAAATATGTACAAAACAGCAAGTTTTCTATTTTTTGTTAATTATCACTAGGTCTGGTCTCCTGGCCGGGATCAGATGATTCGTTTGTATTCCAAAATCACAGAGAATTTGATATCTCTCATTTTCTAGGATGGATTCTGGGTTGTCCATATACTATTTAATTTCTTGCACAATTCCCAGCAGATCCCTTTCTCCACCCAGTCATATCTAGCCTTATACTCCTTTTGAGCTAGTTTGTTTCATTCGCTCACAATGTAATTCATATTTCCGTCTTTGTCACTGCATAATCTAAACCCCAACACTGGTGTGTCCATGCATAGAAATCCATAAGAGAGCGTCGCTAATGAGTTTTTTTCCTGCCTCTACAGCAGTAACTTGCACGTCTTATGAGATGAGAGGTAAGTATCCGTACATCTGCTGCTGTTTTGAAGGCTTCTTCTTTCAAGATTTGTTCCAAATTGCATGCAGCATTCTTGCATAATTCCCATCTAGCTTTTTCTCCAAGCGTTTCGCTAAATTCCATCTGGTGCAAAACGTACAATAGCTTGCTTACAACTTAGAAGAATTAACTTTTTTTTTATCAGAGAAATCATATTTCCATATCATCGATAGTAGCTCATACCTTTTCAATAAGTATCGCTTTCAGTAGATTAGATATTACTACCGAGGTATGTGAAACTGTCTATTAATTTCAGAGGCTTGCCATTTTATATGGAAATGACACCATCTTGTTTAAAACAGATTGACTTTTTTTTATTTGAGTTCACATTGAGATAATTATCTCTTACTACCTACTACATACTATGCAGCAGGCATTCGACTTAAGTAGGTGTATTTGTAAGAAGTGCAAGATCATCTGCGTAGACTACATCCATAATAGTTTCTGTAGGGTATCGTCTGCGTCTTGCCTTTTTCTAGAGTGAAATTGATTGAGAATGAGAAGAGAGATGTGTATCAGTTCTACCGCTTAATGTTACAAAGAAAGCATTTCGAATCTTAAAACAAAACAAAAAATACCGACTTACCTTATTCCGTCGTTCTTGTTATTATCTTTTTCAGATAACTCCTCCTCCTCCTCCTCCTCCTCCTCCTCCTCCTCCTCCTCCTCTAACGCTCTCACGACAATCGACAAATCGATTCAGGTGTCTCTTGCCAGTGGTTTTATCGTACTCGGCTTGTTTAACTCGTCGTGCTTGCTTTTCGATTAAAAGTAACAAAACGTGTTTTTCTTTTCTTTTCTTTTCAGTTTTTCTTCTTTGATTTGTTTGCTTTGTTATTCTATTCATGTTAATCGATTTTCACTGTTAACAAATTGAAATGTTGCGTCCTTTATCGATTTGTTACATATATTTTCGAATTGCATAAGGCACCTAGTGAGAACCGAAGTGGTCAGTACTCATGTCAGATTTTAGCATGGAAAGCACACACCTATTCAGATTTATTATTTTATTGTTATTTACCAAACTTAGCAAAGTTTAACGAAAGATTTTCCTTTAAAAAGGCATGTCCTAAATATTGAGCTAAACTGCATCTGGCGGTGAGGGTCTTGTTCAGGAATATGCTATACTCCTTCATTGCCATTACTTCCAGGTCTACTCTGACCCAGAATGGTAGAATTTGCTAAGGTTCCGTCTATGTGTAAAATAGATCTGTTTGTAAATTAGTATTGGATTAGAACTGGCTTATTGCCCTTGTGAGTAGAGTGTTCGCCAATGGTCCAGGAGATCCGGGTTCAATCCCAGGTCGCGTCATACCAAAGACTTTAAAAAATGGTACTTCATACCTCCTAGCTTAACACTGAGCGATATAAGGTACGTATTAAGGGTAAAGTGGAGAAATCCTCCTCTACACCCTGGTATAGTAGCTATTGAAAAGGGAGCCTTTTGGTAGCCCTCGACTACGGTCGCCAACAACTTAACTATTTGATTAGAATACCTGATATCATATAATTGTTTATAAAAAGAAGAAAGAAACAGAACAAAGTTGAAGGGTCTCCGTGCCGTAATGCCTAAAATGCTGGCCTACGATCTTGTAGTGCGCGAGTTCAAACCCTATTTACGCAATTACGTTCACTTTCAAACTAATACTTTTAGGAAACGCGGTAAATTTCCAATTATGGCTTAAATAGTATCACTGCTGTTCTTCTAGAAGGATAGCTTTGGCATTAGATAACCAATGAAGGTTTATATGCCATTAAACAAAGAAACCGACCTGACAACAACAACAAAAACCTTTTTACAAAAGATTTAACTTGAACGTACAATAAACACACTTTCGTAATTTTTAATCATAAAATAACCCTACACGCTTTGACATGCCGTTAAAACCGATCAATTAGTCAATCAATCAATCAATCGAATACTCGATACAATCCATTCCTGTCAGTGAATTCATCGTCTGCAAATAGTCCCTTTTGTTTATAAAATCTATTTCGATTTGCTTCTACCAGAAAAAAAACCCGACAAAAACATCAATCGAATCGATTTTTGCAAATTTTGAAAATTGAATTTCAGTTTTAATCAAAACGCTGTGTTGGGGAAGATTACAGAAAATTATATTTTGGCATAGACCCGACGTTGTCATTACAAGCAGATAAAAGTATACAAAACCTTTTACGGATTCATAGGAAATATCTATCGGGCGCCAATTGGTTGGTTAGTTGATTCGTATTTAATGGCATATCACCGTTTGTGGGTTATTTAATGTTAAATCTTGTTTTTATTATATACATATGATTCGTTTGCAAATATTTGGTCGGTAACTAATTACTTACAACAAATAATAGAACGCAAGATAAAGTTAAGGAAAAAAAAATTGCTTCTCCAGTTTATTGCTTTGTTGACATATTTTATTTTTATATCATATTATATTTTTGTAAAAATATTTCAGATTTTCATCAATGCTGTCAACGTTTAGATCTGCATAGTTTCTACTCTCTCAAATTTATTTAGGATTTTGATTTTATTGTGTTTTAATCTTTGAGAGTCACATTATTTTTGTTTGTATGGTTGTTTAATATTTTATTTCTTAGTTTTTTTGGTGATTTCTTGTTGTTGAGGGTTCTCTATATTGAGATGATTAGGGGTTTGATATCATCAGTTGTTTTTGTTTGGTTATAGGTTTAGCACGACTTATTTTAGAATGAGTGGATAATAAGGGTGTTTTTTGTTTTGGATTTCAAGCTCCTTGCTAATTAAAGTTTTTCAGTGGTCAATGTCTTGTTTTCTCTTAAAGCGGTTGACCCTTCAATTACCGCCTTCTATCTCCTTTAAGATAAAAAGTGTTGGTTGGTTGGTTGGTTGGTTGGTTTGTTGGGTTTTATGACATATCAACCTTTGTAGGTTATTTAACGCCAAATCCAAATTAGGTGACCTTGTTGGATGGGGGAATTGCCTTTTTTTGCAGTGGAGCTGTTGGCATATTCTTCAGCCCTGTCGGCAAGGCAGTATAGTTCACCTGTCACAGAGTAAAGAACAGGTTAATCTTACAACCCATTGTAAGTCTTGTGACTTTATTCTTCCCTTAGTGGACACAGCCTATTCATTCCCGTAACCTTCATGTATCACAACGTTTTCAGCTATCCGTCAAGGTCCAGGGTTTTTGCTTGACATGTTTCTTTTTTTTTTTCACCCTATAATCCGCTGAAACGGCAAAATTCCAGAAAATAACAAATACTTTTCTTGTTAATTAACATTAGATCTGATCTTCCGGGGAGTATTTGGTGGTCCATTTGTATCCAAGTGGATATTATGCACTTCATTTTTTTGGACAGATTCTGGTTTATTTATTTACCAATTGTCAACATGGACAAACTTTTATCTCGTACACAATTCCCAGTGGATCACCTATCCAACCCAATCATACCTAATCTTGAATTCTTTTTGCATCAGTTTTCTGCATTCACTTATTTTGAGATTAACTGTTTCATATTTATCAACACATAATCTACACTCGTTATTATTTTGCGTATTATCATTTTTTGTTTTGATACTGAAATTTAGACATGGATATTGGCAGTGCAGAATATAAATCTTGCTAAACTTGCAATTTAATTCTGACAAATATCCCAAGGCGTCAACCATCTTCCACTGTGTTGTCGACTGGATAGATTTCTTTTGTATCAAAAGTGTTATTTTTTGTGCATTCTGCTTTGAGGATTATTTATTCCGAGCAATATTTTTTGTGAGCCCGTGAAACAACTACCAGCATTTCAGATTGAAATGAATTTTTCTGGTACTTGTGTTTACTTATTTATCCATCAGGTTCTTGTCTATCTAAACCAGAAGCTAGTGGTGCAACACAAAAAATGAACACCCTGTCTTATATTGTGGTGAACAAGCGAGGCTTGTACAGTATTCATTCTTAATGAGTTAGATTCTCACAGAGTGTTCCATACTTCTAGCTTTCTGCTAAACTAAGACAAGCTAATTCGTGGGAGATTTTAAGATAAAATATTTCTACTGCACAGTTTTGTTTAAATAACCTACGAACGTCGATATGCGATTAAACAAAGTAGCTAAAATTTTAGTTTATTATATCCTTAAATCTTTTGATATTTACTTGTTCATGCTCCGTGGCGTAGAGGCAAACGTGCTGGACTGTTATAGTGTTGTAATCGAGTTCGAACTCCAATTGTACACTCTTTCAGAGCAATGTTCTTGTGAAAGATATGAACCCCTTATCTCCCCAGTTATTGGTTGAATACTGTCACTACTGTACTTTTATAAGAATGGCTTTGGTATCAAGTAACCCACGAAAGTTGATATGCCATTAAACAAAGAAACCAAGCCATAGTTCTTTTTTTATAGGAAAAAAACACACAAAACACACAGTTGTACAAGTAAGACTTGGAGATCGATAAAAATTACCTGAAGAAAATATGAACGAAAGCACAGGGATTAAAACAAGGGATAAGAATTCCAACTGACTTCGAGCGACTTTGTTCTTGAAGATCATAGAGATATTTGCTTCACGACCAAGAAAGCTCACGTCACATGAGATGCCCTGCCTAAAGCCATTTCTTTCAGCCAACTGAATGAATAAAAATACACTTGTCACAAAAGGTTTGTTTAAAAGACTTGAAGATAATGTTATGTCAATAATTTTTAGTAAAGAGAGCCAATCTGTCTTCCAAATCAGGAATTGATATCCAGGGTTTTTGCTTGCGGGTCAACGTCAACTACGAGTACAGCATTTACAACTATATGTCAACATTACTCAGCAAACCTCCAGCGTATATATATATATGTGTGTGTGTGTGTGTGTGTGTGTGTGTGTGTACCTGAGTGTGTGCGTGTACTTTTCTCTCAGGGTCTCTCTCTCTCTCTCTCTCTCTCTCTCACACACACACACACACACACTCTCTCTCTCTCTCATTATATATATATATATAGAGAGAGAGAGAGAAAGTCAGAGAGATAGAGATAAGAAAAAGTAGAGATGAAAAACGCAAATTCTTCAGAGGATGGTTTTATTTATAAAATTATTTGTCAACGTTAAACGTTTCGCTCTTTAATACTTCTTCAGGGCGTCTGAGTTATTCAATGAAACGAAAAAGAGGAAAGAGTTTTAAACCATTCTATTTCCGTTAGTAGCGTTCTATCTATAATATAAGTTTATTAAATTTACTATGTTGTTTTTTTTTTATTCCAGTTATAAATTTTAGACCAAATTGAAGGCCTTCTGATTGAGTTGTGCGTTCAAAATATTCAGAATGAGATCATTACTCCCGATTTGTATCTATCTGCTATTGTAATATAAAAGCTATAATTTATGTTTTTTTTTTAGAAATGTGAATGTTGTTTGAATCAAATATTTCGATTCTGAGTTTTTCGGCTTTTTTTATGGGACATGTATTTTGTGTTACAAAGGTCTATTCCCAACAATCTGGCTTTTTCGAAAGTCGAATCTTCAGAAAATTTTAGACTCTCAATGGAAGATTCTTCGAAAGTCTTTATGTGTTCTGGGAAAATGTGGTGGGAAGATATAAGAACGTTAGATGTGCAGATAGATATGACTTTCTCATAGATAGATATACCTTTCTCATAGATGGATACGATTTTCTCACCGATAGATATGACTTTCTCATAGACGGATATTACTTCCTCATAGATAGATATGATACTCTAGGATATTTTAGAATTCAACATTTACACAAAATTATACTGTCACCAACTGATCAAAGTGATGATATAGACTTCGTAGAAAAGAATGTTACCGTCTTTGCCCATCTCATTCAGTATTTGGACGATATAAGTTTGTCAATAGTAATAAGAGATGCACTAGACAATGGAAGAAAAGCCTTAACAATACTAAGGGAACATTATTTATCAAAACGAAAAGCCGAAAGTTATTTCCCTCTATACAGAGCTAACATCTTTGAGAAAATTCGAATCAGTCTATTACAGACTATATAATAAGGACAGTGAATATTTCTAACGCTCTGAAAAAAAGTAGGCAAAGCTATAAGCGACGGACTTCTGATTGCTATGGTTCTCAAAGGATTACCTCCAAATTTTAAACTTTTACAATGGTTATAACCGGGAAAAAGGTTTTCTATAACCGTTGTAAAAGGTTTAAAATTTGTAAGTGATCCTTTAAGAACCATAGCAATCAAAAGTCTGTGATATATATAGTCTGTAATAGACTCTGATTCCAATTTTTTCAAAGATGTTCGCTCTGTATAGCGGGAAATAACTTTCGCCTTTCCTTTTGACAAATAATCTTCCGTTAATATTCTTAAAGCTTTTCTTCCATTCCAAGTTCGACCGTTCAGTTTTAACCCATATAAGGATTTTTAAAGTTTCCAAACATTATTCACATTCTTATCTTTAAAGCCTACTGGTGGTTCAACTTATAATTCATAGTCTAAGGGAGCATTTAAATATGTACTCTTAACATCGAATTAACAAGTCATACTGGACTGCTATTTGCAGTAGTCACCTTATGGAAGCCATATTTGTCGTTGGGGCGAAAGTTTCTCTATAATCCTTGCCATATATTTGCAAGTAGCCTTTGGCTACGAATTGAGCTTTATACCCATGACTTCCATTACTTCTACATTTTATAGTAAAAAAAAACGCTTACTACCGATAATATTTTTCTCTTGGAGCCTTCTGCCATTTAAAAGCATTATTTTCTTCTAAGGAATCAAATTCTCTTTTCATTGCTAAAATCCAGTTATTCAAATCCACAGAGTTTATGGTCTCAGCGTAGTTGACAGGAATTGTACGCAAAGTACAACAGTAATCAACCCCACCAAATTCAAAGTTTCCGACAACAAAAAAATCGGGCCTTTTTCTCTGTCGGATGGGATAACTGGTTATTTGCCCCTCCCCTTTAGTGTTATGTTGTCTTTCGGTTCTACTTCATATGTAATTAAGTATTCTGGATATTCGGTATTTTTATCTGGTTTCGATAGTGAGCTATTATCATAAGAATCAGTGAATTTTACAAAGCTACATTTTTTTTAAAGAGCCATTGTTTCCAGAAAGTAAATCAAGTAAGCTGAACTTTGTTCATCATAACTGACGAAGATGCCTTTTTCACAATGAGGATCCAATTTCGTTTTTTTTTTTGTACATAGCAAAAATAAATCGCACCAAATATATGCATCACATTCAAATTTAGGTTTGAACCGGTAAAACTTTTGTATGTTTTTTTTCTTGTATTTTTATTATAACTAACTGAAGCCATCAATGAGTAAACCCACAAGATTTTCGTCAATTTTGACTCAATAGGAAGACACCTCGCCGTAGAAAATAAAGTTCTCGATGACTGTTCAGCGGTCCTATTTTGATGCAGATAATAAGGGAATGACTGCTCGTGTTTGATTCTATTAAGTACTAGTAGCTGTTAAAAAGGTTCCCATGGGAACTCCGTTCTGTTGTTTGTCCGTAAACATTTTACATGGCCGTAAGTGGCGATGTCAGCTAAATATTTCTTAGTAGCGCGCAAAGTGTCGGACTTGTGTTTTTGTAAGTCCAAAAAAGTTATCAATAAAATTAATTACATATCTATAATCATCTTTTGCTAAGGATTTAATGGGGCCTGCTAAATAACTGTGAACAAATGCAAGGAGTTTCGTTTCCTTGCAATTCAAATTCTTAATTCTATCATTAGACATCTTCCATTGAATATCACAGCTAAGAGCATAATTTCGTGTCGGTTTTATCTTCATTCCTTTTACAAAGTTGGGTAACTTTTTGATATCAGATTCGTAACAGTGGCCTAAGATTTTATGGCAAGTATGTATGTCGTAAGTGGCATTTCTGGCCGAAAAAATATTTTTTCAGATTATACAAACGTCCTCAAACTGTTTCATTCGGGTAAATCAATTGGTAGTTGTCACGCTTAAAATTTATGTACGCGCCATTTTTTGTTGCCGCTTGTATTGAAAATATATTTTGTTTATAAGTTGGTATATATAAAGTATTTTTAAGATACATCTATATGTGTACTTTGCTATTTCATAGATAAATGGTGGCGTTACCTCTTTTCAGCACTATGTTATTGGCTTGTGTCCCGTCAGCTAATTCAACAAAATGGTTCCCTGGTTCAAAATTTTGACCAAAATAAGTAAACTTTGACTTATTAGTAATTACATGCTTGGTAGTCCCGCAGTCGACTTATAAATTACTCTTGTCCGAAACAATATCCTATTCTAAAGCAAAGAAATAGGTTTGGACTTTAGAACAGGTTCGTGTATTATGACAAAAATCTCTTTGCCTTCGGTTTTTACATTCAAATGCTTTGTGGCCTCTCTTCCCACACACGTAACAAATAGTATTTGTCTTCTCGGGGGAGGTGGGGTCAGATTTTATTGTACTCTTTTCTATGCTGAGGTTTCCGGCAATTGTTATAATTATAATTTATTGATTTACTATCATAGTGAAAATGGGTACTTACCCCAAATTTATTTCTTGGGTTAATCTTTTTAAATGTCGTCTTCATTTATAATATATTGTTAGATTTCATCTGGAGAGTAACACATACGCATTGTTTCTTTAAAACTTCTTAAACATACTTTAAATTCAGAAAAAGTCAAGATTTTCCATTTGATGCAGTTGATGAAAAATGTTCTGTTTATTAAAAGTGCGGAGATCAGTAGATTTTTATATTTTCGGATCATTTTGAAATCATTTTTAAATCATTCATATTTTTTTTCCCAAAAGTCAAGAAAACTGGGAAATAAATCCGACAGTATAAAAACTGGGAAATCGACTCGGTAATCGACTTTACTTTTTTTTGCCAATTATAAACATTCCATAACACATCTATCCGCTTTTATCAGAGCGTTTTTTCTCTTTCTAATAATCCCCCACGCTCTGATGAAGATGTAAAAATCGAAACGTTTAACATTGACAAATAATTTTATAAATGAAATCATCCCTTGAAGATGATGTGTTTTTTTTATCTCTGTACATTTTCATACTGTCGGACATATTTCCAGCCCCCACTATATATATATATATATATATATATATATATATATATATATATATATATATATAATGCATGGAAAATTGTCTGCAAGCCTGGGTTTCATTAAGCTTTTTGCAAAACAACAATTACCAAGCAATTAACTTCTTAACTGCAGACAATTTTCCATGGATCACACACACACACACACACACACACTCACACACACACACACACACACACACACACATATATATATATTTATTCATGATTGTTATATAATAGTTCTATCCTAGATATTGAACACTCTCCATATTATATTGCATTTGGTTCGACACTTACCCACAAAGTAATTTAGTGACAACCAACACTCTTATAATATATATATATGTGTGTGTGTGTGTGTATCTGTGTATAAAAGGGTTGTTCAAAAATTTCTATGCCTCGTCCAGATTGTAGATTGGTCGTACATCTCTCACTTTTGTATGGGTCTCACTGACTCAGAATGTAAGACAGAAATCTGATTTTGTATTTCTAATAATATGAGAAGTATTAGTGTTTTGCAACAACAAAAATATTTTGTTATGGATCTTCTATCTAGGTGAAGCTTATAACATTCTGAACGACCCTCCTATATATATATATATATATATGTATATATATATATACACTCCTATATATATATATATATACGAAAGAGAATATGTGAATATATACCAAAAATCCTTTATTCACTCTGAGAATGCCGATAGCTCATGGGTAAGATATCCGGCTGATGTAAAATCAGCCGGGTTTCGATCCCAGCTTGTATTATTTTCTGTGTCGAGCCACACTGCAGAGTTGCGATATAACAAAACAGTATATCTGTGGATGACAATATATATTCAAAAATCCCATAAACAGAAAACAGAAAAATCCGAATATATAAAAATCCCAACCCCAATGACCTCAAATTTAGACCCATTGTCCTATTTACCAACCCCTCCGCTCGGGCAGGATATGACACAAGGTCAATTTTTAAGCAGAGTTTAACAGGTTTTAATTCAGAGTTTTTCCTTCTCCTAGACTAGTTGCCTAACCAAGGCTGAAGAACCTAGTCTGTCCTACTATTTACCCATAGGTGGAGGGAGAATAATTGGATTCATACCTTTCCCAAGGGTATTAGTGCTATGTGAAATGCAATCAGTCTCGTCCAGGATTTGAACTCGTGTCGCCGTGTTCATTTCCTACGACGATAACAATTACACCACAGGCACCTCCACAAATTTAGACCCATTGTAGCAGGCCTGTTATGCCTGACTAGCAAACTAATAGATATCTTACTACAGCCTTTCCCAAATAAAATGAAAAGTTATATTAAGGACCATATAGATTTTTTAAGCTCCCTACAAAAAAGATTGATCCCAACACAATCATAGCCGCATTTCACGTCACAAACCTATATAGCAATATCCCCTATAAATTAGGAAAACAAGCCATCTCATTTTGGATAGCTAAATACCCAGACACATTACACCCAAGAAAAAATGATCATAGAGGGTATAGAAATAATCCTTAATAATAACTTCTTTCAATTCAATAACATTAACTATATCCAAACCCAAAGATCAGTTATGGGAACTAAAATGGCACCAACATACACTACCCTAACCATAGCATATTAAGAAGAAAACCTATATGAAATAATAGGTAAAAAATACAGCAACAACATAAAAGAAGAATTTACCAAATCACCGAAAAGATAGTTAGATGATTGCTTCATATTCTGAAAATGCTTATAGAGAGACGCCAACGAATTACACAACCTACTACAAAATCAACACCCCTAAATAAAAGAATTACCATTTCTAGAGATCCTTGTAAAAAACGTAAATGGCCAAATCATCACAGATATTTACCACAAACCAACAGACACCGAACAATACCTCAACTTCAGAAGCCACCACCCCAAAAACTGTATAAAATCCATCTCTTATACACTAGCACGTAGAATACGCACAATAATCACCGATTAAAATCTAAAAAAAAAAAAGACGCTTTCAAGAACTACACAAAACCCTATACCAGAGAGGATATCCAACTACATTAATAAATAAAGGGTTGGAATAAGCAGAAAAAATACCCCTAAGAGAATTAAGGGACCCGAAAAAACACAACAACGAGAAACCCCTGGCAAAAGTCGCAACCTACAACAAAAAAATCCAGAACTATTCACAGAAATAATGAAAAATCTAGAAGAAATTGAAAACAAGGACAAAATCAAAGAAATACTAGACACAACAAAAATAATTAAAAGCCTGAGACGACCCAAAAATCTGAAAAGAATACTCACCTCTTCTCTACATTCAGAGAAAACACAACACAAGGAATTACCAAATGCAAAAATAAACGATGCAGAATATGTGATTTTATAGAAGGTAAATCTTATACCCTTTAAAACCCGGAAACCAAATTCAAAATAAATAAAAACTTAAGCTGCAACTCAAAAAACGTAGTCTACATAATTGAATGTAACGAATGCAAAGAAATATACATAGGCTCAACACAGGCCCTAAATACAAGGACATCACTGCATAAGAGTAATATCAAAATAGAAGAAAACAAAAAATTAAATATTTCGAAACACCTATACCAATGTAGCAGAGGAAAATTTAATATTATGTCAACTTATCAAAACAACGACTACACGCTATTTGATATAAAGGAAAGAAATGTTATAGATAAATTTAAAGTCAAATAAATTAGGAATCGAACAGACACATACAAACGGAAATAAACATATATAGTCATCCACAGACAGATCTGTTTCGTTCTATGAGAACTCATCAGTGTTGCTAGACAGTAGCTTCCCGTAGCTGGGACCGAAACACAGTTGACTCAAACGCCAAGCCAAAGCCTCTAACCATTCAGCCACGAGGAGATATTAGCTGCGAAGTAAATTTTAAACGGTTATGAATCACAATTACTATTGTTTACATACATCCGTTCAACGGCTGCCGAGACCTCAATTCAAATGCGAAGAGGCTTGCAATGAACGCTAATGCCAACTCGATTACTTCTTCGCCAGAGAAGTCATTAAAACTACAAACACGAGTAAGTTTAAATCTCATTGAATACCCATTAACAAGACCTTATGCCAGACATGTTCTCAGACAAAAGCATGGAAGCTCGAAACACACACAAACACGCACGCACGCACACACACACACACACATATATATATATACATAAACACACGCAAACATATATATGTATACATATACACAGACCAAAAAAGGAAAGAGTTACCAGTTAATTTAAAACTACACTGCCACACACAAAACAATTTCCCAAGACACACTGATACACACAGAGAAGAAAAATAACTGTAAGTAAAACCACAAACCACCCCAACACACACACACACACACACAACGACAAAAATATATCAGTATCAAAGAGGGGTAAAGCAGACTAAAGTAAAGACACTATAAGAAAATGGGAGAATAACCTGAATATAAAATCCACAATCGAACGGGAAAACATGAAAACTGTGAACGAGATCGAGTTCAAGTGTCATGGAGCACCCTATCACCAAGGCCTTGAGCCACATATGTTCTCTGACGAAAGAAACAAGCTGGAAACATACACATATATAACTCGTATTTAAAAACAAATTAAATAAATAAATACAAATCTCATGGTGGACCTAGCTATTTAAAAATATAATCATAGGTATATAGATTGATAGTGAAAGTAAGATTAACGAATATGATTTTTAGACCAATTTAATACTTAATTTAATGTGTGCGTGAAAAGAGATAGAGATAGATTGATAGATAGATAGATAGATAGATAGATAGAGAGAGAGGAGTGAGGACAAGACAAAAAGGTACGGAAGAAATATAATCACTTATCGATTGGATATTTAAAAAGACCAGTTGATATCTGAGTGTGTCGTAAACAACGCAATCACTGCAAAACATAATGTTCTTTACCAACGATATTATTAACTTTCTTAACCTGTGAACGTTTAATAAGGAGAACACTTCATATCTGAGATGATGAAACGACTTGGCAATAGTCAGTGACTGCTGATAAAATTAATCGAAAATTTTTAATCGCAAAAGCATAAAAAGATTCTTTTCGCCCTGCAGAGGGTTAAAAACTCTTCAATAAGTATCTTGAGTATGACACTAAACCCTCACTCCTGGATATTGGGGGAATGTGACCCAGAGTGGAAGTACCGGTTAGGGTCCAATCTATTGGTCGAATAAAACTCTTAAACCCTTTTCTAAACTTGAAATCATTTAAATGTGTAAAAATAGATTATCTTTATTGATATAAATAGAATTTCTATTAGATAGTAAAACTTAAAATCATGTAATTGTTTGAAAAAGAAACTTTGATATTAGTTAGAATTATTTGTATTAGGAATACTTGAAACCATTTAACTATGTGGCTACATATGATAAATATTAAATGGAATTATTTATATTAGGAATACTTGAAGCCATTTAACTATATGGCTACATATGATTAATACTAAATGGAATTATTTGTATTAGGAATACTTGAAACCATTTAACTATATGGCTACATATGATCAATATCAAATGGAATTATTTGTATTAGGAATACTTGAAACTAAAAATCCATATACAAACAGATGAGCTCTAAGTCGTTTGAAAAAAAAGTTACCTACCAACTATTCACTTACAAATCCCCCCAACAACATATATATATATATATATATATATATATATATATATATATATATATATATATATAAGCATGTTTGATTAAGTAATAAAGACACATTTTGTCTATATAGTTCTATTAAGATCCTTTCAAGTTTCCTGATAATAAGTGTCTTGGTTTCAGGTTGAAATTGGTGGATAAATTTACGAAAATTGTCTCGAGTGCTTTCGGTCCTTTCATAGGCCATCATTAGAGGTTGTTTGCCTGTATAAAGAGTGTTTTAAAAGATTTTTTTTTTAGTTTTGTTTATAACATTACAAAATTACGTAAACGCAGAGTTGGATAAAACTAAGATGCATTATTATTTAATCAAACATGTTTAATATGAAAGACTGCTACCCAATTACACACACACACCCACACACCCACACACACACACATATATATATATATATATATGTTTAAACAGGATATGGTAACACCATTTGATAAAAAAGTAAACTAAATCAGCAAATCTAACCATTTTTGGTTAGGTATTTTTATCAAACTAAGTTAGGCTTAGTAAAGAACTATAGTATTAGCTATATAGCGAATCTGTTCAAGTGACCAGTCCGTCTTTGGTTGCGTTGGGCGAGTAAATTATAAACACCGTGAAGTTTAGATTGTAACGTTACCTCGCTCGCCCCCACATACGTTACATCCTCTTTCTCGAACCTTTTCACTTCTTAGCCGGCCGGTGATCAACTAGTGGTTCCGAGGGGGGTAACGCACATTTCTTGCCACTACAAGAATACGATCGAGGGAGCGGGAGAAAAAGAGAGCAAACGAACAAACACGGACAATGCTGGGGGTTAACTCAAGAGCAGAAGGAGAGTTATGCAACACTTTGCATTCCTGATAGCATATATGGACTAACGCTAGCGTGGGTTACTAGCGAAAATTCCACAAAGCAACTGGAATACCGACTCATCTTGACTCAATCTTCTTCACTGGACCCTATTTTCTCTGCAACTGTCTTCGGAGTTGACCGCATCTGTCCGTCGCTCCACGCCAACTGCCTGCCAGCTCCTTTCTCCAACCAACTCTCTTCTCGCGTCCTGTTACCTCTTCCGGCCACGCCGAGATTTCAAGTCCAAAAACCCTTTGTTTGTTTTGGCGCCAAACCAGACAAAGGAATCGTCTGCTTGGCGGGCCACCTATATTGTGTTACAGATTTCTCCAGGATGAATTTATGCTGTCGTCATTGGACATTTAGTATTTTGCGCTGTGGAGCCTAGATATTTGAATTTGTTTGCTTGGGTTAGTAACTGGCCCTCTAACTGAATGTCTTGGCCAGTGTCATGAGATCCCAGGGGAGGGCGTAGGTAAATAACCTCCGTTTTCTGGAAATTAATTTTCAACCTAAATGTCTTTGCAGATTTCGAGAAACAAGTGACAATTTCCAGTATATTTTGGTGGTTGTGTGCCACGAAGACAGGAACGTCAGCAAATATGAATTCGCGTACCAGAACATTTCTAGTCTTTCTTGCAGACTTGAATTTACGGGCTGTTTTTCTCCTGGTTTACTCTGTTTCTATATTTCTTTGAGTGAAATCAATGAAGGTATCAGATAAGACCATACAAAGAAAAATTGGGAACAGTGCGTTGACAAGAACACAGCCATCTCACTCGGTTCCCAACCTTAAATAGTTCTGAGAGTTCTTTAAACACTGACTGGTGCCTTCATTCCTTTATACAAGACAGATACGAGTCTGACGAATTGTTCAGGGCAACATAATTTTCGAATTATGTTCCATAGCGTTTCCTTGTTGAAAGGCTTTTGTGAAGTCGACAAATATGATGTAGAGTTAGATATTCTCTTCAATGCATTTCTTCTGTATTTATTGCAAGAAGATCATGTTCATTGTTGCTCGGTTTGCGAGGAACTCACATTGTGAGTCAGTGATTAAATCCTCCGCTTGTGTCGATAAGTCTGTTGAACAGTATGCGGGCAAACACATACCCTTGTATAGATAGAAGCGAGATTCCTCGGTAGTCGTGGTAATCTCGTTTATATCCCTTATTGAAAATAGTGACTAGTTGGGCATCCTTCCAATCTGCAAAGACATCCAATTTCTCCTAAGCGTCTCTAATGATGGTGTTGAGTATTTGGACAAGCCTCTTACTTTCATTCTTTATAACTTCTGGATACAGTCCATATGCACTAGGAGACTTTCCATTGCAGAGCATAGAGATAATCTTACTCACTTTATCCTTGTCTGGCCATTTATACATTCAGTGTTTGGTTGGAGTTTGTTCAATATCGTTAATCGCATGATGTTCCACTGTTGACGATTCATTAAACAATGCAAAAATGTGGTCCTTCCATCTAGCAAGAAGCTAATGCATCTCTGTGATTATTGTTTTTTTTTGTCGAGGGTTAATAGTTGTTCTGGGTGGTTCACTCTTGGCCCCCACACAGTTCGCATGCTTTAGTAAAAACTATTGGGCCATTAGAGTCTGCAATCGTATGGAGTTCATCTGCTTTTGTCTGTCAGCATTTACTTTAGAGTTCTCAGCATCTTTGTTGGAGAAGTTGACTCCATGTTCTATATCTGTTGGAAGCGGACTTGGTGTTCTTGCTTAACATGTTATTCCTAGCTAGGTTCCGGTTGTTAATATGCTCTTCCAGTTCCATGCTGTTTACGTTGATCCAGTATTCGGACTTCCTTACTGCAGTGACGAATTTCTCTTTGAATATTTTGTACGTGATTAATTTGAAGGCGTTCCTCTTTTCTTTTACAGTTCTTGCTGAAATTTCAACTAGCCTGTCGTTTCGCGAGGCTTGCAGGTCATCTCTGACTATCCTGATCTTGATCTTGGAGGTTGCGAGCCTCCTGATTGGTATTTAGTCTTTCCTCTTTTTCCTAGTCACTCGTCGTTTGGTAGTGGACTTGATCATAACATGGCCAGTATTGTAGTTGACTCTGATCGCACTTGTGTTCAAAATTCTGACAGATTACGCTGTCTCGTAATGATGTCAATGAGGTACCAGTGTTTGGATTTTGGGTGCATCCAGGAGTTCCTGTGGATCTACATGTGTTTGAAGTAGTTTTTTGGTAATGCGCAAAATGTGTTCTGTGTAGATGGACAGCAGTAGATTGCAATTTGTATTAGCCTTCACCGTTCAAAACTTACTAAGAACCTTTGGCCAGGTACAATGTGGTTGGCCCACTCAAACCTTAAAGTATCCAGGATGGACGATTTCGTTTGCATTCAGGATAGCACGAAATATCTGGTCGATTGGACGTAGAAACTGCTTATTGTTTTTAGGGTTGTTGGTCATAGTTGGTGCGTAAGCAGCGATCAGTGTACAATATAAACTGTCGATCAATGAAAACTTCAGCATGATAAGTCTGTCTTTTCTGGTTTTGGATTCTCAGACATACTTGACAGAATACCCGCCCTGACCGCAAAAACCACACCAGATTCACTTCTGTTTATTGAAGTTTTACAGCTTTAATAAAAAGTATTGCACGTCTCCTCTCTGATGCTGCCACTCGGAGTCGCAATGTCTATGTTGTATTATTGGAGCACTTTAGATGGGATGGCTTTCCTCTTTTCCGGTCAATTTGTAATGGGTTTGCTCTCCATTATTCTTATATTCCATGTTGCTAGATTGAGGTTAAACGTTTGTTGAACCCTTTTATCCTGGGTGATGTCCTGCTAGTATGGTTATTTTTTTGTTTGCCGGTAAGGTTTTATTAGGATGTTCAGAGTTTATCGGTTGCTTGTGTACCCATCTGCTTTTCTGAGAAGGTGCTGGGCTGGCAAGGATGGTTGAAGAAGAGATCAGCATCTCAGTGGATACAGTGACCGGTTGAAAGTACACGAAGGTGTATATACTCATCGTCACAGATTGTCACGCGTCTGGCTTTTTGTCAAGGGTTTGTTCTTCCTTATATCTTTAAGCTAGGTCTCCGTTGACATAGAAGAGGGTTTGTTCGCCCTTGGGATTATCTCCCAAGGGTTCTTGCTGCCCTGCTTTGTAATAGTCTCAGTGGAGATATACATATCCCTCCTGCTACGAGCATATAGTAAGGCAGAGTAAGTTCTTTAGCCTTGGGAAGACAACCAATGTAGGAGAAGAAGTACATATTACATATGAAGGGCGTAGAGTCTTTTTTTTAAAGGTTAGTGTAATTATTTTTATTCCAAATGATTTTTATTTGTTTTTACCTTTAATATACAATGGACGATTTATTTGTTTACACCGCGTGTGGTATAAGGAAGACGGCTTCAGATCCTTAGATACTCTCGAAAACTCCAAAAATTACAAAATATTTCTGGTAATTTTTTATTTTATCTATTTATTGATAGATTGATTTTAACGGCTTGTGAACATGTCTAGGGTTATTATAGGCATAGAGGTTAGGGAAGTGTATTCATTTTATGTTTATATTAGCATTTTTTGAGTTGTTTCCATAGTTTTTTTTTTCAGTCATCAAGTATTCCTATTTAATAAAAATAATTTGCACACAATTATATGATTTCAAGTGTTCCTATCAAATACAAATAATTTGCACACAATTATATGATTTCAAGTATTCCTATCTAATACAAATAATTTGCGCACAACTGTATAGTATCAAGTATTCCTTTCTGATACTAATGATTACATGGTTTCAAGTAATTATTTGTTTTTAATAATAGTCATTTATTTGCACAAAGTTTTGAGCTTTCGAGTAACTAGTATTTATATTTTGTAAACAATTATAGTTTCAAGAGACAATTCTTGGTACAAATAATTTACTGTTTTATGGCATCAAGTATTCCTATTAAATCATTTTAAAACAGCTATTTAACTAATAGATTGAGTACTACAACAACGGGTCAGTGAAAGACTTGTAAGTAAAAGCAATAAAGAATCCCGAACCGAATCTTAGCACTGTTATATACTCACATAATAAATATGCTTATATACACATACACATGTTCATGCAGGATACATACTGACGCAATAAATTAATCAGACGCAATGATAAAGACGCAGAAAGACTTCTTTACAAATATATTTACCTCTCACTTTATTTGTAAGGGTACAAAAGGGTTGCTCAGGGTTTGCGTCTGAGAGGGTGTTGTAGACCGAACATAACTGAAATATTTTGACCCCACTGTTATGACCGTCACGTTGTGTCCTTCTTGTTCTCTTGATGCTCAACCGGAGGCATAGTGGCTCACTCTGCTGGGTGATCTGCTACATATTATCAACAACTTCTCAGGTCCCCAAACTCCATCGGGGTTCCTGGGGCCCCCCTCTGTCGGGTGTGGCTTTCCCTACCACATCTCCACTCCAACTGTCTGGAACTCTACTGGCAACTCAACTGGCTCGTCGAACTCAACTGAATTATTTAATCGTTCGACGCCCACTCGATCTTTGAAATCGAATGTTTAATCGTCATCAAGCGGAAATAACTGTCATGCAGTTTAGAGGTCACTCTCTTCCGGTGCATCACTCTGTAGTGGCACAGTGGGACCTTCACCTTGTCCCATATTATCAGCCTTAATCCGCCCACACGATCTCTTTCGATTACTGGCCATTGGAATGTGTCACTTCCTTCTGATGCATCACCTTGGAATAGCATTTTTGGGCCGGGTCGAAGGTCAAAAAATAACACCACCAGATAAAGTCTCGGGCATACCTTAGTTTGGAGGGGAGCTCTTTCTTCTCTGCAGGAGATACAGTTAATGTGTTCTAAGCTGACGAGTGTTTAATTTTATTATTTTCAAATTTTGGAGGAATAGCATCAATTTAATTGTTTCAAAATATCTAAATTCATTTTTAAGCAAGGGTATCTTTCTGATTAAATGGATTTTCCTGTTAATGATACACTTCGGCGTGGTACTGCGCTTTGCTTAAAAATTGACCTTGTGTCGCCTTCCAGTTGGCTAAATACATAAACTTGCGAATTATATTTATCAAATCATATTTGCTTTGGTTTAGAGTCAAATGACAGAAATCGGAAAGGAATGTTGCACTTATTTTCTAAGTCCGTTGGAACGTATTGCCATGAAAATCGGAGTTCCTGATTCTGACTCTTAGAGCACTCGAACTCTAATGATTAGTTCCAGGGAAAAGTTCAAAACTATTTTTATCAAATGTCAAGTCCCAGTTATGTAGAAAGATACTATTTATCAATTAGTTGAAACGCAACATCTTATAATTAAGAAAACTGTTAACTGAGGCGATAAGAAAATTCTGTAGATAAAAAAAAAATGTTCTAAAAAGTTTTCAGACGAAATAGTTTTTGATTGACCACACCCACATCTTTTGTCCTCCTTGATTGTTTGACAATGATTACGTCGTTGGAATCATTGAAATTGTTAAAAATAATGAACGTTAGAGTTGTTTGACACGATCAAAATCTCGCCGTAGTGCAACAGTTAACAAGATAATTTTGCGGATCATTGAAACTGAAATCATCTTCTCAGAACGCTCTACATTAGGTGCTCTTGTAGCAAACTTAGCAAAACTTTATAATCCTTACACGTCAAAGGGGAACTGTGGCGAACTTATTAATCTCCCAGCGACTTCACTGTTTATAAGGAGTCTCACATTTTTAATCCTACTATATATATATTGATAAAATTGTCTGATATATCTATAAATGAAGAGTCTCAATGTTGATTATAGTGTATATTCATCTTAGAATATCATCGACACAGAGTCAACGGAGCTTGGTAACTGTCAGTTTTTATGCCCATTCGACCATTAGATCAAGTGTTTCTCTCACGATCGGTATCCCTTTACATACTGTTGTGAAAGGTATGATCGGAAGGGTGATCTAGTTTGTGGTGTATGATGGGAATAACTATCTTGTTTTTCGGGCATGATGGGAAGGGTGATCTAGTTTGTGGGGAATGATGTGAAGGGTGATCTAGTTTGTGATATAAGATGGGAAGGGTGATCTAGTTTGTGGAACATGATGGGAAGAAGGATCTAGTTTGTGGGGCATGATGGGAAGAGTGATCTAGTTTATACTGCTTTCTATTTAAGTAGCCATATTGTATTATTTTTTATATCTATTAATTTTACTGGAGTAAGTTTAATTCATTATATATAAGTTTCTTTTATGCTATCTATCTATATATATATTTGCTTACCATAAATAGTTGCAGGACCAACTATGAAGATGGCTGCTTCTCTGTTCTGCGTAGAGCCAGAGAAAAAAATCACCTTAAAGTCTTGAAGGCGATTTATATTGCCATAAATCGTCCCCAACTCTGTGCAGACAATTAAGCACTCATATTTTGAATATTTTGGGGGAACTGTTGGAGACTAGGGTGACTTGATTTTTTTTTCTCACCTCGTCTCCTTAATCCTATTAAATAATTCAAACCACGTTTTTATAAAATTTCCGGTGACTAACTTGACAAGTGCCGGACGAAAGGGCCCTCGCTAATTTATTATTTTAGAATAGTTCCCCCTCTCTTTTTTTTTTACCAATGATTTTATTAATCTCTTTATATAAATTCGCATGTATCAAAAATATAAATAAGTATATATATATATATATATATATATATATGTATATTTCGTGGATATGTTAATGTGAAATTTTTGCTCATCGGAAAATATAAAGCATTTATCCAAATTTTGTTTTCGATTGATTATTTCAATATTATTTTAATGGAAGAAGAAAAGAGAAAATATATATTTTTATTCTTGGTTATGTAAATCTTCAAAATGGTGCAAGATTTTAAAAAAGAAGCTCAGTATAAATTCTATTTCTTGGTTAGAAAGAAATACTTTATTGAAGTAACGGACTTTCCCTATTAATTTTGTCTTTGACAACACTGGAACCTCGTAGAGTAATGGTTATTTTCGGTGTAAATCAATTCAGTGACCCGAGTTCAAAACTTGGCCGAGACTGCATTTCACATTGGTAATATCGTTGAGAAAACCATGAATTCAAATATTCCCCTCCTCCAGTCGCGCTGTTACTTTCACTTTCGGGCAAATACCCTTGGGAAAGGTATGAACCCCCTTATCCTCCCAGCTATGGGTTAAATAGTACCACTATTGTTCTTCAAGGAGAATGGTTTTGGCATTAAGTAACCTACAAAGGTTGATATGCCATTAAACAAAGAAACCAAAACCGAAATATTCTCCACCCATGTGTGTGTGTGTGTGTGTGTGTGTGTATGTGTGTGTGTCTCTCTCTATATATATATAGGTGTTAAAATTTCAGAATGAATATTGAAACTTTGAAACTGTCATTTTTAAAAATAAGTAAGTGAAAATTTTATACACACACACACACACACACACACACACACACACACACACACACACACACACACACCTAAATGATAATTACTCGTGCGTTCGAATTCAATTGGATGGTCAATATTTCTGGTCTTGTGCAAGAGCTAAGCTAATAAATAAATATATATGCTTATTTTAATAGAGATATATCTATACATGCATGGTGTAAAATTCCTTCTTATGTGCGCTGTTTATGTTGTGTTGGTTTTACGGATATATATTTGAGGAAATATCTAAGTCTTTTTTTTCGCTATTACACACAAGTCGGTACGTCATTTGGTACCATGCCAAGATATTTGCAGATGGTTTGGTGACTTTGCCAAACACTTTGGTTAGAATCTCTTTCTTCTTTGAGAAATCCGGCTTCCAATGTCTCAAATCAGTTACAAGTGCCGGGGAGAATGCATCTGCTTACAACTTTTATTGATCATTCTCGTCTCGATTGAAATAAGAACAATTCATTTTATCCAAAAACTTTTGTCTTTTTCTTCCCATCTTCTTTTGACTTTCAAATTTTTCATCGTTGCTTTTTACAAAAAAATGGGTTAATATTCTCAACGACCATCGATTTTTTTTATTCATCATCCTTTAAGAATAAAATAAAGATCATCAGGTCAAAAAAAAAAAAAAAAAAGGAAACGAAAAACCTCTTATCTCAGTTGGCTTAAAGCCAAAGAAAATGTGTGATGAAAAAAATCTGTTGTGTCAGTTTAGGAAAATGAAATAAAAACCTTCGTAAGTCTTGTCACATAAATTTAGTGAATATGAAAGACTTAGAAGAATTATTATTTGCAGGAAGTTTATAAAACTTTTTTGAACCAAACATTCCACTGAATTTTGAACAAAAATAAAGTTTGGTGCGAACGTGGACTCCAAAAAATAATCTGTCGGTTGCTAATTAGATTAGAAATTGCTATTTTTTAAAGTTTAAACATATTGATTGTTTGGTTTGGTTTCTTTGTTTAATGCCATATCAACCTTTGTAGGTTATTCAATGCCAAACCCATTCTCTTAGAAGAACAGTAGTGGTACTATTTAACCCATAGTTGGGGGGATAAGGGGGTTCATACCTTTCCGAAGGGTATTTGCCCGAAAGTGAACGTAATAGCGCGACTGGAATACGAACTCGCTTACTACGATTCCGCAGTCCATCGCTTTAACCATTACACCACGAGGACACCCCCCCATATTGATTGTACACATCTAATATCAATCATGCTATCGGGTGCTGCTTATTTCTGGGTTATGCTTACATGCAAACATGAGGATTATAATAATAATAATAATAATAATAATAATCAACAACAGAAGAGAATTTGCAAAATTGTGGACTATGCTGTCCCAGCTGACCACAGAATAAAACTGAAAGAATGTGAAAAGAAGGATAAGTACCTCGACCTTGCAAGGGAATAGAAAAAAACTATGGAACATGGAGGTGATAATTATACCAATTGTAATTGGTGCGTTTGGAACAGTAACTAAAGGATCACTTAAGGGACTGGAGGACTTGGAAGTTGGCGGTCGAGTGGAGACCATAAAAACTACTACATTATTGAGAACGGCCAGAATACTGAGATGAGTCCTGGAGACTTGAGGAGACTTGCTGTCATTCAGACTCCAGTGAAAAACCATCAGCTAACGCTGATATGAAAAACTCTAATGAGTAAATAATAATAATACCCATGAAACCCATTATTATATTGGTGCTCCTGTTCATAATTAGCATCACTCTATCCCTTCCCATGACTAGCGTGAATCCTGCATGGATCTCTTACCGATTTAAAAAAGTTACCCCCTTCCAACTTTTTGTAAATTGCAAAATATCCACAAAATTTCCAATTTATGTTCTCTTTTTTCAAAATTAGGTCGTCGCACGAAATTTAATCCCAACATTGTAATATGATTATTTGTATATAAAAAGAAAAAACCCAGACTTTTTGAGTTAATACGAAACATTTTTAATAAGGAATATTCAAATGTTTTGAAATGTTGATTTCTGTTTTGAAATTCTGTCCATTTATAATGTAACTTGTAGATTCTCATCAAGTAAAATTCTGCTGGTTTCAAGCTCAACAATGTTTACACAAAGGTTTTCACCTGATCAGCTTGAGACAATTCTTGACATTCGAAGAATTTTGCACACACGTTGATGGTGATGAGAGAACAAGTCTGCTCCAGCTATGGTTTAAATAGTACCACTACTCTCGTTCTAGAAGGATGGCTTTGGCATTAAATAACCTACAAAGATTGATATGCCATTAAACAAAGAAACCACACCAAACCACACCAAACCACAAGTCTGCATGAGTATCTGATTGAGGTTTAACAAAAAATGAATAATACCTCGATGATCTCGCTCTACATACAATATAACTTTTCTTCCATGAAGCTTTGGCGTAGGTCGTGGCGATTCATTCCGGTCAATCCATTGTCTTTTGAGCAGAAAAGTCTCATATAAGACCCATTTTTCATCACTTGTTATGATATTCTGTGTATTCTGGAGCTGTAGAATACACCGATTACATCTCTGCAGTGGGTTAAGACCTCCCCAATGATCGTCCTGGGTATGACTCAAAGCCATTTGATAGTAAGGCTCCAGTCCTGGACTACAGGAGAATACCATTGCCATTATTCTCTGTTCCACTCTGACCCGGGGGTGGGTAGTACCATTGAACAAAGGACTGTCGAATTGAATTATTACATAACAATACTTGGAACCTTTTGATTTTATGAAACTATTACTGTTAAATAGCAATATTTGAAACTATTTAACTGAGTGCAAACAAATGAGCTCTTGCTAGTTTAAAAACGGTTACCTACAAACTTGCTGGTCTGTAGTAATACCTTGTCTATAAACACTACACATTCTCTTAGATGTTTCTTTAGCGTTTTTATTATTCTTAACCTCCCACAACATTACATATTACATAGACATTTTCATTTCTTCTGTTTTAGGGGCGTGAGATCACACATTAAACTAAGATTCACATTCTTTCACTTGAAGTAAGAATAACTGATGGAGACACTTTTTAATCAGACATTATCAAACAAGTGGAAATTCAAGATAAAAATTAAAAAGAGTATCTCAGAAGAAAGAAAAAAAACTACTCGAAACCAAATTATATTGCAGAAATCTCTTGAACTGCATAAACACTAGGGCTGTAGCCCTCGTAAACTACCCAGGACCAATCTTAAAGTAGACGAAGGAAAAATAATGACGATACATAAAGCCTTACATCCGAGTGATGAGATGGAGAGACTCTATGTGTAATAAAAAGAAGAAAGAGATCTCGCTAGCAGCAAAGACATCATCGATACATCGATACGACAACTGAAACACTATATGAAAAAGAGCAAAGGAAAACTAATTACATTGACCAAAAAGCAATAGACAAAACAAACAACAACAGAACAACAATATCTCCGAAGCAGAAATAAGGAAAACCCAGCAATATGGATATTTCAAGCCACAAACAAGCGAAATCTCCAACGTGAAAACCTGGACATGGCTTAAAAAGCGGAACCTGACTCTTCTAATTGCAGCACAAAACAACGCCATAAAGATCAACTATGTTAAAGCAAAAATTGATAAGACGCAACAAAATAGCAAATGAAGCTTATGTGGTGATAGAAACGAAACGATTAATTACAAATGTATCAAATCAGCACAGAAAGTGTACAAGACTAGACAAGACTAAGTGTTGTAGGTGATCCTCTGGGAATTGTGCAAGAAATGAAATTTTACCATACGAACAAGTGGTATATACAGGAACAAGAATTCAATCTGGTGAATGAGACGCACAAAGTTTTCTGGGATTTTGAGATACAAACAGATCACCTAATCTTGGCCAGACGACCAGACCAAGTGATAGTCAAAAAAAAAAAAAGAAAAAAAAAGAAAAAAGAACCTGTTGAATAGTTGACTTTGCTATCCCGGCAGACCGCAGAGTAAAAAAGGATACAAAAAAATAGATAAGTCGCTAGATCTTACCAAAGAACTAAAAAAATAAACAAACAACAACTATGGAACATGGAGACGGTGATACCAGTTGTAATTAGTGTGCTCGGAACAATTCCCAAACGGTTGGTAAAGAGATTGGAAGACTTAAAAATCAGAGGACAAGTGAGACCATTCAGGCTAAAGCATTATTGAGATCGGCCAGTATACTGAGGAGAGTCCTGGAGAGTTTTTGAGACTTGTCATTCAAACTCCAGTGGAAAACCATCGACTAACATTGGCGTGAAAAACTCTTAAAGAAGTAAAAATAATAATAATAACAACAACAACAATAAAAGCAAAAAATAGATCGGAGAAGAGCCAGTGAATTGATAAAGAGGAAACAGTTAATCACAAAGTTGATTGCAGCAAAGTACAAAATGAACGCAAAAATAAGCATGACTGGGTGAAGATTGTGATCAACCGGGAACTGCGCAATAAACTGAAATTTTGCCATACTAACAAATGATATATATGCAAAAAAAGGTTCTCCTTAAAGAGGAAATGTATTGTTGCGATCTTTAAAATACAAACGGATCTTACAGTTAAAACCAGAAGACAAAAACTTGTGTTGACAATAAGAAAATAATTTGTCATTTAGTGGATTTTGACGTGCAAGAAGATCACAAAATGAAATTAAAAAACAGGCAAAAAGATGAAAAAATACCTGGACCTTACCTGAGAGATGAAAAGGCAGTGGAACGTGAGGGTGACAGTGGTACCAATTTAAGTTGGGAAGAATCGAAACCAGACCACAGCACTATAAAGATACTCAGAATATTCTTGGATACTAAAAATATTCCTGGATACCTAAGGAGAATTGCTATCACTCCAGCGAAACATCATAAGTTAAAGATAATTGTATTATAACAATCGTTGTATTATTGTATAATAACAATCGTCAGACACTTTTCTTTTGTTACTCTTTGTGAGGCTTCGGGACATATTTAAAGATATAAATCAAAAGTTGACCATGACAGACGATTGACTTCTAAACAGTAATGTTCAAAATTATAATTTTAGGATGATCTTTCTCAAATGTTGGGTTATATTAAAGTGTAGTATCTGTTCCTTTCTTTCAGTTTTATTGTTGTCTTTGGGTAACATGCAGCAAAATTCGAAACAACTTCTACCCCCCCCCCATGAACAAAATCTTTTTTTTCACACATCAAATAATTCTTAATATTGCATTATACAATAAAAAAGATCACCCAATATTTTACCAGTCAAGTCGGCTGGAGCAGTAGAATACATGGACTGCATCTCAACAGAAGCATTATTGAGATCGGCCAGTATACTAACCCTCGCTCGAGTGTCCTGAATGACAATGAACAATCTGATGGCGCGTCTCCAGTTTACTCAAACAATTCAGTTTAGCATAAGTATGCCGTTAGTTCTATTTAACCCATAGATAGGGCCATATCAGGTGCTACCACTCCGGTCCAGAGTGGACCTGGGACCTATGGCAATGAAGGGGTACTCCACATTCCCCAAAGCTCCAGCACTGCTGGAACCTCACCATCAGATTGTTTAGTGTCATATCAGGACACTCGTTAGCGGTGGGGTCTTACCCCTCTGCAGAGGTGCAGTTGGTGTATTCTACAGCCCCAGCCGACAGAGTTAAATGTCAAACAGTTTTATTTCGGATATTTCAGTTCAGCATAAATACACAGTTTAGACGTCAAAAATAGTTCTATTCTGAGCAATTCAGTTCAGCTCAAGTAAGCAGTTCCAATGTCAAAATAGTTGTATTTTAGACAGTTCAGTTTAGCATAATTACGCAGTTCAAATGCAAAAATCAATATAGTGAAAGAAGCACGATTTAGTTCTATTTAACCCATAGATAGGACCCTTATCAGGTGCTTCCACTCCGGGCCAGAGTAGACCAAGGAGCGATGGCAATGAAGGGGTACTCTGCATTCCCCAAAGCTCCAGCACTGCTGGAACCTCACCATCAGATTGTATAGTGTCATATCCAGGACACTCGTTGGGGAGTTCTTACTCCTCTGCAGAGAAGCAGTCGGTGTATTCTACAGCCCCAGCCGACTGGGCAATATATATTTGATATATATGTATAAAGAGGATTTGGCATTAAGTAACCTACAATGGTTGATATGCCATAAAACCTAACCCCCACCGAACCAAACCAAACCAAACGAAACCAACACAAAAGAATCAATATTTAACACTTTTGTCTTATCTTTGGGTTAAGTTAAATTCATAAGTATCTTTTGAGTGTCCATCGTGAAATACATTTGTTTTCTGGCCCAGTCGGTTGGGGCTGCAGAATACACCGACTGCATCACTGTAAAGGGGTAAGACTTCCCAAACGAGTATCCAGGGTATGACACTAAACAATCTGATGGTGAGGCTCCTGTAATGTTAGAGCTTTAGGGAATGTGGAGTACCCCTTTATTGCCTTTACTCAGGCCCGGAATGGTAGCGCACGATAGGGTCCTATCAATGAGTCAAATAGAACTAAACTGTGTACTTATGCTAAACTGACTTGTTTGAAATAGAACAGTTTTTACATTTAATTGAGTGAAAATAAATGACTGATGTTTAATTGAATTGTTAGATATACATAGCAGTACTTAAAACCATTAAACTTTGTTGACTATACTGAATAGCTAGAAATTGAACTGCTTTTGATATTTAATCTTGAATTGTTTAAAATAGAACTGTTTATATGTCTAAAATAGATGCGGCATTAAATAACCTACACTGGTTGATATGCCATTAAACCAAACTAAATCAAACCAAACTAAAACATTAGTTTTTCTTTTTACTTATTTTAGCTATGTTTATGAGATTTTAAAGTAAAATATATTTGTACGACCAAATCTATCGAGTGAGGGTTAAAAATTAGAATTTCATCAAAATTGTAAACATTAGAAAACTATTCGGAATAAATCTATTTAGACTAAAATAAATATACAAATATTTCGCCAACTCTGAGCTATTACACCACGGAAGCAACCCCCTCACCCCCCCCCCAATTGCTGTGCAAAGGGTGAAAGTACAGCTGATCTCAGTGCAGTAACCAGATGGTTGATGAAATTCGTTTGGTTTGTAAGTATCCCGACGATCAGGCAAAGTTATGTAGGTCAAGTATCACTCGGGGAGTATCAGGCGAGCTCGGTATCTCACAGTCCAGTGTAGTCCGTCACCTTCATCGCATCGACAATAGCATCCAGAGCTACCGAATCAAAGCCATGTAGTGTTCTGGGTATGACATTATTCTTCCGATGGTGAGTTTCTAGTCTTTAGGTCCACTCCAATCCGAAGTGCTGGTATCTGCTTGTGTCCCATCAATTGGTCAAATAGAACTGTTCAATTTTTCGGCGAAAGAAGGGAGACTCAAATGATACTAGTGATTTGAAACCGTTTAGCTGTGTGCGCATTATTCTTATTCCATTGGAATACTTGATAAATAGAAATACTATATATTAATGGCATTAGATATCCCATAAGGATTGATACTCCATAAAACAAACCAAATCTTTTTAGTCCTGTTGGGATATGACGATAAAATAACAATGATGATATTTACACGATTCTTTGCCGGAAAAAGTTCAAAATAGTGGTCAATAAAAAAATTCCTTTCCATAACTACAGAGCTTATCATCTTTTTAGTTGTTAGTCAAATATTTTATTTTATATTTTGACTGCTGCATCAAATTCTTTTTTTTATGATTTATCTGTAAAATTGACTTTTGTTAAAATATTCAAATTAATGCATAAAAAATGTTTTCCGCCAGTTTGTTTAAAATCTATAGAAAACTGAACAAGTTAAACAGAAAAAAAGCACTTTCAAATGTAAACAAACAATAGTGAATTTACATAAGTCATTCTATAATTAACCAAAATGATTAATTTTCAAAACTTCAATTTCCATCAATCTTTCAAAAAGTTTTTAAAGTCTCTAAATTCTCACATATTTTGTCAGTTATTATCATTTTACTCTTTGTGAGTTTTTCACACCAATTTTAGCTGATGGTTTTCCACTGGAGTTTGAGTGACAGCATATCTCCTCGGGTCTCAAGGACACTTTTCAGTATTCAGGCTGATCTCAACAATGCTGTAATCTGGTCGGTTTCAGCTCGTCTTTCGATTTCCAGTCATTCCATTTTTTACCAAGCTTCAGAAACCGTTGAAAGAGCACCAGTCACAAATTTCGAAGACCCTCATATTCCACAGTTTTTTATTATCCGTCAAAGTCCAAGTATTTTTCTATTTTATCATTGTTAATAACGTTGTTGCTTATTATTGTTGTAGCTGTTTCACTCCTTATGACTTTTTACTCTAGCGATTTTGGATGGTCTTTCACTGGAATCTGAGTGATAGCAATTCCCCTTTGGTCTCCTGGAATCTTTTGTAATTTTTCGCCGATCTTGACTCTGCTGTCGTCTGGAAAGTCTAGATTTTCCTCTAATTTTCAATTCTTCCATTTGTTTCCGAGTTTCTGCAGACCGTGTAAAAGGACAATAATTAAAATTGGTGTCACATGCAGCTTCCTGTTCCACAGTTTTTTAGGTCCTAAAATTTGTTTATCTTTACGCTTTCTTTTATTTTCACTTTGTAGTACAACGGAACGGAAAAATCCTATGGCAAATTCTTCAACACTCTGTCTAGTCTTTTGGCCGGGATTCGGTGATCGGTTTGTATCTCAAAATTTGAAGTGCCTTCAATAAGTTTCCAGACTTTTTTCGTATGGGCACTTTTATTGATAGTACACACATGAAATTCCACTCTCCTTCGAAGTAATCTCCTCCGGCTGCAATGCACTTGTTGTACTGTTCCAACAACTTCTGGAAAGCCCCATGGAAGTCCTCTTGTGTGAGCGTGTCAATGACCTTCGTCACAGCCTCTTTCATCTCCTCAATTGTCTCATAACGACAGCCTCTGAGCTTAGGGAATAACCAAAAGTCACAGGGGCCAATGCAAGGACTATAGGGACGGTGAGGAACTGTCTTGATGCCCATCTTGGTCAAATAGTCTGTGACAACGAAGGAGTTGTGGACTGGTGCATTGTCCTGGTGGAAATGCCACTGAGCCGATTTGAAGAGAGCTGGCCTCTTCCGACGGAATCTCTTGCTGAACTCACTTAAAACCTCAACGTAGTAACCCTAACCCTAACACTTTGGCCAATCAACTCTAGTGCATTGACTTCCTTACTCCTCCCATACCTCTCATCATCCCTCACAGACTCCCTGCCTTCCTTGAATCTCTTATGCCACTCAAAAACTGATGCTCAATTCATGCAAGATGGTCGAAAAGCAGTCTGAAGCATTCCATACGTTTCTATGGCATCATTTTTTCCAAGTTGAAAACAGAATTTTATTGCATATTGTTCTTCTAAAGTGTCCTCACGTCCAGATTGCATTTTTGAAATTCACCAGCTGTGACAATCTGTGTTTAGTAGGGTGTATTCCAATTGCTGCAGTAGCTGTTCATTTGAAGCTGAAATCATAAAAATTGGTCAGTCATCTCATAAGATGTATAGCAATAATACACTGAATTGTCTACGACAATTTTAAATTCCTGTACAAAAAAGTCTGGAAACTTATTGAAGGCACCACGTATTAAAACGTTTATGCGTTTTATTCGTTTGGACGGATTCTTGCCTGGACATTTACCATTTGGTAGTATCGTTAAATTTTAATCCATTGCACAATTCCCAGTAGATCACATTTCCTACCCAGTCATTCCTTGTCTTGTAATCTTCTTGATGAACTTCATTGCATTATTTACTACGGAATTAATCTTTTCATCTCCAGATAATCTCTCTCTCCAGATAATCTATACGTGCAATTCTTTTGCGTATTATCAATTTTCGCTTAAATATAATTGGTACTTATCGTGTTGTTTTTAGTTGTTATTCTACTAGTTTTAGATTTTTTCTGTAGGTTTTCTTTTTTCAGCCATGTCTATGTGTTTCGTTTGCAGTTTGTTGATTGAAATATTCATAGGGTTGATTTTCTTCTTATTTCTATTTCCCTTTTGTTGTTGTTGATGTTTTGTTTATTCTCATGTTGCAATTGCAATTACTAGCTGCTTTCATTGGTCTTTCTTTGCTCTTTTCGATGTCGTCCTTCGGTCCTCCTATTGATACTCTACTGCTACTATCAATACGACCGAATCTCCTTCCGCTTTCTTTTCTTGATATATATATATTTGCCAATCCCTTCCCTTCGGGCAGGATATGACACAAGGTCAACTTTTAAGCGGAGTTTAACAGGTTTGAATTCAGAGTTTTCCTTCTCCTACACTAGTTGCCTCACCAAGGCTGAAGAACCCAGTCTGCCCTACTATTTACCCATAGCTGTAGAGAGAATAATTGGATTCATACCTTTCCCAAGGGTATTAGTGCTATGTGAAATGCAATCAGTCTCGTCCAGGATTTGAACTCGTGTCGCCGTGTCCATTTCCTACCACGATAACCACGATAACCTTTCTATAGCTAATACATCAAGGTGTAGGGGAGGGCGCTACTTCTTTCCCTGGATTGCTCCACTTTACCCTTGATGCGTGCCATATAATGCTGACCGGGCCAATCATCCGGGATAAGTAAAGTCGAGGGTGACCCAAAGGCTCCTTTTTCTAACGCTACTACACCTTTCCCTGGGTTACTCCACTTTACCCTTGATACTTACCTTATAATTCTGAGTGTTAAGCAAGGTAGCATCAAGTACCATTTTTTGAGTCTTTGGTATGACTCTACCTGGGATTGAACCCAGCCTGGGTTGAACCCAGGTCTCCCGGGCCATTGGCAAACACTCTAACCATTATGCCAATGTCCGGTATATGTATTCTGTCCCTAAAATCTATCGGATGTAGGACCTTGTGCATCTCCATCAATTTTCTTTTCTTTTGATCCATTTGTCGGAGTCCATCCTTTGTTTATTTTAAGAATGGTCTCAAGTATTTTATAAGGAGGACTGGCTTGGTGTTTATCTCTTTGATGAGATTTCTGTTGCAGAGCTCGGTTTTGAGAAATTTTATTCTTCTGATGTACTCTTTCCTTATTTTTTCCTTCACCTGTGCTTATTTGATAGTGTCAGCTTCTAGTATTCCCGAGAAGTTGCACTTTTCCTTCTAAGCATTCTGATTCTCTCCTGATTCGGTCGTTCAATTCCTTCCACTGTTTCTATATTCCTGTTTTTTTTTTTATCATGAACCTGGTTCATTTTTAAATGTCAAATTTCATTCCTATTTCATCCTTGCTGTAAATTCTTAGTATAAGGGCAACTTGTTCCTTTTCATATTTTGCAAATAAAATTATTTTTATAATTAATATTATTATTTTTATATTTTCTTTTTATATTTCCTTTATATCATTAATTTTATTGATATTATTATTTCTATATTTTCTTTTTATATATTCTTTATATTATTATTTTTATTATTAATATTATTATTTTCATATTTTCTTTATGTTATTATTTTTATTATCAATATTATTATTTTCATATTTTATTTTTATATTTTCTTTATATTATTATTTTCTTGATATTATTAATTTTATTATTAATATTATTACAACCCCTCCCCTACATTTGTTTTTTTCAATTTGTATTCAATATTTTGAGACATTTTCAACGGATAGTAGTCGGCAGATTCGATGATATTCTTTACAGTGAGTTATACTTGACGATAGAAATTACGTATTTTGAACAAAAAGAAATCAAAGTTTCCGTAACTTGATTATAATCATTGATCTTTATTATGAAAATGTGTTATCCACTTCTGAGACTTAATGTCCTTCTCTTTTTCATATTTTGTAGACTGGCACCGTTTTTAGAATTTAAGGAAACAGATAAATTGAAATTTAAGCTCTTTTTATTATGTGAATCGCCCGAATTTAAAGTTTCGTGATAAGGAAGTTTTTCAAGCAGAAAAATTTCGTTTGAACTATCCAGTTAAAAATGACTTTTCAGTTCAATTGACTTTATAAAATGACCAACCTAAAAATAAGAAAAAATGACCAACCTAAAAATAAGAAAAAAAAAAAAAAAGAACATAACAAAAATACAACTGACAACGTATTTATCTTCACCGCTCATCATTATACTCATTAAACTTGATTTTGTTTGTTTGTGTGTTTGTTATTTATTGGCGTATCAACCTTCTCGGGATATCTAATGCCAAAATAACAGTAGTGAGGCTATTTAACCCATAGTTATGAAGTCAAGGAGGTTCATACCTTTCCCAAGGGTATTTTTCCGAAAGTGAACGTAATAGCGCGACTGGAGTTTGAACTTGCTCTCTATGATTCCACAGTCCAGCAATTTATTCGAATGAATGAGATTATGAAAATTTTCAGTTGTGTTTCAAGTATCTGACGTTCTTTAAATAATATTTTTTCTACTTCTATTTAAAATCTGCCTCGGTACAACAACAACAAAAAAGGACAAGACTGTATTAAACAGTTTCTCTGAGTGCTTAGATTGGTTACATTACTCACCCCCTCACAGTCCACACGTCAAACGGGGTAGAAAAGGCTAAAGTGAGAAAGTAATATTATTAAATTCGATTTAGCAAAAATGGCGTCAGTCTTAGACAATCGCGAAAGCAGCAATGATGGCGAGAAGGTCGCTGCCATCTTTTTTTTTATTTCTTTCCTCTTTATGAAACTGATACACTTTCCTTTGCACCAGACCTTTTCGTAATGTGGTTTGAACTTAAATAATACCTACTAAGTTGTCTTCTTCTTTTTTGCTAAGTGAATTTTTTTCTTTCTTTTTTTATCGAATTCACTCTCCTCCACCCCAACTACAAACGTTTCTTTTACTTTTGACTTTTTTTTTTTCAGATCCTTCATGTTGTTTTTTTTCCCGCCTTTCCCTGTTTCTCATCCATGTCTTTCTCGAGTTACTTACGGAGATTTGTCAGCAAATCTTCGCTTACGCCATTCATTCTGCCAAAGAGCCCTGAATCGAATGATTTCAATTTGACAGTGTCTGCTTATTCGAACGAGGATCGATCTTTTAAAGTGCTTCCTTTTATTGATTTCAAATGTCTGTTATCACGAAGACGCAAAGAATTGCTGACCAGGGAGATGATCTGCAAATCGACGGTGTTGATAAAACCATTTACACCAGGTAAATCAAATACAAAACCACAATAGTTAAATCATTAACAAAAATATATTTAATAACGTAATATTTTGTGTATACCACGCTCTCATGTATAACACGCACTGATGTATAACACAACCAAGTCGGTTAGAGTTGTAGTATACACTGACTGCTTCTCTGCAGAGGAGTAAAACTCCCCGAACGAATGTTCTGGATATGACATTAAACAATCGGATCGTGCGGCTGCAGTAATACTGGAGCTTTGGGGAATACAGAGTACAACTTCATTGTCTTTGTTCTTAGTTCTACTCTGATAGGGTCCTATTTACTGGTCAAATAGAACTTTTTGACGTTTAAACTGTGTACAACAAATGACTTATGCTAAATTGAATTGTTAGAAATACAACTGTTTGTTACTTTAAATGTGTGTAAACAAACAACTGTTGTTTAATTGAATAGTTATATATAGGAATACTTGCAAGAATAGCAATTGAATAGTGATATATAGCAATGAGCAAACGAATGAGTAATGTTGAATGGAGTAATTAGTGTTAAATCGTAAAACTTTTAACCACTTTACTGAGCGCAAACAAATAATTAATAGTAAATTGAATTATTCGTGTTGCATAGAAATGCTTGAAGCCATTTCAGTATGCAAAAAATGAATTCAGGCTCATTTGAAAATGTTTATGAACAAAATTTGTTTACAAGTCATATATATATTATATATATGTATAAAGAGGATTTGGCATTAAATAAATACAATGGTTGATATGCCATAAAACCCAACCCAACCAAATCTTATATATTTAATATACAATATATATGTATTAAAAGGATTTGGCATTAAATAACCTACAATGGTTCATATGCCATAAAATCCAACCAAACCAAACCATATATATTTAATAAATATGTATAAAGAGGATTTGGCATTAAATAACCTGCAATTGTTGATATGCTATAAAACGCAATCAAACCAAATCATATAAATTTAATATATATGTATAAAGAGGATTTGGCATTAAATAACCTACAATGATTGATATGCCATAAAACGCGATCAAACCAAAATCCTATATATTTAATAAATATGTATAAAGAGGATTTGGCATTAAATAACCTACAATGATTAATATGCTATAAAACCCAACCCAACCAAATCATATATATTTAAAAAATATATGGTAAATAGGCCATAAAACGCAACCAAACTATATATAACACGCATTCACGTATAACATGAACCCTCAATTTTGGACCGCGAAATTCTAGAAAAAATTCTATTGCATTATAAGCAAGACTTTTAAGAATTAGTAGCAGCTAAATTTAACCAAAATTTAGCATTGACTGAAAATGAACATTATGTCTTAAAACACAAAATGTACATGGTATTTTGAGAAAGCGCACGGACATGATCCCAGAAAATGCAACAAGCTTATAGCAAGAATAAGCTCATAGTAGGAGAAACAAAATATAAACAAACCCGACTGGATATTCATCTGTAATAGCGTATAACACATCGATCATTAATAGCGTATTGATCCTTAACAGCGTATAACACATCTATCTGTAACGGCAAATAACACATTTATCTGTAATAGCGTATAACACATTTCAGTTTGGGCTATTTAGCCTCTTTGCAGTTAAAATACAAATCAAATAAAACTCAATAAGTCAAAACGTTCTGAACGAATATTTGTCAGATATAAACTCACCTCTTTGAACTCTAAGTAAAATATTTTAACTAAAATTTCTAACATTCTTAATGATTAATCTTTTAGATGTTTGAAATTTGGGAAAATGATCTGACAGAAGTTAGCATGCAGATTAAACTAATATCAGCTCTGAAATTAAAAAAAACAAACTATTTTATCTTTTTACTTAATTACTTGTACTAGTATCAGCTTTCACCCTGGTCGGGTTGAACCGGCTTCCGCCCGAGAAAGTACAGCAATATCGCTGTTTATGTTGCTCATTGAAAAAGATATTTTAAAATTTGATTGAGGGAAGGGTCCCAAGTCCTACCCGGAAAAAACGCCCTGTTTGCCGCAGATTTTCCACTGACGCATTGACAGAGCGACCTGAGGCCGCCAGTTGCCGGAACAGACACATCCTAAGTTTTCACCAGAGCCCTTTAGCCGGGTTGTGGCCCTAATACCGCTGGGTGCCAGACGAAATCCGCCTTGGGTGGCCCTACGGGGAACCGAAGTTCCCGACGGCATAGCTCTGGCACAACCTGTTGCCACCGTCCTGCCACGTTGAGGAGGGGTTCGACTTTAGGGTAAATTTAATGTTTTTGTGCATAAGTGGAAACATGAATAAAGGGAAGGATCTGACAACAGCTGAAAACAAATAAAGTTACTAAGTGGGAGAATGTCCACTTTGGAAATCTCAAAGGAGCTTTGCCGAGATTAGTGAATGGTAAAGAAGACTGTTGAAAATATAAGTAAGTTGGGAACTTGAAGAAAAGGCAAAGAATTTGCTTCCTCAAGATAAAAGCAAACTAAAACGAGTTATAACGAAATAATCACTCTTGACCAACGATCAGATCATTGAAATGGTTGGAATAGAGGGAATCAAGAAGAACAACAAAAGGCGTTGAATACTTAAGGAATTGGGAGTTGTAAAAGTCACCTAGGCAATCACTTCTCACTAAATCAAATATTTTAAAGCGTCAAAATTGACCTAAGAAATATGTGAAAATTGAATTTTCTAAAGTAATTTTCATGAATGAATCACGATTGACATTTGATGGATCTGATGAATGGGCCAAAGGATGGGTTTTCTATAATTCAGACGTATCTGTGGCTAAAAGAAGGTAATAAGAAGGTGGTAGTGTGATAATATGGGCAAGAATTGTCGACTAAACCATTATTGAACCATTCAGAATTGATAAAAGTTTTAAACTGAAGTCCCCGCTTATCGATTTTATAGACAAGACTATCTTTGCCTGGAACAAGTCCCAGTTTTGAAGTTTCAAAGTGAAGTGTGTATTTATGCACGAAAATGCTCTTTCTCATGTATCTAAGCTTACCCCTGAATTCTTTAGGCATAAAAAATCTACAAGACAGAAGATAATGGAATGGCCACTACCAAATTCTGATCTGAATCCGATCGAAATTTAGAGTTAGTTGTGAAGCTGAAATTATATAAAAGCGACAAACAATAAAACAGCAAAGCAGACCTATAGGAAGAAATTAAAATTACCATATCAGAAATTGAACCAGCTGAAATAAAAAAAAACAAAAAACAAAATCAATGTATAATTGATTTCTGCTTGTTATTAAGAAGAAGAGTCAGTAATTAAAATGTTAATGAATCATCGATTTATCATATGTGTTTGTTATTTGTTCAATTGTTAGTGTTAATTAATTTTTGATGATTTAATTTAATTGAAGTAAGATGTGATTACTTGATTTTGCTTAATACTTTCAGACAGTAGTTTTTAGAATACATCGAATAACTTTAATAAAACAATTTTGAATTATTCAAGCTAACGTGATTTGCTTAATTACTTCAAACAGGGTGTGTTGACGCTTTTGTACAAATCTTGACTGATTATGAATAGACATGGAGCGAATGTAAGCATTTAGCGACAATGTTAAAGAAATCAGTTATTATTTGGTAAGCAAAACATGGCCTTAAAAATCTTGAAAAATAGTCAATATTTGGCCACCCAAGTCAGTTGTACTTGTGGCTGAATTATCAATCAATTGAGAAAAAATAATCCCTCAGTATTTGTTTTTTTCTTTGACTATTTTTATTTGCAAAATGTTCTGAAAAGTTAGAGAGAAAGAAAACTAATTTGTCAGTTTGGCTGATATAAAGTGTTTAGCTTGACGTGAATAATTTCATTATTTGTGTTTTCAGTTGGAACTTGGAAACTGCAAAGTTCTTTGGAATTAATCAATCCTTTTCTGATATTCATCTCAGAGTTTCGATTTGAAAATCTTTAAGTTTGTCTGGTGACTTCGAGATTCACCGATGCAAAAATCAGAGAAATGGTAATGGTAATTTTATTTTTGCTAAAAGCACAAATCGTCCTCTTCTCTTTAATTCTGCCAATGTTAAAATATGAAAAGGTTGCCATTTTCTGCCATAAAATATAGTATACAAAAGAACTTCCGGTAAAAGACAACGATAGTAAATCTCTTTTTCTCTTTTACTCTGTCTTTTACTTATTCTTTTCCTCTCCATCCTTCTTTTTTCTTTTGTTTTTACGAATATCTCCCCCTTCTCTTTTGCTCTTTTACTTTATCTTTTTCCTTAACATAATTCCCAGAACCTCTTAGGGTCTCATACATGAATCAAATAGATCTGTTTAAATTTATTTTTAGTCGATAGAATTGTGCGTAAATATTCTCTAGAGAAACAACCTCACAAAAAATGGTTGCCCAGTTGGCTGGAACTGTAGAATACACTGACTGCACCTCGGAAGAGGGGTAAGACCCCCCCCAACGAGTGTCCTTGATATGACAATAAACAGCCTGATAGTAAGGTCCCAGTAATGCTGGGGCCTTGGGGAATACCGAGCACACCTTCTTTGCCATTGCTCCTAGGTCCACTCTGGCCCGGCGTGGTAGCACCTGATAGGGCCCTATCTATGGGTTAAATAGAACTAACAGCATACTTATGCTAAACTGAACAGTTTGATTAAACTGAATAGCTTGAAATAGAAATGTTTTTCACAATTAAACCGTACTTACATTTAAAATGCGTGCTCATGCTAAACTGAATTGTTTGAAATAGAACTGATTATTTACATAAAATTGGATTTGGCGTTAAATAACCTACAAAGGTTATAAAACCCAACCAACCAACCAACAAAAATGTAAATATGAACGTACAATGAACGCAGTTCCATAACTTCTTGGCATGAAATAACCCTAGAGGGGTTGACATGCCGTTAAAATCAATCACTCACTCACTCAATCACTCAATCAGTCAAATATATCTTTCCACTATAGTCTTCTTTCCCTTTTTTAGCCGACTATTGACCATCCGTAGAATAGGGAGAATTGGCGAGAGAGGGTCAGGGATATCCGTGCTGGCAGCACGACATGATGATGATGATGATGATGACATACAGTCAAAGGAATTCGTAGCAAGTAGTAAGAATTCGTGGCCAATGCAATTTCATATCTCTCGAATATGATTCTGGTTCATGACAATTTAGCCATACTTAATTATTTACAAGATAACGTCTCATTTAAGGGACCAAGATAATATCAATAGAAAGTAAATATTAGCTTAAAAACCCTCAAGTTCTCATACTGAAGGAAGGAACAAGTGCTTACCATATCATCTTTCAAAGTGTGCTAGTTCATATATAGAGTATGTATTTATATCTATTTTCGTCATTTTGTTAGAAAAAAAAAGCAACTTTTATGCTGTCCAATCGGTAATATTTACCTGGATAAACAGAGCTTTCTTTTTTCTGTAAAATTTTCAAAAGCAATTCGCGAAAAAGAAGACGAACATTTTTCAAAAAAGAAAATTCGTGTTTAACTAATATTAGTTCCATTGGATGAGATAAATTTATAATGTTTAACTAATACTGACACAAGGCCAAGTCAGTTTGAGAGAAAAAATGAGAATAATATGTACAACAAAACACATTGTATCTAATCTGATTATACAAAAATGAAACATTATTTTTTCTTTTATCCCCCAAATATTTTCTCATCCTGATTTAATCCGATTAATTTCTGTTTTGTATTTCTAATTTGTTTACTATTTGCTATTGGCATGAAAACGTTTTCTTCATTTATCGATGAACCTCATTATATATCAAATTGTTCAGTCAGACTCTAATCATTTAGCTACATCTGTATCTCATTCCATGGTCAAATAGAGAATAATATAAGTTACATAATCGACTGTGAATATTGCAATAAATAAGAGTCAGTTTAGAATTTAATAAGATCATTGTAATATGAATATTTGAGTCTCGATTCTCTAATTAAAATCACGAAATTTATATATAAGTACTATTTATAGGGACAATATCTATCTATCTATCTATCTATCTATCTATCTTTCTTTCTTTCTTATCTATCTATCTATCTATCTATCTATCTATCTATCAGTCTTTTTTCCAAATCTTTGAATACTGTTCAAAGCTCACAAACTATAATTGATATTACCGTCATCCTCATGTTATATAACTTTTTTTAGTTCACAAGCAAGGTCCAAGTATTTGTCTATCATTTTGTGTTCATCTATATTCATTCTGTGGTCCAGTAAGATAAAATCCACAAAAAGACGTCAAGTTTTTTTTTTCTTGTTTATTCGGTCTGGTCTTCTGGTCGATACTAGGTGGTCCAAACAGTTGTTTTTCGTCCCATTTCTGTTTTCTAGTTTTTTTTTTGTAGTTCTATTTGTTCTTATGTTGTCGCTGCTGTAATTAGTGTTTCTTCGTTCTTAATTTTGCCCCCGAGTCCTTAGATTGATGCATTTCGTAATAGTCAATGCCATGAAGTCCTCTTCCTCCTTTTTCGTAACGTATACAGTTTATGTTAACTCTCAGATGTGCATTGAAATTAATTTTCTTATCCCTTGGTCCATTTGTCTGAGTTTCTCCCATGTCCATTCTAGGGATGGTCCTGTGTGTCTTATAAGGGGTTCTACATTGTATTAATTCCTTTCCTTTTTAGACACTCACGAACACACACAAATACATACATACATACGAGGTTCCTTCAATAAGTTTCCAGACTTTTTTTTGTACAGGAATTTAAAATTGTCGTAGACTCTTGAAAATTCAGAATGTTATTGATATACATCTTATGAGATGACTGGCCAATTTTATGATTTCAGGTTCAAAGGAACAGCTACAGCAGCAATTGGAATACACCCTGCTAAAGCCTGATTATCACAGCTGGGGAATTTCAAAAATGCAATCTGACACTTTAGAAGAACAATATGAAATAAAATTCTGTTTTAAACTTGGAAAAAATGATGCCACAGAAACATATGGAATGCTTCAGACTGCTTTTGGAGCATCTTGCATGAATCGATCATCAGTTTTTAAGTGGCATAAAAGATTTAAGGAAGACAGGGAGACTGTGAGGGGTGATGAGAGGTGTGGGAGGAGTAAGGAAGTCAATACACCTGCGTTGATTGGCCAAAGGGTTAGGGTTAGGGTTACTATGTTGAGGTTTTAAGGGAGTTCAGCAAGAGATTCCGTTGGAAGAGGTCAACACTCTTGAAATCGGGTCAGTGGCATTTCCACCAGGACAATGCATCAGTCCACAACTCCATCCGTGTCACGGATTATTTGACCAAGATCATATTTACCCAACCGCTCCGCTCGGGCAGGATATGACACAAGGTCAATTTTTAAGCGGAGTTTTACAGGTTTGAATTCAGAGTTTTCTTTCTCCTAGACTAGTTGCCTCACCAAGGCTGAAGAAACTAGTCTGCCCTACTATTTACCCATAGCTGGAGGGAGAATAATTGGATTCATACCTTTCCCAAGGGTATTAGTGCTATGTGAAATGCAATCAGTCTTGTCCAGGAATTGAACTCGTATCGCCATGTCCATATCCTGTGACGATAACCATTACACCACAGGCATCTCCATTTTGACCAAGATGGGCATCAAGACAGGTCCTCAGCCTCCCTATAGTCCAAACCTTGCTCCCTGTGACTCTTGGTTATTACCTAAGCTCACAGTCTGTCGATATGAGACAATTGATGAGATGAAAGAGGCTGTGACGAAGATCATTGGGACGGTCACACAAGAGGACTTCCATGGGGCGTTCCAGAAGTTGTTGGAATGGTACAACATATGCATTGCAGCTGGTGGATATTACTTCGAAGGGGACGAGATGTTCATGTGTGTTCTATCAATAAAAGTTCCCCTAACGAAAAAAGTCTGGAAAATTATTTAATGAGCCTTGTACATACATATACAGATTTGTTTTTTGTCCAATTCTCATCAGTATTATGTGATATTTCTATGTTTGTAGTCTGCACATCAGCTGACGTTGGCAACTAAATTTCTCGATAATGTGAGCTCAACCGAATCACAGAAATAAGGTATTTTGAACACTAGCATACACAAATTAAAGTTGCCTTTATATCATTTGTTCATTATGGAAATGTATAAACCATTTTCTCGCCATAACTTTCGAGGGAAAAATAAATAACTCACATTTTGGAGTCTGTGTTTTGTAAGTTAAAAAGCAAATTGAATCTTTAACGTCTTAAAAAAAAAGATTTGCTTTTATTCTTTATGGATGGACATTAGAGAATTTTGGGTTGCAAATCAACAAAACAAATTTGAAATGAACTAATATCTTCGCATGTACTTTGTGGTTGTCTGGAAGCGGTAAAAGATGGGTGATTGTTTGTGGCGACGAGTTAAGTGTTTGTGCCGACAAAAGCCAAATGGCTTTTAAACGAGTGCATTTAGATAGCGCTGTAGGTAAGCTTAGGGAGTAAAAGGAATGTTGATTTAATATACTTTATACAGAGTTCACTTAGCCCTGATTCGATCCGTTTTACTTGTTAATCTTATCTAATGGGAAATATGATCCTTAGTGCCGCAAAAATTCAGTCGGAGTTGAACTAAAGGTTTTCTGGAGTGATGATAGGATTTATGAAGATGATAGAGAATGGACGGAAATCGGAAGCGAGACAAAAATCAGGATGATGCTGAGGAAAAAAAAAAAAAGAAATGAATGGATACTCCCGGCCAGGCTAGAAAAAAAAAAGAGTCGAAGTTAACGAAATGCCATGGCAAAAAACTAATCGAAAGGAAAAACGGTTTCAGAATTTAAAATAGAAAGAAAACTCGAAAGAGTGACAGAAGCAGAAAAAATATGTGAAGAACAAAAAAGGTTCACTTAGGTATTTCACCTTTACTTTTGGCAACAATGAAAGCTAAAAATTAGGTTTTATTATTTACTCAATGGCGACAAAAGATGGTAACTGTTTATATATGATAATATATATATATATATATATATATATATATATATATATATGTTTGGATAACATAAAGAAATTGTCAAAAGTGATTAGCAACAATCAGTTTGTCGCCTATGAACGCATAGACATGAAACTGACTGTCATTAAGTGACGTTAACTTTCTGTCTAGCAAACATAACTCAGATATATACATATTCTCGCTTACCTATATTGAGCACTCTTTATTTAGAAATATATAAAATTAAATTATATATATATATATATATATATGTATATTTGTGTGTGTGTTTGTGTGTGTGTGTGTTTGTGTGTGTGTATGTGTGTGTGTGTGTGTGTGTGTTTGTGTGTGTGTATGTGTGTGTGTGTGTGTGTTTGTGTGTGTTGGTGTTGTAATTGCTGCTTCTTTACAGAAGAACCTATCAAATCAATCCTGAAAAAAAGTACCTGTTACAATGCATATGACTCATCTAGACAATTTAACCCTTGCAAGCTTTGTCGAATATATGGCTAGTAAAAGATTTTTTATGGTGTTGACATTAAACCCAGGCACTTTTCATACCTGTTACAGACCCTCTTACTTTGTCACATAATTGACCCGAATTACCTTAAGGTTGCTGCGGAAAAACCTGCGTAAAATCAGCCTACCATAGATATCCGTCACGAAATCTCATATGACTAAGAAGTCAGGTTTTGGAAAAAGAAACTCTATTGTAGATGTTGCAGACATGTTCAGGCTGTAAAGTGTCCGGGACCAAGGTCCTTTTCTGTTTCCGAAGTGCTTGTAAAGTTTGTTTAGACCGTAATGAGACTTTTTTTCCAGATTAGCAACCCTAATCAAAAATCAACTGATTACTGTTAATTTCTTCCTTGTCATTGTCATAGTTAAACATCGATCATATCGAATGAGTGCTCAATTTTGTACATTCTTCAGTTCTTGAAGAGGATGATTGACTAGAATTGAGTTGATTTTCGATGCTTTCTAAGCCATGCACAATGTCTTTTGTCTCCTGATAATCAGTGCCTGGGATAGTACTTGATCTCCATCTGCCGATATTTACTAGTAAAATCTTTCTGTTGCATTGTCTTGAAGTTTAATGCCGAATTAAATGTGCGTTCAATTTTTGTGACACGCTTAATTATATATATTTGCAATAATCCAAGAACACACAGCTGATAGAAAAGATGAATTGAATGTTTCCACTCGTGTTCAAGATCAACAGTGATTAAATGATTTTTAATCAGGTTTACCAACCTGAAAATAATGAAAAATTGGTCCTATTACTTTCTAAACCGATCTCGTACTCTCAAAGGTATTCATAGATCAAATCATTTTTCATCGATATTCTGTGATATTTCTCCCCAAATTATAAAGATATCACTTTTCAAGTATTCATATTTGTGGTCATGTTTTTGAATCAAAAATATTCTTTTCCGTGTTTATCGTTTGGCAGAAATATATAAAAAAAAAATAACACAACCGTTAAAACCCAAACCAAAGACAAAATAACCATCATCAACAACAACAACAACAACAACAACTCGGACATGTTTTTATGGATTTCCGGATCCGCCATATTTTTTTGCCGCAAGTCTGCTATCAAAGAGGGCATAAAATGTTTCTCTTTTGCTTTGATGAACTCTTTGACCTTTTCAGAAAGAAAATTTCTTCTTCAAAGCATTCAAGGTAAGGCAGCCTATCTAAAAGAAATCTCTGGGCCTCAAAGAGAATCATTAAAAAAAAAACGACCATAGATAACAGTCAGACCTTTTTTTTTTACACTGAAAAACTTTTTAGAAGAAACCGTCTTAAGTTAAAAATTGAGAATCGAACAGAATTATAATACGACAGAAGTTTACACTTTCTGAACTTCGCCCAACAGGATAAAATGGAAAAAGAATATTGATTACCTATTTGTAAACGTTTGAATATCTCCCTATATCTGCGTACCTTTTTATCCATTATTATAAACATTTTTCACAGTTTTATCTCGTAAGTGATTGAGTGGTCAAGATTTTGCAGAAAACTACAGGGTATGTAAGTAATCTTTACCTTGTATCATATCGTCTGATCCCCGTGCATATTTAGTCATTTGAAAAACACAGAGTGACCCCTCTAGGTCTGCAGGCCACGGGCCAGTCCGCGTCACCGATGCTTCAAGAGTTTGTCGGCTTGTGTAACTTGCCTCCATTCGTGAAAAGAGTTTTGATATGCAAAGATGTGCAAATAGAAAATGAGCTGCTTTCAGATCGATAAGTCAAAGCGAGAAGTAAAGAGTAAGTTGTGAACGTCGGAAAGAAAAAAGGAAAGAAAGAAAAGACTATATATATATATATATATATATATATATATATATATATATATATATATATATATATATATATATCAGAGCTATTTCAACTATCCTCCCACTTTTTATCGTTCGTTCACCATTTTCTTCACAAATCAATTCATTTTTTGTTGTTGTAAAGTATATCACATATTCTATTTTTGACAAGATTACAATAAATCAAAAGAAAAACGTAAGAATCTGTAGATCATGTTCGCATTGGACACTCTCGTGTACATATACTCATTTATAAGTATACACACACATATATCTACATTGAATATTTATAAGCGTGTAACCTAGCAACGTATTATATATGAGTATGGAGAAGACTAGTGTAAAAATAAAAAAAAACCCAGCTTAACTATAACTGTACAGGGGGAAAAACTTTCTAAAAACTTCTACTATTTGCGTTCATGGAAGTTTGGAATCTTCCAGAAAATCTTTTGTGCATCGACTTATCGTTGTATTGATGTCTATAAATCCAGGTCTTCATCATCGGCATCACTGTCGTCATAATGTCAGAGGCCAGGTTCCATTGATAAAAGAAACGTTTTCAACTCAAAAAGAATTACAAAAAAGAATCAGAGAACTATCGGATAAAAACTAAGTTTAATTTTAGCCTGACAAGTTTTCATAGGTTTAAACCCCTCAAAACTAGAAGCACATAAGCCAACTATGGCCACAATTTCGGCTGTAATAGATGTATAAGTGATGCTACATGAATAAAGGACCTTCCACACTTCGAAAAGAAAAAACAAACAAAAACAAAACACAAGAGATAAACCTAAAAGCAACGCGGTTTCGAACGTTGATTAAACAAATGTTTATCACTTGGGAGATTAGTGCAATCCAAATTTCATTCAACTGGTCGGTGAGGCTTAGAATACGCTGACTGTATCTCTTTTGTGGGGATTAAGATCTCCTTTGAAAAAGAGGGAGGTTTGGTATTATTTTAATGGAATTTCAACCTACGTAGGTTATGTAATGCCAAAGTGACCCTTGTAGAAGAACAGTAGTAGTATTGATTAACCTCAAGTGGAGAAATAAGGGGGTTCCTATCTTTCCCTGAGTATTAGTCTGAATATGAAAGTAGTAGCGCAACTGGAATTAGAACTCGCTTACGATGACATCGCTTTCCAGAACGTTAGACATTTTGCAACGGGGACTACCCATTGCTATAAAGAGGGGCTTCTAATGTTTCCAGTACTTTGAAGTATCGGTAAACATTTCTTGTAATGGAGATAGATTAGTGAATCAGTTAACAGTAAGGAAAATACAGTTTGTGTTTCGGTCGTCTCTGCACTTGTTTGACGTTAACATTCTTGGAAAGGTATGAACCCATTTTCCCCATTAGATATACATAGGAAAAGTGATATTGACACATACACAAACAGATATGCACAAAAATATCCATAGAGTTGTTTTTCTTCCAATTCGCCTTACTCTAAGACAAAAAATAGTGATATTTACTAAACAAGTTAATTTTTACAAATTTGAAATTTAGAATTTTAAAGTTTTCTTAAAATTTGAGTAAAGTCTCCCCGCACCCAACACCGAAGTTAATACTGAAGGAACATATGGAAATGTAATCAGTTCTTGTTTTAAAAAAAGAAACATAGAAATGTAAAATTCTAAGATGAGAATTCTGATACGAAGAATGCCCCCCCCCTAAATTGTAACTGTAGAAATCCTTTAGAAAAAAAGTAGAATCAGAAATCAAGATGCAACACCAAATAGCAAAAATTGACACGGATGAAAGAGTTATGAGGATCTATACTAGGTCAAAACACACACACACACACACACACACACACACACACACACACACACACACACACACACATATATATATATATATATATATATATAATTTTTATTTATCTAATTCTATATTTTGTCCCGCTGAAATGCCTTCATCAGTCGAAGAATTCCATGTCTAATCATCCCATGTATCTGGTAGCATCATCATCATCATCATGTCGTGCTGCCAGCACGGATATCCCTGACCCTCTCTCACCACTTCTCCCTATCGTTCTTCGCCTCTAACAGGTCTTCAGGGCTACATCCGTATCCTCACAGAGCTGTTGTATGCATGTATGTTCGAGCTGGTCGTCCTGCCTTTGCTCGGCCATATGTGAGGTTCCATAGGAGTACATCTCTTATTAGTTCGTCCCTGCTTCTCCAGCAGTGTCCTGCATGTCTGGTTCGTCTAACTTGGATAGTTTTCGTGATAGGAGGTACGTGGCCGTATAGTTGGTGCTTCGTGGAGTGTTGCGTCCAGGACTTGTTCAATATTGCTCGCAGCATTCTTGTGTAATTGCCATCAAGCTTTTTCTCCAGCCGTTTTGTTAGCGTCCAAGTAGTGCAGCCATATAGCAGTATCGATACGACCGCTGCTTGGAAGAAACTGCGTTTCATTTTATCGGTCAGGCCTGACTTCCATATGATCGATAGCTTATTGATAGCTGTCCATGTCTTCGTTAGCCGCGTGTCGATGTCTTTTTCGGTTGATGAGACACTGCTTCCTGGGTAGGTGAATTTGTCTACCAGTTTCAGAGAGGTTCCGTCTCGTGTGGAAATATCTCCTGTTTGATTAAAGCACATGTATTCAGTTTTGTGTCCATTGACATGGAGGCCAATGCCTGCGGCGGTCTGTTCCAAACTATGCAGTTGTGTTTCGGCTTGGTTGGGCGTATTTGCCAGAATCGCTATGTCATCGGCGTAGTCGGCGTCGGTAATTGTTTTTGCGGGGTACCTTCGGCTCCTTTTCTTTGTCAGCTCGAAGCCGTTTTCTTTGATTTTATCAATCGATGTTCTAAGCATCAAATCCAAATCCAAAAGCAGCGTGGGACTCAGAAAACAGATCCTAGTCAGTTAGGGCTGTAAAATACACCGACTGCATCTCTACAGAGGAGTAAACCCCCATGAGTGCCCTGTATATGATATTAAACCATCTAATGGTGAGGTTTCAGCCTTGGAGCTTTGGGGAATATGGAGTTCCCCTTCATTGCCATTAGTCCTAGTTCCATTCGGAGTGACAGTACCTGATAGGTGTACCGTTACGACACTAACTTGAAGGTTGTAACGGTACGGTCTCAATAGACATTTGTACTGCTATACCGTATAGGCGCTAAGACTACCACTGTTCTTACGGGTTTATCCATGTAGCACAACGCGGTAACTGTTGGGCAGACCTCGTGGTAACCATCACTGAGAGGTAAAGAAGTGACAAACGCACAAAAACACCGCTTGATTCGTGAATACCAATGTACATTCGCGACTACCGCATTTTAGTAGTCGTCGAAAAGAGAAAAACAGTGTATGAAAAATGAGTTGACCCCTTTAGCCAGCTAAAAATAGAAAGAAAATCATGAGGAAAGAGAGAGAGAGAGGGGGGTGGACTCAGACCTTGATATTAACTTACTCCTTTTTTGTTGTAGTTTTAACTCGCGCTTGCTCGCCGGTTCCGTTTTTACATTGTGCGACCCCTTCGCTGGAGCTCATTCAAAGTGGGTGACGTAATTTTCGGTTGCTTTACATCGTCGTGGCCAGTGTTCAAGTGTCGTCTTTACATCGTCTTGTTTGGTTGTCCAACTAACTCTTTTCCTCTTTTCTATCCCATGTCCATTTCCCGAAATGATCTTTCCGTTTGAGTTTCTTCCAGCTAATCAGAACTCATCGTCGATTTGCTACAGATTTGTTTCTGTTTTTGACACAGGCGTCTGCCGCTATCTAATTATATTACATAGATATCTATGGGTAAAATAGAACAAACTGTGTGCAAACAAATAAGCCATGTTTAATTGTGACTTTTATACAGCAATACCTGAAACTATTCAACTGTGTGCAAAAAAAGCTCAGTTTCGTTTAAGAATGTTATCTACAAAATCTACAAATCATATATATATATATATATATATATATATATATATATACGGGATTTGGCATTAAAAAACTAACAATGGTTGATATGCTATAAAAACGAACCAAACCAAACCAATCAGAAAACTGATCCGAGGGTCATGATCGGCACGTGCTCCCTTAGTAGCCAACATTGAAGACACAGTCAGAATCCTTGGAATGCTAACGGTTCTTATTTTAGATAGACGAAAGCCGAAACAAGAATGCATCTCAGAGACACACAAGGAAAAAATGGTCAAGAAAAGATAAGAGAAATGCAAAAATCCATTGTTATTTTAAAAACAATCCTACATAAAGAGGTCATAGTAAAAATATGATGGAAATTTGGGCAGAATCCGCTTAATTTAATGCAAAAAACCGAAGACTTGCTGATAAAGCTTGAATGATTTTAGAGAAGGGCTGGTTTTTTCACCTTAAGATATTAGAAATATGTAGAGAGTTAAATCGCGAAGAAGGTATTTAAGAAGAGCCCCCCCCCTTATCCGAACAGAAACACAAAATATTGAAAACCAAATCATCGCCGATCCCAGCACCTCAACATTCATGTTAACACCAGAAAACTGAGAAAAAAAAAGAATAAACGAATAAAAATTCATAAGTGAAAAGAAGACTACATTACCATTTCTAAGGAATCAAAACTGGAAAAAAGTCAAATAGGAAACGGAAGAGATAAATGAAGAATTAAAAAATATCCCAATGAGCAATTTACCGAAGAACTAAACGAATTAAATTCTACTGGAGCAAAAGTAGATATTGATGAAATCGGTACCTCCCCAAGGACACGAACAGAAGTAAAAAGCCTGGATGGGAAATTAGGTTATAAGGACAAATAAAGAAACTGTGACAACAAGCGAAACTACATATTAAAGTCAAATACAGGGACAGAATGGAATGAAAAGACAAAAAAATAAAATGAAATAAAATAAAAAAGACAACACCGGACAAGTCTGATGACACAACAGAAAGAAATGAATCAAAGTATGTAAGTTAAAGTAGGAAGACTAAAAAGATACCAAGATAGAGTCAAACAATACAAACAAAACAGGACCTTCCTGAATAACGACAGAAAATTTTCTAACTTGTCCGTAAAGAATGCAGAATGACAAATCAACAACCGGATGCAAAGGAAACGAAACAATTTAAGAGTAAAATATGGGAATAGAAAGAACATAACAAAAATTCTGAATGGATTAACAACATTAAAAAAGAACTTGAAATGGTCTTCAATGCAGACATATATCTGGATTCACTTAGAGTAACAATAAAAACATAGCATATTGGAAAACATCAGGACATGATGGCTAACATGGATTCTGATTGAAATAAAAACAGACTGGCCCAATAATAGAGTACAAGCCTAAAAAAGGAAACATACGTGAATGGATGATAAAAAGGTAAACTATCTGGATCCAAAAGGACCCCCCCACAAGAATGAACTATCCCCAGAAACTATCAACAGATAACATGTTTACCTCTGTAATGGAGACTCCTAAAAGCACATATAATTGAAGAAAATCTATTACTTGCTTTATGGAAGAACAGAAATGATACCGTAAAAGAACAAGTAGAACAGATGACTTACTATTTATAGAACAACACATCCTCAAAGATGTCCACACAACAAAGTAAAAATGGCGTGGATTGATAACAAAAAGGCTTATGATATGGTCACACAAACTTGGAATTTAAAGTGTCTGAAAATATACAAAGTATCCAACTGTCATAAACTTTATCACAAAATCCATAGAAAGCAGGATAACAAACCCTAACAAAAGTGAAAATCCAGAGAGGCATCTTCCAGAGAGACTCTCTCTTGCCACTGCTATTCCTTAAAGTAACAATGCTACTCAATTACATACTTAGGAAGTGCACAGGGGGATAAAAATTTCCTAAATCACAAAAGATTAATCACTTTATATATATATATATACACCAGGTGCATACGATAAGTTTCCGGACTTTTTTTCGTATGGGCATTTAAAATTATTGTAGACTCTTGAAAATTCAGTATGATATTGCTATACATCTTATTAGATGACTGACCAATTTTTATGATTTCAGGTTCAAATGAACAGCCTAAGCAGGAATTGAAATACACCCTACTAAAGCCAGATTGTCACAGCTGGGGAATTTCAAAAATACAATCTGACACTTTAGAAGAACGATAGGCAATAAAATTCTGTTTTAAACTTGGAAAAAATGATGCCACAGAAACGTATAGAATGCTTCAGACTGCTTTTGGAGCATCTTGCATGAATCGAGCATCAGTTTTTGAGTGGCATAAGAGATTCAAGGAAGGTAGAGAGTCTATGAGGGATGATGAGAGGTGTGGGAGGAGTAAGGAAATCAATACACCAGAGTTGATTGGCCAAAAGGTTAGGGTTAAGGTTAATGTGTTGAGGTTTTAAGGGGGTTCAGGAAGAGATTCCGTCGGAAGAGGCCAGCACTCTTCAAATCGGGTCTGTGGCATTTCCAGCCGGACAATGCACCTGTCCACAACTCCAACCTTGCCACAGACTATTTGACCAAGGTGGGCACCAAGACAGTTCCTCACCGTCCCCATAGTCCAGACCTTGCTCCCTGTGACTTTTGGTTATTCCCTAAGCTCAGAAGCTGTCGTTATGAGACAACTGAGGAGATGAAAGAGGCTGTGACGAAGGTCATTGACACGCTCACACAAGAGGACTTCCATGGGGTCTTCCAGAAGTTGTTGGAACAGTACAACAAGTGCATTGTAGCCAGAGGTGATAACTTCGAAGGGGACTAGAGTTTAATGTGTGTACTATCAATAAAAGTGCCCATACGAAAAAAGTCTGGAAACTTATTGTATGCTCCTCGTATATGAATGATATCAAGATATTTGCAAAAAAGGGAAAAAGAACCAGGGATCCTGATAGGAACGATAAGTATATACAGCCAGGATATAGGAATGAAATTTGGCATTTAAAAATGTGCCATGTTCATAAAGAAAAGTGGGAAAATAGAAAAAAATGGAAAGAACAGAACTGCCAAATCAGGAAAATTCAGAACGCTAAGAGAGAAGGAAAATAACAAGTACTTGGGAATATTGGAAATAGAGATGAAAGAAAAGAAAGAAAAGAAAAGAGTACCTAAGAAAAATGCGAAAAATTCTCAAAATAAATCTCGGCGGCAGAAATCTAATCAAAGGAATAATCACCCGAACAATACCCTTTATAAGATACTTGAGACCATTCTTAAATTATACAAGGGATGAACTCGGATGAATGGACCAAAAGGCAAAGAAAATAGATTACTAATAACAACGTATTACATCTGAGAGATGACAAAAGACAGCTTGTATATATCAAGAAAAAAGGAGGAAGTGGACTTACACGCCTTGATGATTGTGTTGATGTATCAATACAAAAACTGAAGGATTATATAAAGAAGAACAAAAAAACACTAATTACAGCTGTCAATAATAACAATCTCAACGAAAGAACAATCAGAAAAACAGCAAAAACTTGTAAAGAGAAATAGGAAGAAAACAACTGTACGGAGATTTCAAGCGACAAAGAGTCGAGATTAAGCATAAGAAAACCTGGACATGTCTACGTAAGGGACATCTTAAATGAGAAATCGAATTCTTTTTAACAACAGCAAAAAATAACGCCATTATAACCAATTATATCAAAGTAAATATTGATAATATACAACAGAATAGCAAGTGTAGATTATATGGAGGAAGAGATGAAACTATTAATCATATAAGAATGAAGCAAATACGCAAAAAAATGACTAAACTAGACACCATTTTGTGGGAAATGTAATCTACTTGGAAGTATTTTTAGAAATGATAATTTGACTCTACTACAAACCAAAATCTGTCCAAGGGAATGAGTCATATGAAATATTCTGTGATTTTGAGATACAAACCTTTGACCAAATCTTGGCCAAAAGACCAATCTTAATCCTGGCCAGAAGAACTTGTGTTGATTAACATGAAAAAAAACAAACTTGTCATTCTTTAAATTTTGCCGTTGTGTCGGACAACAGTGTGAAAATAAAAATAAAACGAAAAGATAGACAAATACTTGAACCTTACTAGAGAGCTCAAAAAACTGTGGAACATCAAGGTGACAGTGATACCAGTTGTAGTTGGAGCACTTGGAATGGTCCCAAAAGACTCGGAAAAAGCTTGTGGAAATGGAAATCAAAGGAAGAATCGTGACCAGCCAAACCACTGCCTTAATCGATTGAATAATCAGAAGAATTTTAGAGACCTGAGTAAACTTATTGCTACTCAGAATCCAGTGTAATATCTCCAAATAACTCTTGTGTGAAAACTCGAAAAAAGTTGAATGAAATAACAATAATAATAATAATAATACACCATAACATTTCAATATGAAATGTCACTAAAACTTCGAAAAGAGACTTGATGAACTGTTGATTTGAAGAAGAATCAAAAACCATACTAAAATCGGCGAGGATATTCGAAGTGTCCTAGAGACCTGAAAAGACTTGTTGTCACTCATCCTCCTGTGAAAATCCATTTACAGCTTCTCTGAAAACTTACAAGGAGGAAAAAATACGTTTTTTAAAAGGGAAGTAAAAACTTATAAATAATTTATGAAGACATTCCACAATAAAATTTCATTTCGAAAGTTTTAAGTATTCAAGTCGTCATGAAAATGACGTCAATGGTCATTTTCGTGATAAGGTCGAAGATACAAAACAGTGGGAGTAGTGAAACCAAAATAAATAACTAATATAATTTAGTTAAACAGGCACGGATTCCCTTAGCATTTTATAAAGTGACATATATATTTGTGTATGTGTGGGTTCAAAAAAGAAGTGAAATCTTTGTGTGAAAGCTGATGGCAAGGGCCACACCGTAATTGTATTAAAAACCATTTTGTTTAATTCTTAAAAAGGTCAACAGAATTCGACTCTTCAATGTCTAGAAAATACAAATGTCAGATGCTATGGTGTCGGGGAGAAGTGGCAGATAGCAACATTTAGCTCCACTGGGAACAACAATACCGACTACAATGGAAAGAGGAGATAATCGCACTGGCAATTTTACAATATACACTCGGTTAGAAGCAAGGGTCGCAACGGTGATGGGATTCATTTAAATGATTATTATGTACTTTGTCATTCTTTATCATCTGTTGTCTTCACAACAATCCATGACATTTTCCGGCTATCTCATCCAGATTGTCATCTGGGATCAGAGGAATAGGCATGAAACGAACTATCCCTATTCCCGATTCAAAAATAGATTTTTAATGATTTAAGTACAAAAAGCCCATCCGACATTTTTATGAATAATTATAATTTAAAAATAACCTTTTCTATAAATCAATAAAAATAAAGAAATTAATCATTATCAAGAATGCATGAAATTTTCTAAATTAGAAATCCAAATAGACATTTTATATTACGTTGTGGTGATTTGCAAGTGTTTAGCAGTTTGGAAAAGACGCTGTGTACTTTTGTTACATTTTTTTCTTTGCGCATCTGTTGGTGGGGTTTAAAATACGCAGACTGTTTCTTCTTTTTATAAAAAGTCTCGTAGAAAGAAAACAACGAATTCAAACCAGCTGTATTTTGTTTAAGAACTTACTTTGCATTATATAATGTCTTTGGAAGACGGGTTGCATTGATACATATAAGCATAGGGGGACCAAAATCATTTGTACAATTCCCATCAATCAATCCACCCACTCGACTTTATTCATTAACGTTTTACTAATTCTGCATCATTATTTTGTATTATCTTCTTCTTCTTCTTCTCCTTTGTATGTGAGGGTTTTTTTTCCCGCCAGTTCTAACTGATGGTATTTCCCTAAGAATCGAGTGATTAGCATTCAAGCCGATCTAAAAAAATGCGGTGGTTTGAATGGTCTTCATTCTTGATTATCCTCTTCTCCATAATCTTATTTCCAGACCCTTGGGGACTGGCCTAAGAGCACCAACTTTAGTTGGTATAACCGTTATCTGTTGTTCCACGGCTTTTTCAACCCTCTGGAAAGATCCAAGTATCTAATTATCTTTTCGTTTTCTTTTCAGTCTGCATTTCACTGGAACGGTTGAATTCATTTGATAACAATTTTTTTTTTGTTGATTAACACTTGACTTAGCCTTCTGGCCGAGATTGAATGATCCATTTGTATATAAAAATTAACGAGAACTTTATGTGTCTTATTGTCAAGGACGGATTCAAGTTTGGGCTTATATTTATCAGATTAGTCAAATGTTAATCGCTTGCACAATTCCCAATGGATCACTTTTCAGAGTGTCAGAGCTTGATAGTGTGTGTGTGTGTGTGTGTGTGTGAATGAGAGAGAGAGAGAGAGAGAGAGAGAGAGAGAGAGGAAGAAAGAGAAAGACAGAGAAAGCAAGAGTAGAGATCTGTACGAATATCCGCGATTTGAAGAATCATATTTTCAGCTACTGCTTATAAGTTCTATTTGTATTACTGGAAACGGGTCATTTGCATAGTTTCGAGTTACTTTTCCTACCCGACCAGGTCTACCGTTCATTTCTTTCTTAGATTTCAATTTTAGTTGAATATGTAATTTTTTTCTATTACACTACTGAGAGTACTAATTGTAAATTAAGACTATTTACGAAGATGGGTTGATAATTTCATTGGCTGAGAAGTTCATATGACGACGTCATATCTGTTAATGACTTTTTTTTCTCAATGGGATCCAAGCTCTACTACAATGATGGAAGAAGTGTGTAGACCGCTAAGGAAACTAATTTGAAAAATGAGCACATTTGGTCACATTTCATGGAAGTATCCAGCCCAGTTGGCTGGGACCGTAGTCTCTGCTGAGGGGTAAGACTCCCGCCCATCAAGTGATCTGGATATGACATAAAACAATCTGATGGCGAGGCTCCAGTTCCGAAGCTTTGAAGAATGTTAGGTACCTCTTGATTGCTTTTTCTCCTAGGTCCACTCTGACCCAGAGTGGTAGCACCTGACTGTGATCTATTTATGGGTCAAACGAACTGGTTGATATTTAAACTGGACGTTAGTAAATGATTTATGTCAAACTGAATTGTTTCAAAACACTGAAATAAATAAATGTGATATAATTTCTAAAAACAGTAAAGTTATGCACAAAAATCTAAAGAAATTTACAATAAGACCAAATTACTTCCATAAACTCTTTCATTACTGGATATATTCTGACAAACTGATCCCTTCCTCAACTTGTTTCATAAAAAAAAGATTATGATTATGATTCCCTACAAATAAACTCCTAATAAAAGACAAATAACCAACTAATTATCTAAAGTTTATCACTAATTCATAAGACCTCTCCTTTGAATTTATTTTTAGACTTATTTTCCCTAACATGATTTGGCATTAAATGACCGATGAGATTGATATGCCGTTAAAAAATTGTTAGAAATAAAACTGTTTACCTCTTTACGTGTGTGTAAACAAATGATTTTCTAATATTTTCAACTGAATGATATTTTCAACTGAATGTATTTATGAATCATGTATATATATATATATATATATATATATATATATATATATATATATAATATAAAATCATATTATATATATATATATATATATATATATATATATATATATATATATAAAGAGGATTTGACATTAAATAACCTACAATGGTTGATATGCAATAAAATCCAACCAAACCAAATCATAAATATTTATTATATATGTATAAAGAAGATTTGGCATTAAATAACCTACAATGTTTGATATGCTATTAAACTCAACCAAACCAAATCATGGATGTATCTTGGTCAGGGTATTAACTTTTCAGTCGATTTTTATCCATGAGAAAAGATTTCTGGTGTGGAAGAAACTTTATTCTATTAATTTAAGGAATTTAAGAAAAAACGTAAGCGATTTTCAAAGGAATTTCATTTTCTAAGTATAACGGTTAGAAATCATTGTGTAAAACTTAAGATTCTATTTGAAGAAAAGTATTCTTTACTTCTAGAACATTTGGCTTAAATCAGAAAGATTTATCCACTGAGTTTTTATTTCAACGCAACCAAGAGTCAATGCTAAGTCGTTTGGCGCGTTCTGCCTGACATTGATTTCTAGAATTGGCATCGTTGTGACTGCTGGACGGATTATACCGGAAACTGCTGGACAGTCAGTCAAGAAACATATTTCAGTCTGGCGATAAATGCTTTGCTTAATTTCATCTCGAACTGCTTTTTCGGTTTCTTCATATATTTACCGTTTCTTCATGGCCGAATGCCACAGATCTTTTCTTTGGCAGAGGATTTTTTTGATCTCAGAATTGATTAATCCAATTCTGTTACAGGAATCATTCAAAATTCTACTTTGAGGTGCTAAATGCACAAAGCGGCCAAAAATTTGGTTTCACCCATCGTTGTCGGGGTTCGAAGTTAAAACACATAAATAATGTGCTTCTCTTTTGATATGTGGTGCTACAAAATCTTTCTGGCACAGTAGTCTCGTACACTCGAAAAATAAAACCTTAAAATAGGAGCCTGCATCCGATAGTGAGGATCCTGCTCAGAAGATGAGTGGGAGGAATGCCCTTTCAATGCCGTTACTCACAGATTCACTCTGACCAAAGTTGTTTATACCCACTAGGGTTACCTCTAAGAGTGAATATGAAAATTAATATTGGATGGGAATACGTGAAACCATTTAACTGCGTGCAAACAAATCATTATTATTCAATAGAATAATTAAAGTTAAAGAAATGGTTTAAATCATTTGACTCTATGAAAAATATTTGTATTATTAGTTATTTGCAGTTCTTATTGTTTACTAAATATTATAAGATACTTGATGTCATATTTGTGTGAATTACTAGATAAACTTGATTTGATCAAAGTGCAATTGCATGAAAAAAATTTTATTGATTACTTGAAACAATATAATCGCTTAAATTTTCAATGGAAACTATCGGTTATCGATAAAGTTCAGTTTACAAAACAAACTTCAATGATCATCAAACATAGAATGTTATAACGATCCAACATTTACAAGTGAGTGAGATTTCGATTTTAGATAAAATAAGAATTGATAAGACGTCAACCTATCAATTAAACACTCGAACAGCAATCGACTTTTCAATGGGGATCGGTAGAACAATTTTCATGACTAATATTTTCCTAAAACTCGGTGATTTCTTCTTTACAAGTGTAGAATATATTTAAATATTTCAGTCGCTTTCACTTTAAGATTTGAAGCTGAAAAAATTCTATATACATCTAAAAAAACATTCTTAATCAGAACGTTTTTGAAATTTACATAAGTTGGTTTCAATCATTTATTGTGGTAGAAGAATGACAGAGATTAGAGAAAATTTACTCAACACAAGTTTTGTTTCACAACATAAGAAGAAATAGATTTGTCATTTCATATTGGCATGGAGAAGGTGTACCTAAGACGATAGACAATACAAATAAAAAAAATTGTCAAAATCTTTGAATGCGGCTTGTTAAATAAACAGAAAATATATCAGCAATTTGTTTAAATCTGATGAAATTTTGAATTTTGATTTTGTTTTCTCTGTTTTAAAAATATTTATTGTACAATTTATTGCAATTTAACCATGTGATACAATGAAATGGAAAAATACTGGAATTTATCAAAAGTGAAAACAGAAAAGGAAATTTACCAAATAATAATAATGATAATTGTTACAAGGACTGGAGGACTTGGAAGTAATGGAACGGGTGGAGACTGTCCAAACTACAGCATTGTTGAGATCGGGCAGAATACTGAGAAGAGTCCTGGAGACTTGAGAAGACTTGTTGTCACTCAAACTCTTGTGAGAAACCATCAGCTAGCACTGGTGTCGAAAACCCGAAAAGGAGTTAATGATAATAGTAATTAGAGAATTAAAAACTATGGAACATGCAGTTGCCAATCATACCAATCGTAATTGGTGCATTTGGAACAGTAACTAAAGGATTGATAAAGGGACTGGAGGACTTGGAAGTTGGCGGATGAGTGGAGACCATCCAAACTACTACATTATTGAGAACGGTCAGAAGAGTCCTGGATACTTGAGGGGACTTGCTGTCACTCAGACTCCAGTAAAAAAAAAACATCATCTAACGCTGATGTAAAAAACTCGAAAGAGTAAATAATAATGATAAAAGCGCAGAAGGAGACTGATTGCAGTCACCAGAAACAATACTAACCACACGAAGATCAGCAGAACGGAAGTAACCAGAAAACAAAAAGGGGAAGAAAAATTTTCTATGGACGTTTTAAACGACTAACAAGCAACATCTCGCACGAGAAAACGTGGACGTGGCTAAGAAAGGGAAACCTTAAGAGATAAACTGAGTATCTTCTAATAGCAGCACAAAACCTTGTCATAAGGATCAACCGTATCAAACCGAGAATAGATAAGATGTAAGAAAATAGCAAATGTAGATGATGTGGTGAAAGAGACGAAACGATCAATCATATAATTAGCGAATGCAGCAAATTAGCACAGAAAGAGTATAAGACTAGACAGGACTTGGTGGGCCAGGGGATCCACAGGTATTTTGCATGAAATTCGAATTTGACCATACGAACAAATGGTATATGCATAACCCAACATCTGTCCTGGAGAATGACACGCACAAACTCCTCTGGGATTTTGAGATACAAACGGATCACCTGATCTAGACCAGACGACCAGACCTTATAATAATCAACAAAAAAGATAGAACTTGAACAATTGTGGATTTTACTATCCCGGCGAACCACAGAGTAAAATTTAAAGAATGCGAAAAGAGGGATAAGTACTTGGACCTTGCTAGGGAATTGAAAAAACTGTGGAACATGAAAGTGACGATTACACCAATTGTAGTTGGTGCTCTTGGTACAGTTACCAAAAGATTGGTACAAGGACTGGAGAATTTGGAACTATCGGGACGGGTGGAGACTGTCCAACTATAGCATTGTTGAGATCGGCCAGAATACTGAGCAGAGTCCTGGAGACTTGAGGAGACTTGCTGTCACTCAAACTCCTGTGGAAAACCATCAGCTAACGCTGATGTGAAACGGAGTAAAATAATAAAACACAAATGAATTTATAAATAAAATAAAAACGAAATTAAAGAAAATTTGAAATGGAAAATTTATCTCCCAACATTTTGTATGAATTCATTTCTTTTTGTTTAATGACATATCAACCTTTCAGGGCTATGTACTGCCAAAACCATCTTTGTAGCTGATGATGGTGGTGGGGTATAAGGCGCTTTATACCTTTTCCAGGGGTATTATTCTGAAAACGAACAAAATAGCGCGGTTTGTATTCGAACTCGATAATTAAACTAATGCAGTCAAGCACGTTAACCACTACACCACAGCAAGTCCGCCCTACTAATTCACATATTCAACTTAATATGCTGATTCATTTTGATGAAAAAAAGCAGTCTATCACTTCCAAGACAGATTATCATAATAATAAGAGGTAATCAGCAACCTCCATCTCACTAATGAGACACCTGTAATAGCGTAACAGTTATCGCAATGAAAACGGCAACCTTATCTCCATGCCAGGACGAAGATGTTTGCACTTCACTTTGCGCTAATACCCTTCAGAATGGTATGAATCTCTCTGTTATCTTCACATTTATGAGTAATTAGTAGGGAAAAATGTTTTTTTACGCCTTGGTTGGACAACCAGGCAATGAGAAGGAAAATTCTGAATTGGCCTTGTTTCACATATTGTCCGTAGCGGAAGGGTTAAACAAATTCATACATCCCCTTTCTAGAGCGCTAATATATTTGCTTAACAGTAAATTTAATAATTTCTAGATGGCGTAGTAATGATAAATGCTCTAATGCAAAGTTAAAGACGACCAGTCTAGGAGAAAGAAAATTCTGCATTCAAACTAACTTTACTCCACTAAAAATTGATCTCGTGTCACATCCGGCTTGTGGTAAAGAGGATGGATTAATACATGCTTGATAAATTTCTTTAATCTCTAAGAATATTTTAATAAGCATAAAAACATCTTGTTATCATAAACCATATTCACCGTTATGTTACAAATCTAATCCGCTTAAAAACAAACCTTTTGTCACATCTTGCCGATGTTAAAAGTGTTGACTAAATACTTATGATTCATATCGATGACTGAGATCCTCTTATCAGAAATTCTAAGTTCCTCTTTTCGGATCATAGTGCCTTTCAGTTTATCCAAGAAAATGTGGACATCTGTTAGCCGACATTTGATTTTATTTTTATTTTTTCTCTTTCTTTCCGTCTGCCCGTCTGTCTGTTTCTGGTTAGTACCATGTTAGAAGATATAAAAAAAATTGACTATTTCTGAATTAGCACCCCCCCCTAAAAAACCCCAAACAAACTTGGACTTAGAGATCTTTTTTCCGAGGAGAAGTCAAGTAAATACTCGAGTGCCTTTCATGACTGACCTATAATGATTCAAATATAAAGTAAAGTTGGCGACCGTAGTCGAAGGTGACCCGAAGGCTCCTTTTTCAATTGCTACTACACCTAGGTGTTGGGAAGGGCGCTACTACTTTCTCTGGATTGCTCCACTTTACCCTTGATCCATACCTTGTAATGCTGAGTGTTAAGGAGGCATCAAGTACCATTTTTTTTTAGTCTTTGATATGAATCGACCTGGGATTGAATTCCGGTCTCCTGGGCCATTGAGGAGATCAAATCATCCCTCATTCCTTCTTTTTGGGGTTATATTTCTTTTGAAATTTGCACAATTAATATTAGTACCAGTAATACTATGGTGAGTCAAAAGTTTTGCAATATTTCATTAGTACGTAAGGCCCAATTTGGCAGCTCCGGATGTTTTTGCCGAAGTTGTGAACGTGATGAACTATACGTGATGAACTCGCCTGATACTCTCTGAGAGCTACTCACCTGAATGTCAAAGCATATCCCGAGGAAAATTTTTTGAACCATTTGCCTCCTGTACTGTGATTAATCTCGTCTTTATCTCTTGTACAACATTTTTTTTGTTCTTGTGCGTTATGGTCCAGTTCGAACGGGAAGTACAAGTTCCCAAATTCGAAAAAGTTGCAAGTTCGTACGTGTGGCTTTCGAATCACTCACGGAGTGAAGCAATACACAAAGTATCATGGCACCCACAACGATGGCATTAAATAGCCCAAAAGGATTGATATGCCATTAAACAAACAAACAAACAAACAAACAAACAAAAGAGTACACCAATTAACCATAGCGAATACCCACCACGGCTTGAACGGCTTCGGTCGCGTGATATAAACGCTGCAAAATATCACGTACTACGAAAATATTGCAAAACTTTTGACTCATCTTAGTATCTTTTTACTTTTTATTTTTATTTGATACAGCATTATCAGTAAAGGTTATAATGACTTTTTGACGGGTATGTTCTTCCATCCTTTTATTTGCGCTTTTTTTTTTAAAACTCAGACTGTCTATCTACAACAGTGAGAGCCATAGAGTAGATTGACGACCTGAGTAAAGTCATGATAAAAATCAACAGACAGAAAAAAGAAAAGAAAAGAGAACAGACCTAAAAAATAAAACTAAAAAATAAAGATGAAAGAAAATACTCTTCAAAAATTGATAATAATCATGATTGATAATACTTTATCTCATAAAAGTAATAGTAGAAATAACGTTGCTGGGTCGAGTGTGTTTGATTTGTTTTTAAACAAAAAATTCTGGTCTGACTTTCATGAGAGCCAAAATTCACAGGAAAAGAGACCCACCTCTCCTACTGTCTTGCTTGAGTCACTTTTCTCATCTTTTTTTTTAAAATCTCTCAGTATTTTTTGATGAAATACTACGAGTGTGGCACTAATGGTCGATTGAATGGGGTGGTGAACATCAGGCTGGTAATTCATCGATTTTCTCTTTCTGAGCTAGTTTCACTCATTATCCAGACACATTTTTTTCTTTCGCTGCAAGATTTGACGTAGAATGGCTTACAGTTACTGAAGATAAGCAGCAATGAGCTAGCTCACCTCTTAGGTGAGTAACTATTTAAACGTTATTGTTACGGTAATTGATAGAGGGACTATGCTTGACTAAATACTCACTTTGGTCCTCTCACCTGTTTAAGTCTTGAGAGCATTACTTATGTAACATATCTTGTGCATTACTTATGTTGCATGTATTGTGCAGGAATAGCCCTGTGGAATCCATCCTTCCACAGAGTGACAACTAAATTTAAAGTTTTCTTTCTCTTCGATCAGTTGTCATTATTAGTTTAAAGAGCCCAGTCAACTCAACAATTTACTCATAGCTGGAAATTTACTCATATGTGAAATGCAAACAAACTTGTTTAGGTTTTCAACTTGGATTGTGGAGTCCACTTTTTGTGACTATGAATAAATATTATTCAGTTCTGTTCTTATAGAATTTTAGAATATTTATTCTGCTTGAAAACATAACAGATTCCGACTGGACTGAATCGAAGGTAGCCATTTTATAATAACGCTTTATTAGATAGGGAAGATAACCCATGACAAATTGGATGACTCGACGCGTTTAATACCATAGAGATTTTTGCATACTACCTTAAGCCTTTGAATCTGAGCAGCTGGGATTTGTAACGCTATGATCGAGCAGCCGGAATTTTAGCTAGGGATTCCTTACTTCAATATCTCTTTTGCAAATAATAACAATTTTATACCAAATAAATAATTTCATGAATTATTTTTAATCAATTATATTTCATATATCATTTTATTATTTTATCTAACATTTTATTATTTTTTAATGCATTTTAAATTGTCTATTGAATGTTGTAACCTGTTATTTAGAAGGCCATAAAGCGGTGAAATAACAGCTTAAAACATTTTTATGAATTCAGCAATTTTCGAAGTTTGTAGCCTTGGGTATAAGGTCAAGGATTTTGAGAGGCTCGGCGGGGTTTTAAGGTTTAATTCGTTCAAAGTTGATCTTATCTATTGTATAAACGGAATTAAAAAATAATCTAGCACACCTGATTTGACCCGCAACCAGTTAAATCTTTATTGCAAAAAGATGAGAATAAAGAAAGCATTTCCTGATGTCTGAAGATGTCAGTACCACGCTATAAAACAGCTTGGGTATGTATTATCATCTTAATTCAAACGATGTTAACCATTTTAAATATTTTTGAAGAAAAAGAAGTTTAATTTTTATCTGGTGTCACAGTAGTAGTACCACTTCTATTCTTTTACAAGGGTGGCTTTGGCATTAAATAACCCACGAAGGCTGATATGCCATTATACAAAGAAACTTAAGCGAACTATAGACACATAATAGGAAGAATAAGGATATGCCATTTTGCGATTCACAAATAACATTTGACATTTGTGTTATTCCGTGCAAAGCCTAATTTATTCATTAATCGATTGTGTGTTTGTTTGTTTGTTCATTTCATTCCGTCGAATCCGATGTTCATTCTCCACCCACCGCCATCCCCGTGGGTGCTTTCGTTGTTGTTACTAGAAGCTTGCTTGCACGACTCCTCAGATTTCCATATTGTTCTATGACTGATACGCCCGCGTGACACCAGGAGGCGCCTTTGTATGCAAAGATGTCTAAAGATCCCGGATGCATGTCTCTGTCATTTAGCGCCGTTGCATTCGTGTTTTCATGACGGAATTGACTAGAATCTCAGCGAAAATGACTGGAGGTCATTTTAAAAAGACGATCGAAATTCACATTTGCATATCTTTCTCGAGGGTTTTCATGTTTTATCTTTGTATTTTCCTCGTCCTGTTTCGACGCCGTTCAACCGAGTTCGGTTCGAGAATATGACATTCGCCAAGCTGCTCACCATAATTTGATTTGGAAAACTTTTCCAGAAAAGCTTTAACGTCAAAGTGTGTTAGAATTCATAAATTTGTTTGTCTATGAAATAGAATATATACCGTGTATACTCACGCATCATACGACTTTCGAAAACCTAAATTTTTGCCTTATTATATTAAGGTGGGGTTAAACCATACGGGAGATGCAAATTGTGGTGCTTAAATAAATGGCCAGGGCTTTGTCTAGGCCAATTCGTACGCCGATAATAGTCTCGCTTCATGATAGATGACACGTAGGTATACAAGGTAGCATTTCTGAGGGCAGATTGGTAGTTGATTTTATATTGGTACCACCGATCAGTATTCAAGTTCGATTTTGAATACGGGTTTCAAAACAAATTCTTCTACTTGGCGTAAAACAATCATTCAACTTTTATTTTCTATCCAGTTTTGTGATGTTTTAACTTGAATTTCGTCAGTTTTGGGAAAAATAACAATGACAGCGAGTGATAGAATAAATATTACAATCTTTAAGGCCATTGATAGTGAGTTCCATACTCACCCCGTGAACACTAGCGTTGTACCAGACTAACCTTATAAACATTGATACCCGTAAAAAAGGTCTTAGACAATTACTTGATGGCTGAAGTATGTATTTACAGAAGAGTGTGAGAGAGAAAGTTGAGTTTGATTATATTTTATAGTGTATCAAGCCATATCAAATCCCCCCCATATATATATATATATATATATATATATATATATATATATATATATATATATATATATATATATATATTTGGTAGCGAATAGTTTTGTAGATAACATTATACTCATCTGTAAGCACGCAGTTGAATAGTTTCAAATATTGCTTTAAATAACCTGAGAAGGTTGATATACCATTTAATAACAAACTAACATAGAATGATAACTAATGATTGTCCCCAGTGAAAGATGGAAGGGTTCTATTCAATTCATAGCTGGGAATTAACAGGTACAACCACTGAGGGTCAAGGTGGACATGAGAGTAATGGTAATAAAGAAGTACTCCACGTTTTCCAAATTCCAATTCCGGAGCCTCGCCATTAGATAAAGTCTAATGTCATTCCCAGATCACAAAATGGTTTCAAATTTTGCTATCAAACACTACTAATTCCGTTCAATATTCTTCATCAGTTTGCACATGGTTAATTTATTTCAAGTGCAGAAAATGATTGTATAATTCAATTTGAGCCATTGATGGAACCCTAACAGGTACTACCACTCCAGGTCAGAGTGGATTTTGGGGTAAGGCTGTACAAAAGAACAGAGAATAACACACACACACACACACACACACACACACACACACACACACACACACACACACACATATACATATATATATATATATATTTGAATTCAAAGTTTTCCTTCTCCTAAACTGGTTGCCCAACCAATGCGTAAGAACCCAGTCTGCTCTACTATCTATTTATAACTGGGTAAAGAAAAGAGCGATTCAAATGGTGTAAAGTAAAAGGCACATAGTTTCAATCAGGATTTGAACTCGGGTCACTGATTCCATGTCTTCCAACGATAACCGTTACGTTGACGTAGCATCGTCGATTCTCATGACACTAATAATCATAGTTGAAGCCGAGCTATAATTTGGGATTCTGAAGGTTGATTTTATTATTTAGAACATTAGGACATAATAATCTTCCTGTTCTCTTAATAATCTCTAATTAATCAATTATGTACCAGTTTATTAATTACAAAGTTGTTCATGAACATTTCACTGTTTATTAACCCTTTTTCAGGAAGGTAAGTTTTTTTTCTTCCAAATTGTCACTCTGTCAATGTACCTTTAGTCATACATACGTCGCTCTGTCTGTAAAAGAGTTAAATTTGGAACCAGAAGATTTTTCCAGTCAAATCAATGGATATATCTATTTGACAAAGCAAATTTTTGCAAAAATTATACAGCATAGGAAAATTGTAAATAAGATTTCATTGGTCTACGTCGCTGTAAGACAGGGTCTATTGAAATATTTCCAGGTTTTTAATTCTACAATACTGTGTGCATTTGTGGCAAATGTGTAATTGCGTTGATGTTAGTTGGTATTTTCCTTACATATCAACCTTTGTGGGTTATTCAATGCCAATTCTGGTTTACTTAAAGTGTAAGTAAGTTGGCCGATCGTTGTCGAGGGCGACGCGAAGGCTCTATGTTCAATAGCTACTACACTGAGATGTAGGGGAGGGTGCTGCTCCTTTCGCTGAATTGCTCCATTTATCCTTGATCCGTACCTTAGATTGCTATGTGCAAAGCAAGGATGTATCAAATACCATTTTTTGATTCTTTCGTGTGACTCGACCTGGGATTGAACCCCGATTTCCGGGACCCTTCGCAAACACTCAAAACATAATGCTACTTGGCTGGTCATATATAATTTGTAAGTGAAACGAACAGTTTGTTGGTAACATTTTAAACAAGCCAGAGCTTATTTGTTTGTACATAGTTAAATGGTTTCAAGTATTTTTGTATAATACTAATAACTTAATTTTTGTCAATAGTTAAGTGGTTTCAAGTATTCCTATTTAACATGAATAATTCTATTTAGTATTAAACCTTTGGTTGAACACATTTAAAGGGCTTTAAAAGTATTGTGATCTGATACCAATACTTTTAAATGGACTGAGTTAAATGGACAGCCCTGTCGGCTAGTGTTGTAGAATACACTGACTGCATCTCTACAGAGGAACCAACCAACAAGTGTCCTAATATATCACTAAACAATCTGATGGTGAGGCTCCAGTAATGCTGGAGCTTAGGGTAATGCGGTGTACCTCTTCATTGGCATCGCTCCAGGTCTCCTGTGGCTCGGAGTGGTAGCACTTCTTAGGGTCCTATTTATAGGTCAAATAGAACTGTTTGACATTAAAACTTGGAGCAAACAAAGGATTGATGCTTAATTAAATTGTTAGTGATACATAGCAATACTTGGAACCATTTGACTGAGTGCAAATGCATGATTAGTGTTGAATAGAATAGTGTTAGATAGCAATACTTGTTACCACTTCCCAAATGATTGATATTGAATAGAATTATAAGAGTTAGATAGAATTAATTAACATCATTTAACAATGTAGAATCAATTGCAATACTCAGATGCAAACAAATTAGTTCTAATTCCTTTAAAAATTAAATTACCCACAAACAGTGTGGGAATAAATTACTGATGCGAAATTATATATCGAAACTTGAAACTATTTAACATTGTGTAAAAAATGAGCTCAGGTTCATTTAAAAATGTTATCTATAAAATGTGTTTTATTTATTTATAAACAGGATTTGGCATTAAATAACCAACAAAGGTTGATATGCCATAAAGCTCTGCCAACCAGTTAAATGGTTTCAAGTATCGCTATATAACACTGATAATTCAATTTAACATCAATCTTTTGTTTGCAGACAGTTAAAAAGTTTAAAAGTCCTTCTCGATCCATCGATAGGACCCTAATAAATATGACCAATCCGTGACAGAGTGGACCTAGGAGTAATGGAGAGGTACTCTACAATTACCATTTGATACAGGGCACTCGTGGGTGCATTCGGCGTATTCTATAGCCCTAGCCGAAAGGGCGTGTGTAATTTCGTATCGTTACAACAAGAATAAAAATAATATTATTCAGAAAAAATATTTATTTACAGAATTTGCACACGTTTTTATTTAGTTGTTTATCACGCCTCGTGGGGCATCTTCACTTTTTATTGCCTTCTCGCATCAACCTTAAAAAAGAATATTTGCACAAAATATATACACTATTAATACAATATCTACATACGGATCAAATTCCGTTTAGTAATTTATCCAATAGTCTCCAAAAATGCCCTCTAAAATTCTTTTTCTTACAATCATTTCGGAAATTGTCCAATCTAATCTTTATTCATTTTACGCTTTTGCTGTTTTTGATCGGCAATTGGTTCCAAAAAATATATTACTCTATTTGCACAAAAATCCAATTGTTTAGTCGACTTCGCGTTTGAAATCTGTCCTCACAATAAATATCCAGTTCGAGGAGAAATATTGAAAAAATGTCTACCATTGATATATATCTTAGAGGAGGTAAACTAATTTTATACGCACTGGACGAGTCCAACATAAAAATCTCTGTAGGTAAGAGCAGATATGCACTGCTATGACTTTTAACAAAATCTTTAAAATTCTTAGTGCAATGTGCAGACGGTTATTGCTTATTTTACAATACCTTTTTTTTGTTTCCTTTGACAGACCGAATTGAAGACCCTTTCAGTGAATTTTTTATAATATGCTGTAAGCAGAATTCAGTCGCTTCGAGATTTTATCACTGCTATTTACAAAAATGTTAAAAATGCTTCCAAGGCGAATCTCACTTTCAAATTTTTCCACTTATTGTATTTACTGGATGAGTCAATACATACATACATATATATATATATATATATATATACATATATATATACACACACGCATCTATATATATGTGTGTGTGTGTAGGGTGTGTATTTGCATGTGTGTATGTATATGCATATCCTTCCTCGAAAAGCACAAAGTCATTTTTCACAGTTGATTTGAAATTTCTATCTCGCAGACTGATTGGCATACCGAGGCTAAAGAACCAAGCCTTCCCTGCTAGTTTCTCCTTACTGGGGAAGAAGAAAAGATGGATTCGTGTCTTTATCCAGGGTATTAGCACAAGTTGAAACGCAAACAGCCTCGTTGAGGTACCACTTGCACGAGGGCCTCCTTTTTTCTTAACTGATTATCCGTTAATTTGGTATTAAAATGTTCAAAAACCTTTCCCTGAGATGTTTAAAATTTTTGCCTTAGTGACAATCACTTTTACTGACAACGTTTCAGAGGTGACCACAAAAATGTCCGAAAATGACAAAATATTTTGGTGACAATAAGGGAACAAATTTGTTGTCTTCTACCACCATTTAAGAATGATGATTTCTTTTTTTTAATAGCATATCAACCTTCGTGGGTTATTGAAAACCAATGTTATCCTTGAAAATTAAGAGTTGTAGAACTATCGAATCTATTGCTAGGTGAGAGGTTTATATCTGTGCCAAAGAAATTCATCGGAAAGGGAACACAGCACGGTGACTGGAGTTCGAACTCTTTCATGACGATATTGCTGTCCGTCACGTTAGCCACAACAAAAAAGGAGATGGATTCTCAAGATTTTATTTGTGATTGTAATCTTTCGTGATGAAAGATCCTGTTCATAGGAATATTTTAATGTGATCCCCCTTCATAGGAATATTTTAATATGATGCATGGGTTGTTTTCCTAAGGATAATCGCAAAAATCAGGGGAGCGGGTTGATGTGAAAATGCATCTTTGTTCGACTCGAGAGCTTACATTTCAGTGATGGTTCATAAACAGTATTGAATACCTTTTTTAAGTCAAAGAAGATTATATTGAATGAGTGATGTTGCTTATGGACATTTTTATAGCTGTCTAGCAGTGAAAATGATATAGATCGTTCCTTCCTTGAGTATGTATGCTCTCTTGATTATTCAGGGAAAATTTTTCTTAAGCTAGAGAAACTTGACAAGTGAATTTTACTAATAACGAAAAGTGAAGAAATCTTTTGTTTTCGGTTGCTATCGACTGACTGATCTCCTCATTTGAAGACTGTGACAACCATGCAGTTCTAGAAGTCATCTGGGATCCTGGTTGATTTCTTGATTTACAGAAACAATTTCCAGAGTCTGGCTGACAGAGTTATCCATTCAGAGTTAAACTAGCATGTTATCCGGTCTTTTTCACGGATATTGCTATTTTGACCTCTGCATATATCGGTGTTTGATCCAATGCTTAACTCACAGGAAGTTGTTGGACATAAAAGCATTTAGAAAGACTTTAATTAACTTGTTGAGAATTATTTAGAAATCTTCACATTATACTTTGACGATGGTGTCTTCCAAAGTAGCGAATGGAATATGCCATATAAAAATCTCTCAATTATCATTTTAACATAAAAATACAAGCCATGTGCTGAGATTCTGATTTTGAAAATGGATGATCGATTATCACAAACATGTGATCGATTTGATAATTATAGACAGTTATTGAATTTACGAAATCGGTGCAGAAGTGAAAAAAAAAACAAAACACACACACACACACACACACACACACACACACACACACACACACACACACACACACACACACACACACACAACAACAACAACAATAACAACAACAACCCAAAAAGCAAGCAAAGATATTTTTTTACATGTTAAAAACAGTTCTGATTTGTTACTTTCAATCAATTTGTTTATATGCATACAATTTAATTACTCACTTATACATTCATACTCTCCCATACTCCTATATACATTCATACTCTCCAAAATCTTATATATACACACATACTCTCTTCTACTCACATATACATTCTACTCACATACGTTTAAATACACAAATTTATATGTATGTATATTGATATATGTAAGTGCAAGTATTTGTTAGGTTCATTTGAAATTTCTGGCAAAAACCGGTTTTCAACTGTGTACTAAGTATCTTCTTAAGAAAAAACGAAGACTATAAAATCTTTCGCACGCACGCACGCACGCACGCAGATATATGTATATATACTGTGGTATCTGGTGTATTCGCATAATTTTCATTGCCAGTGGTCAGATTTCGAGTACAAATAAATGCTAAGATATTGAACACTGAATTTAAATGGATTCAGGCATTTTTCACTCTGAAATATGATGAAATATCTTAATACATTTCACCATTTAAACTTTCTAGCTTGAGAAACCAATAAAAAAGCCTTAGGTCAGCATCCCGACAGCTGAGAGGAATACATTAAATATGTATGGCCGATTATATCACAAAAATAGATAGATAGATAGATAGAGAGAGAGAGAGAGAGAGAGAGAGAGAGAGAGAGAAGTCTAAATAATTTATTATTACTTAATGAAACATAAACAGCCGACTTGATTTTTTAATTGACTGATCATTTTTGTTCAAACTTGTCTTGATAAAAGATTTTAACCCAAATGCACAACACTTGGTGAACAAGAGATTTATATTCATATTTCTTAATTTTATTTGTGATAATTTTCGTTAACTTTCTTTTGGAAATGCAATTTCAATGCATTAGTTCAATATGCCTCTTATAAAACATGCAAAGAAAATCTTCCAAAGTTTTTAAGGAATACTTTTTTCTTTAACAAAATGTGTTGCTTCAGGATAGTTTTTTTTAAATTCCAGTCAATGGAAATTCATTTGTATATATATATATAAACAAATGAATTTGTATGTATATATATATATATATATATATATATATATATATATATATATATATATATATATATATATATATATATCCGTGTGTAGGTATAGATGGATAGAGATATTGTTATTTACATATATATATATATATATATATATATATATATATATATATATGCATAGATGAATGTGTATATGCAAAATCGTACTTACGTATGGTGAGAGAGAGTGAGAGAGAGAGAGAGAGAGAGAGAGAGAGAGAGAGAGAGATTGTGTGTGTACAGAAGTAAAAACTGAAGCCCGCTCAAGTTGTCAACTGACAAGGTTTTTTTTCATTTTTCCTTAATTTCGAGTTCGACAACACACCATTGATTTGAATTTTTGGAGCTTGTTGATAATTTTGATAAATCAAAAATCGATGATCATTTGCGTTTTTATTGATCGATTTTTACAGCCCATTTGCCATTATGTATCGCACTGAATATGTTAAACTCTCCTTGCATAAAGCAAGAAGCTGACCATCAATAAGCGCCGTTGACTATGTGTGTTTGCTATTTAAACTTAGATCTATCTATCTATCTATCTATCTGGTACCTTCAATAAGTTTCCAGACTTTTTTGTACAGGCATTTAAATTGTTGTTGACTCTTGAAAATTCAGTATATCATTGCTATACAGCTTATAAGATGACTGGCTAATTTTTATGATTTCTGGTTCAAATGAACAGCTACAGCAGCAATTGGAATACACCCTGATTGTCACAGCTGGTGAATTTCAAAAATGCAATCTGGACGTGAGGACACTTTCCAAGAATGATATGCAATAAAATTCTGTTTTCAACTTGGAAAAAATGCCACAGAAACGTATGGAATGTTTCAGACTGCTTTTCGACCATCTTGCATGAATCGAGTTGGAGTTTTTGAGTGGCATAAGAGATTCAACGAAGGCAGAAAGTCTGTGAGGGATGATGAGAGGTGTGGGAGGAGTAAGGAAGTCAATATACCACTGTTGATTGGCCAAACAGTTAGGGTTAGGGTTACTATGTTGAGGTTTTAAGGGAGTTCAGCAAGAGATTCCGTCGGAAGAGGCTTGCACTCTTGAAATCGGGTCAGTGGCATTTCCATGAGGACAATGCACCAGTCCACAACTCCATCCTTGTCACAGACTGTTTGAGCAATATGGACATCAAGACAGTTCGTCACCCTCCCTATAGTCCAGACCTTGCTCCCTGTGACTTTTGGTTATTCCCTAAGCTCAAAGGCTGTCGTTATGAGACAATTGAGGAGATGAAAGAGGCTGTGACGAAGGTCATTGATACGCTCACACAAGAGGACTTCCATGGGGCCTTGAAGAAGTTGTTGGAACGGTACAACAAGTGCATTGCAGCCGGAGGAGATTACTTCGAAGGGGACTAGAGTTTAATGTGTGTACTATCAATTAAAGTGCCCATACGACAAAAAGTCTGGAAACTTATTTAATAATCCTTGTATTTGAGTATATAAGCAGATTGAACAGGTTATAAGCGCGGTAAGGCTAACCTTAAGATGAACTTTTTCAAAACATTCATTCGATGCAGTTATCATGTGAAAACGAGAAAAATTGGGGGAATGGGTCAGGTTTAAGTCTGTTTACGAAAAATTTTTCTCGTGTCCCAATGATATGTATATCAGAAAAAGGTAAAAAATGTTTAGCATTTGGTTACCTTTTCTGCGCTTATATCTTGGACTATGTGTCATATTACATTTAAGATGATACATACAAAAATGCGCATTGACGTTCTGGTTGCATTATTCTGGGCAAAAAATCAGTAAAAAACGCACAAGAGAAAAATAAGAACCCAATCTACAAACAAAAAAAAGTTGGAGAACCCTGTGAGCGAATGCCTTGACTAATGTTATTGTCAGTGAAGACCAAACAATCAAGTTACACATCCCAGAATATGTCATGAAAAAAGAGATATATTATCAATAGGTTAAAAGAAAAACACAACTTAAAAAAGAAGTTTACAATGTCTATTTACAAATTTCATAAACACGAAAAAGCAAAAGAAAATTTTAAATCGACATCTATGAAAATCGCAAATATTTATGTAAATCTCAACAAACACTTAAAAAACAAACAGCGTATCTTCAGAAACGGTTCAATTCAATGAGCTCACCCCCAAAATGAATAAGTTGTTCCTTGGCCCATAGCCCATCCCTACCTAAAATGTTATTTGTATTCAGAGAGAAATTCTTCGAGATATTGTGGGAACAAAAAAATATGGGTGAATACATAATCCAAGTCGAGAGAAAAAAAATAGAAAAAGAATTGAAAAGATATATTGTTAACATCTTTCCCACTGTTTATCGACATGAAAACAAACTGGATGTATTAATTCCCCCATGGGTAGGGGGAGTCACTATAGCGTAGTGGTTAAAGTAATGGACTATGACATCGCAGTAATTGAGTTAAAACTCCAGTTGTTCTATAGCGTTCACATACATATGAATACTTTTGGGGAATTTTATGAAGTCACTTACCCCGCTCTCCCAGCTAAACAATGCCATTGCTGTTCTTCTCCTCGAAGATGGCTTTGAATAACCTACGAAGATTGATATGCCATCAAACAAAGAAACCAAATCAAACCAAACTAATTCAATGATGAAATTGACTTTCCGGTGAATTATACATTTTTTACTAAATGCAGTTTATTAGGGGTAAAATCTGGTTTTAGGTTGGCTTGAAACCATACATCATCATCATCGTCATCTTGTCGTGCCATCAGCACGGATATCCCTGACCCTCTCTCGTCACCCCTCCCTAACGTTCATCGCTTCCGGCAGGTCCTCGGGGCTACACCCCGTATTCTCACAGAGCTGCTAAATGTAGGTTCGAGCTGGTCGCTCTGCTTTTGCTCGGCCATGTGAAGGGGTCCATAGGAGTACATCACTTATGAGCACGTCCCTACATATCCAGCAGTGTCTGGTTCGTCTAACTTGGATAGTTTTCGTGATGGGTGGTAGGTGGCCGTACAGTTGCTGCTTTGTGGGGTGTTGCCTCCAGGACTTGTCCAATATTGCTCACGGGATTCTTGTGTAGTTGCCGTCAAGCTTTTTCTCCAGCCGTTTTGTTAGCTTCCATGTAGTGCATCCATATAGCAGTATCGACACGATCGCTGCTTGGAATAAACTGCATTTCATTTTATCGGTCAGGTATGACTTCCATGTGTCTGATAGCCTATCGTAGCTGTCCATGCCTTTGTTAGTCGCGTGTCGATGTCCATCTCGGTCGATACAACTGTGAAGAAATTATCAATGTTCGAAAGGAATATTTGATATCATGTGACAGTATGAAAAAAAAAACTTTTAAGAAAGAAATAAACAAAAAAGATGTAAATATAAGTATTCAATGAAGGGAATTCACTTATCTCTTGGCATAAAATGACTTCTTTAAAAAATTATATCCTTCAATAGTTAAGATTAGAAGCGTTTTTATTACCATTCTCTACAGTGTGAACTGCATTAATCATGTTGTTGGATGAACTCTCAATGTTTTGCTCGATGTACTCTCCAAAGAAGGCCTGAGAATACGGCGGCCGAAACATTCTGAGCATAGTGACCAAAATGCGTCTAACGGTCTACAATGTTTAAAAAATAAATATTTTTTAAAAATAGTTTGCTGACTTAAGGTTTAACATTTCCTACCATGAGGTTTTTGGTCTTTATTGTAAAAATCACAACGAGAATTCTCTACTAAAAAAATCCTGATCAAATCAACAATTTATTGTTGAGAGACTCAACTTAAACAATTCTGAATTACAAACTGGCCATCAGTATAAAAAACAGGAAATGGTGAGGTTAACAACAAATTCATCTTATGACCTTTTTTTCGAAAAGTGCCTCCATTGAAAGTTCAGTTTTCATTAACGTGAAAAAGAATAAGAAATCAGTTGCGAAACTGATTGTCATTCCTGGCTACTGAACACAATATCGTTTCGTTTTAACATAGTTTTCCCTTGAAGAAATAATTTGTCATGTTCTAAATTGAACTTTTCCTACATAAATGTTTGATAACGATCCTTATTAACCCGGCACTTAGGAACAGTTACGGAACAGTTGAAAAAATTAACAAAAAAACCCCAAGAAACCCCAAGACATAACAAAACATTAAAAAAATCAACGAAATTTACAAACGGAAAAGAAAACGCTGAAATGTTTCTATTTCACTCAAGAAAAGTTTACCTCGAAGCAAATTAGGAAGACCAAACTAATCTAAGAATTCATGCAACTTTTTTCTAGGTTCTAAATTCGGTTAATCTTTTTTTTTTCGATTAGTTACTTTTTCTCTTTAATCAGCTTGCGTGTCAAATATTCATGTCATTTTAGAGGAACTTGACAAGAAGCAAAGCTAGGGGTAGATTAGTATATTTAACAAAGTCTTTCACTTTGCAAGTGAAGAATAACCCCTGTTATTTTAATGACATTAAAAAAGATGATTATCCATTGTATACTTTCCAACCTTTGGGTCACATACATAATCCCAATAGGCCTCGTTCTAAATGACGCCCATAAAACTTTCGAAATATTTCTAATTAAACATGGAGAAAATAAGTAAATTCACCGGAAAATTCTGTTAAAGAAAAAGAGTATCACGAATATTCCAATGTGATTATAAAACGAAATTTTACTTCCCATCATTGATAATGTAGGGATCATGTTGGTTTCAGTTTCATTTCCTAATGACATATCAACCTTTATGGGTTATCTAATGTTAAAATCATCCTTATAGAAGAACACCAGTGGTACTCCTTGACCCACTGCTAAGAGGATAAGGGAGATCATACATTTCGAAGGCTATTAATCCGAAATTGAACGTAATCCTACGGCTAGTATTCGAACTCGCTTACTACGAGGATACTGTCCAGAACATTAGCCACAACGCCACGGTGAAACCCTCACGACAATATTGATATTTATCATAGCCACCTCATGTGGATTAGCAGACCATTGTTTGTGAGTTCGATTCTTACAAGGTGCGTCGTATTTCTGGCCCTGTGCTACAAATAAACTAAGCTAAGTAAATAACCACTGATATTATTATATTAAGTATTTCATAAAAACAAATGGAGACTACGGATATTGTAAAGTCTTTTTTTTTTGCAAAAGAACTGTTCCCTTTGAAATCTTAACTTTTTGATGAACTCGATCGCTAACCATTGACGCCAAAGAGAAACACGCAGCTAACTCTCCTGTTTTATGTCACATTTGTCATTAATCACATTTAAATTACCTACAGATATGTTTCAAATTCATGCTTCTTATTTTTGTTTCAAGTCTATTTAAACAAAACATAATAGGTTAAAAAGAGAAAAGAAGAGACACTTGTAAATGGTGGAGGTTTAACATGCCTATCTCACAAGCCACTATTAATGATTTCTTTAAGATTGGCATTCTTGTCTTTGACGTTTTTATCCACAAATTTTGTGAGCAAAGGTGTTTTTGGACCAACAACTCCATGTTTGTTAGATATTTTTTGATAAAACGAGGGGAGGGATTACTCATAGCGTAATGGCAAATGTGCTGGACTGCGCGACAATCGGAATGTAAACGAATTTGAAAATCTTGCCCCGCACCATTACGTTAACTTTCGGACTAATGCCCATTCGAAAGATTTTAAAAGCCCTTTTATCGCCCATTCCAGTTGGGGGGGAAAATAGTTTCAAAGCTGTTTTTCTACGAAGGTGTCTTTCGCATTAAACAACCCACAAAGGATTATATGCCATTAAACACAGAAAATTAACTAAACCATAAAACCAAGAAAAATGTTTGGAGAATAAATGAGCTGTCCAAGAAATATATGTAAGGAAGGTTTGTTTTGGTCGTTGGAAGACACGAAGAAGAAGAAGAAGAAGAAGAAGAAGAAGAAGAAGAAGAAGAAGAAGAAGAAGAGGAAAGGAAGAGAGGATATGTTTTAGTTTCAACAGGATACAAAATTGATGACTAACGGGAAGAAGAAGATGAAAAATTAAAGGAAGGAGGGAAGGGAGGGAAAAAGAAGGGAAAGGAGGAAAGAAGGGTCTGTTTTGGTTTCTAAAGGAGAGAAAGTACTGACGTAAGATGAAGAAAAGAAAAGATGAAAACTGAAAGTAAGTAAGGAAAGTTTACCCTCTCGTTGTTTAACAATCTTCCACTTGATTCATTATGAATAGATTCTCACAAAATCGGTAGACAGCGTAAATATATCAACAGTACCGTTGACAATGAATCAATTGAATGCAAAAATAAAGAAATCAATCAGTAAAGAAATAAATAAAGAGTAAAATGAATAAATAAAAGCCGAACTTAAAAACGTGATATCTTTACAACTGTCATTCGTTCTGGCCTCTCCGCAAGAGAGTTGATACTTTCTGTACGGCATGAAAACCAGTTGTAAAGACGTCATCGCCTAACCTTCGTCTATTGTGTTGGCCGGCAGTTACTTAGAGACCAGTTAAAAAAGTCTTCGAATGCATCAGACACGAAAAGAACTTTCTTGACAAGAGATAATCATTAAATACATTGTGTAGACACATACATAGCGAATGCAAAGTTATTTTGTTGATTTAAAAAAAAAGAAGTTTCGTGCCAAGTCGACCATGAAGTTGGTCATTAAAAAATATAAAAATGATTTGCACGCAATAAATTCCGACTCTTCTGATTACTGATCAATAATTATAAATAAATAAATAGATAAATGAATAATTATTAAAACGACTAATAAGAGTAAATAATACTGAATAAAAACAAGAAATCTTCGTTTTGTTTGGTCGGCAGCGATGTAACTCAATTTGAGTTAAATTTATTTATAAAATGACAATTCTAATATGTTTTTTTTTTATTTAAATGAAGTCTAATAAAATTGATAGCAACAAGTTAGAAACTGGCTTTATTTTTAATTATTTTTTATTGGTCTTGTATTTTATCAGGAAATAATTTCTTTATCCGATAAAAAAAAAATCCATTTTTTTTATAAACGCGTGAAAGTATGAGTTCCGCAGTATCGCCCCCATTATTCATTTCTCTGGTAGTGATTCTTACTTACCACTTGTAACAAGTCATAAATTTACCAAATTCCTCCGTTGGTTGGTTTGTTGGTGGATTTGAACTGGAGTGGCAAATTCGTTTTTCTGCGACAATAACCGTTACGCTTAGTGTGCCTTGTATCAAGGTAATAGTTGATGGATCTGGGTGTTGGGGAGTTTGGTTTCATGATATTCATGGTCGTATATAAACACGGAAAAAAGAAGACTGTGTTGCTTCAATCATTCTCAAGTCTTGAGATTTGAATATGACATGCTAGATTTCACCTAATGTCGAAAATCGATCACCAGAGCTAGTAGAAAACGCTTACTTTCTCTGTTACCAATGATCGATTGATTGATTTTAATGGTACGTCCACCGGTCTTCGGGTATTTTATGCCGAGAGGGAATAATATTTACATTTTTTTGAGTTGTTGTTTCTCAAGAGGTTGTGTTTTTATTTGCACATTGTCCTTCTGAATACAAAGTGTTTTTAAATAGATCCTTTTCACCCACAGACGAGGACCTAACAGGTACACTCATCCTAGAGTTAGAGTGAAACCGGGAGTATTGAAGGTCTTCTCCATACTCGTCAGATCTCCAGAATTGAAGCCTCATTACCAAATGTAGTTTAATGTTTGACCCAGGGCAATCAGTTTTTAGAGAAGGGATACCGTCACACTTATTCTAAGCCCTGCCCACTGGAATATCAGTTACCAAGTAAACTCTGTCTACCAATAGATATTTACTAATTTAGTTTAGTCTATTATAAGATAATTGTAGGATTATGCTACACGATTATTTCGATTATGATGTGTTTGCATGCTTGATTTCAAAATTCAAATTAATAATCCCGTGTTCGAATCGCTGATAAGGTAGTAGAAGTAAAGGATCACTTATTCACTTCGTGTGATTATGACCCCCCCCAATCTATCTGTCTATCTATCTATGGGCATCATTTCTTCATTGATATGAATTTGATTGAACATAATAGACATTTTTTGTTAATCCTTTCGAGTTGCCGTATTGATTTTATGATATTCGGCGGGAATTGGTAAAGAAACCTTCCATAATCAATTATTTACTAAGTACTTTCTCCCCAATCTTGGACCATCATCAGAGTTGTGTGTATTGCGAAAGTGATGTAACTTTTGCATATACATTACTATTTTGTAAGAATGAGCGTTCATACTGGTGTATTGTGTAGCGTTTAAAATTTGTTTCTATAGATAGCATCAGTAGCTAAAGTTATCAAGTACATTTGCACTGCTTTCAAAATTAATTCTATTAAGTTTGGATTTATATTTTTTATATGTGGTCTCTCAAGAATCAGTAGTTTTTGCTTGTTATTTTGATGTTCTAATATTGTGTTTTCGGTAAGAGTTTTCTGAAATTCATTTGTCGGGCATGCATGTTTTTTTTTTATATTCGGCTATGGGACTGGTATCAGAAAGATGCATAGCAAGTCTTCTCAATAGGGTAGTTGAGGTAAAACCGACGTATATATTGTTGTTTTCAGAGATACAATATCCTGAATGACATTCAAATTGATATATAACGTTCATTTTTTGAAAGGAATTATTATCAATAACTAAGTTGGAGGTTTTAAATTTATCATAGTATATGATAAGTTTATTTTTTTATTAAGATCAATGAGGAGTATATGTTTCTTTGAATCAATGTTTTTAAAATGTTTTCATCTAATTTATAATTTTAGTGCATTTGGTTGCAGTAAAAAAGTTTGATAAATGTTAGTTGACTGGGTGGATTGGTAAAGTGTTTATTTTGTAGGCTAACATTTTTAATCAAACGTTTCATTTGTTCATCAACAGTTAGAGAACCCATTATAGGTGAAAATTTGTTTTATATTTTTTATTTCTTCATAAAATATTGTTTTGGAAGAAGAGATTAGTTTTGCATAGGATATTAGATTATTAATAATTGCCTTTTTTATATCTAAAGGGGCATTGGCTTTTAAAGTTGAGGGTACAGGAGTTATTATTAGGGTTTTTTTTGTAAGTAGAGGAAGTGAAGTTATAACCATTATTGTTAGTATCAATGAGAACACACACACACACACACACACACACACACACACACACACACACACACACACACACACACACACACACACACACACACACACACACCTATATATATATATATATATATTGCTTTGTGAGACAGTTATCAGTTTTACGTGTCATGAAACATGAGAAAATCTGAGTTACCTACAGAGAACATGATATATAATTTCCCCTGATCAATTGTCGGTGAAAGCTTCTGCTGTTAGACGTCATTTGAAGTGAATCACTTCTCAATTGCAAAAGAGTAAATATTTTTCACTTTAAACAAGACAGGATGAAACAGATATTTTTTTTCTATTCCAAAGGGTTACTCTTAAAAGAACGCATTGTATAAATAGAGTCGTTACCGGATAAAGGATTTAATCTTCAAAGTGAACAATATCAAAAATAATATTCCAATGCCAAAATAACCAGCAAAAAATTGATTGTAAAATACGAAGAATTATCAATGTTATCAAATTAAGAATCCTTTTTAGTGTATGAAACTAAGAACCATTTTTTGTGTATTATTTTTTTTTAGTTTTTTAGATATATTTATATGATATCAAGTATTCTAATCAAATACAAATAATTTACACGCAGTTGCATAATTTCAGTTATTTTACAAGCAAGTTCCTCATGGCGTCATGACGAAGGTATTGGACAGCGGGCTGGCAGTTTGCGAGTTCAAACTCAAGACACGGTATAACATTCCCTTTCAGAGTAATACCCTTATGAAAGGTATGAATCTCCTTATCCCTCTAGCGTTGGTTTAAATAGTATCACTGTTGTTTTTCTAGAAGGATGGCTTTAACATTAAACAACCACTCAAATTTGATGTGCCATTAAGGATAGATGTAATATAATGGCCGAGGGATTTCGTTTTATGCCTTTGGGTTTAGTTAGGCTGAGAACCTTTCGGCTGAGTGCATGGGTTAGCTAGGTGCAACATGAACGCAGGTGATCACGCGCACGCGGGGCGGACGTATCATTTAGAGATGTCAAAATAAAAATCCCAGATAGGGGATGTGAATGACGTCATGTGCCGCAAGCGCGCGGAGGATTTTGGGCGATTTGAAAAAGTCAGATAGTTGAGTTGAGAACTAGACTCCGAACGGGAAGGGCCGACTTTCGGTGCTCGCTGAGGCCAGACGAATTTGTGCGCTACGGGCGCCACACGTGTTGGTAGCGGGTGGGGGGGGGCAGATGGAAAAGCCAGAATAGAAAGAATGTGTATCTCTTTCCTTATGTCGAAGAACCTTTAAACTCAAAGGTAATAAAAAGTTTCGTACCTGTACTAAGAAGTCGTAAGTGTTTTTCGTAATTCGGGATTCGTATGTTCTATGTCTATATGTTATGATCATTCTATGTACGTTTCACATATCCGTATCATGGGTATAGTACATAGAAAACGTGCTAATACTAATAATTTGTTTGATCCATTGATTGAATCCGAACAATGAATCCAACTCCTTAGCTTGCATTAAATTGTATGGTTTCAAGTATTTCTATCAAATACTAATAATTCATACATACATGGTTCCAAGTAACGATTTCTATCTATTAATAATCTTTTGTTAGCCCACATTTATATGGTTTCAAATATTAATAATAATAATCGTTAGTAAACAATAATAGCTTCAAGTAACTCTTCATAATAAGAATAATTTACAGTTATATGATATTAAGTATTCCTATGTAATACTAAACATTTTCAAATCGTTCTATTTGATCCATTGATTGAACCTTGATAAGGTGCTACCACTCCGGGTCAGAATAGATCTGGGAGTGATGGTACACTCCCCATATCTTTAGGATTGAATCCCTAACAGCAGATACATTTTAGAGTCATACTCAGGAAATCTGTTTTTTTTTTTAGGGGGACGGTGTCTTACCCGTCTGTCGAGGAGATACGCAGAATACTTTAAGCCCTGATGATAGGGTGATCAGAAAACTAGAGGACAAAGTGAATAGATTTTGATCAGATTAGATAAGTGGGGTCAGGTAAAGAAAATGAAAGTAGACGACCTGACAAAAAGGAGGTTAGCCAACCTTGAAAATTCGCATTCGAGATCGAGTCTTTTTACCTGACTCGAACCCCGACCGCTGATATGAATTTAAAAAAATTGAACAATTACTTTAACCACTAAACAAGATAAAAGCCTAGCATTCTTTTTTGTTACTGCTTATCTTGTGGTCACTTCTTGTTCATGGACAAATTTAAAACTCTTAAAAAAAAGCAAAAATCCAATATTCCCTGGAGTCTTACCAAAAACTAACCGCTAGTGCAAATAAGACATGCGCAACGATTTCAACCACTAGACAAGACATAATTTAACACAACTATTTTGTTGCTGCTTGTGCAGCATTAGATTATATTTGTTGAAATACATGATATTCATGTTCGTGAGGAAGGCATGAATCTATTGTTCCCTTTTCTCCATTATAAGTCGTGAAAAAATATCTGGAATACCGTCATAGTTAAACTAGAATACAGTGGAGCTGTTATCGTCATTGTGCAGCTGTTACCCTCATTATTAACCTTGATTTTCATGCTTCATTTTTTGTTCTTTCTTTTTTTTGATTTGGCTACCTGAGTCACATCAGTTAAAATCATTTAACACATTGTTTTCCGATTACGTAGCACATTACTTAAATAATTATTCAAGCAATCTGTCGTTATTACCATCCCTTTTTCTCAAGAAATGACAAAACAAATATTCACATAAAAGTTTCTTATTGATATTCTAGTTCGATCCTGTTATTTTTCAACCGAAAAACGAAAAAAAAAAAACCCTAAATAAAGATAAAAATTGACAAAGGTTATTTTCATTCATTATTAGTATTTGATAGCAAAACTATTTATTGTGTCAGGTATGACATTAAACTGGATCTGATGGTGAGGCTGGAATTTTGGGGAATTTGAAGTACTTCTTCATTGCCATTACTCTCATGTCGACTTTGACACGGAGTGGTATTATCTTTTTATGGCCCTATCCATAGGTCAAATAGAAACGTTCAATCCTTTGTTAGGGATTAGCGTTAAATAGCAATATTTGAAATTATTTAACTGTGTGCAAATAATAAATATCAATACCTGAAACCATTTAACAGTGTGCAAACTAAAGATTAGCATCGAATTAGACAGGAATACTTGTTGAATAGAATTACTAATGCACTTGAAACTATTTAGCTGTGTGCAATGATTGATACTAAACAGTATTATTAGTATTAGATTGCAATACTTGAAACCAGTTAACTGTTTATAAACAAATGATTCATATTGAATAGAACCTTTAGTGTTAAATATTATTACTTGAAACCATTTAACCATGTGCAAACAATAAATAACAAAACTTGAAACTAACTGTATAAAAAAAGTAGTTCTCATTTGTTTTAAAATAAAGTTACCAAAAAATAAGAATTGATATTAAATAACCATAAAAAATGAAAGTAGAAAAAATTGCGACTACCTGATAAAAAGGAGGTTAGCCAGCTGTAAAAAAACTAGCATTTGAGATCCCATCTTTTTACCTGACTCGAACCCCGACCGCTGATATGAATAAAAAAAATGAACTATTACTTTTTTGCTACTGCTGGTCTTGTAGCCACTTCTTGTTCATGGACAAACTCAAGGCTTTTAAAAAAGCAAAACTTCAATATTCCCTGGAGTCTGTTGCATATCAAAAATTGACCGCTAGTGCAAATAAGACATGCTCAACGATTTCAACCACTAGACAAGACATAATCTAATACAATTATTTTGTTACAGCTGGTGCAGCTTTAAATTGTTTGTTGAAATACATGATGTGTGCAAACTAATAAAAGAGTCCATATACCGTTTAACAAAATAATCCAAATTTGATATCATTTAACAGTTAAAAAAACCCTCTTAAGAAAGAAATATACAAAAATGTTAATAGGAAAGTACAATGAATGCAATTCCCTAACTTCTACGCATAAAATAACCCTAGACGGGTTGATAAGCTGTTAAACTCAATCAATTTATCTAAATATTAGCAAAGGAAAAGATGAAAAGATAAAAAAACAAAATAAAAATATAAAATTTACATCGGCTTTTCCGAATTCTTTGAGCATGAAAATTACTCACCGTCTGTCTAATAATCTATCCACCTATTCCTTCTAGTTTTATACTGAATAAATATAAGTTTTAAAAAGAAGCAATTGAACAATCTTGTTGGTCTCAGAAGGGCCAATACCAACAAGGAAACATGCTTTGGGAGTCGGTACTTACAAATCAATGTTACCGTTTGCCGTCCTGTAGCTAAAATGGACTTTAGAGAAAGCTCGGCCTATGTAATGACTTTCTTTTGCAAAGTCTTCTCATATATATTGCTTTCTTTTTTCTTTTTCCTTTTTTAGTCTTTCGTTTTCTTTCACTTCTTTTTTTTCAGTGAGACTGGCTGTTTTCTGAGTTACTGCAGTTCGCTAATCGATTTTGGCGAGACCAATGACATAGTAATGTCGGTGGAACAATCAGTTGGAGGCAGATCAATAGCAGCAGCAGCAGAAGAAGAAGAAGAAGAAGAAGAAGAAGAAGATAAAGATAGTAGAATAGAACAGATAGTAGTAAATTTAATAGAAGATCGTAGGGTAGGTGAGGAACGCGTAATATTCAGAGACCCAGGTGCAGCAAAATAAACAAATAAATACCCGCCCCACCCCCGCAACGTTAATAGCAACATCACAGATGGAGCAACAGAAACCAATCCTGTCACTCGGTAACTGACTTCCTCACTCAGCCCACCTTTTTGGCACGTATTTAAGCTGGCGACCGTAGACGAGGGCGACCAGAAGGCTCCTTTTTCAATAGCTACTACACCGAGGTGTAGGGGAGGGCGCTACTCCTTTCCCCGGATTGCTCCACTTTACCCTTGATATGTACCTTATATTGTTGAGTGTTAAGCAAGTAGGTATCAAGTACCATTTTTAAAGTCTTTGGTATGACGCGACCTGGGATTGAACTCCGGTCTCCCGGACTATTGGCGAACATCTACCCACTAGGCCAATGAACCGGTTTTTCAAGTTGAAGGTGACGAACCCCACCGGACTGTGAGACGCCGAATTCACCTGATACTCCCCAAATGCCACTCGCTGGATTTGCCTCTATTCTCGGCAGAATTCAGGCTTACGATGAACTTTCCTGATGATCGATATTCTTGCTACACGAGCAAAATTTCTTCAATCATCTGCTGACTGTGATCAATTGGACGTTCCTATTCAACAAAGTAAATGTTTTTGTTGTTCTCGTGGCATTACGTCCCAGTTCCAACTCGAAAGCAAAAGTTCCCAAATTAGACTACGTTGCCCATTCATCTGAACAATTTTGCATATCACACACGGAATGAAGCAATGCACAACATGTTAGCGCACCAACTATCAGGATATTACAAACCATAGTGAGTAACTTTCACTGCTGGAACTGATTTGGTTATGTGATATACGTGCGACAAAATAGCACTCACCAACTATTGCTAAAGATTTTGACTCACATTACTATATAAAGCGTTCTCTGGGGCAAAGACAAAAACTTATACACGTATATGTACTAATTTGTATATACGAGTGTATGCTCGTTAATTGAGGAATGAGCTATTTCCTCTGTCACTTGTAATGGGAATCAAAGTATAGGTAAAAATCAGAATTTAAAACAGAAATCATTTCTTAGAATATTGACGGTATACGATCTTCCTTCTTTTCGTTGATGCAATCCAATGCCAGACTAAATTTAGCCCATATTTTTACACTATCTGAGCATTTACCAAACCGTTTCACCACAATCAGGATATTACACAAAGTGGAGTACAGTTGGTTTCAATGCTGTTTTCCTTCTACACTGGTTACATAGTCGTCGACTATAGTCGTGGGTGACCCGAAAGCTCTCTTCGAGGTGAATGTGAGGGCTCTACTCCATTCGCTGGATTGCTCTACTTTACCCTTGATCCATACTTTATTATGCTGAGTGTTAAACAAGAAGGCATCGAGTACCATTTTTTGAGTCTTTTGTATGGCTCAACCTGGGATTGAACTCCAGTCTCCCGGACCATCGGCGAACACTCTATCCTTTGGGCCAATGGCCCGAAAGGCTAAAAGGTTCGTCTGCGAAACGGACTACCATTAGCTGGCAGGTTTTGTGTGTGTGGGGGGGGGAGAACCGGTAGATTCATACCTTTCCTAAGGGCATTGGTGAAAAGTGAAACGGAAACTGATTCGTCCAGGATTTGAACTCTATTCAAAGATTTCATTTCCTGTGACAAAGACCGTTACGCTGAGTGCCCCTTTTAATTTGTTTACACTGTATGAGGGCACTTTTAATTTGCTTTGCAGCTGGGATGATTGTGTGTTTGAGGGTAGAACAACTTCTAAATTTGAATCCCTAACACCTAAAGTAAACTTTTTTCTAGTCTTCACGTTGGGATTAGAACGTCGTGATATTTATTCCTCTCCATAAGTCGTCTTCTTCGTTTCAGATAGTAAGGCGCTATATTAAAAACACACACACACGCACACACTCACGCACACATAGCAAAACAAACGAGGCGAGTTTGGGGCTGTAGATTGCGACCCCGGGGTGATACCTTCCCACAGCACCAAAAAGGGAGGATCAGTGTTGTCTGATTCCTTCGTGATACTGATCGCAGAGACAAGGTAATTTTTTTCTACACCTACCCGAATTTCCTTCGTTAAACTGACCATCTTGACACTATCACTCTCTCGTACGAGAGAAGTGAGTTTGATCCTCACTGAATTAGGAAATACCCTAATCTTGTTTTAGACCAAAAATAAATGATTGAAAAAGTCTTAAATTATGGGAAAGTTTTCTATCGTGTTCTATAGACTAATATAGCGGAAAATGACATTTAACCAATTGAGCGTGATACAATCATTTCCTTTTTCTTTCTTAAATAATTGTTCGTTCTTAAGGTTTTTTGATACAATATATATGTAACCTACACACACACACACACACACACGTATATATATATATATATATATATACATACGTCAAGCCTTCAATAAGTTCCCAGACTTTTTTGTAAAGGCATTTAAAATTGTTGTAGACTCTTGAAAATTCAGTATGTTATTGATATACATCTTATGAGATGACTGGCCAATTTTTATGATTTCAGGTTCAAATCAACAGCTACAGCAGGAACTCGAATACACCCTACTAAAACCTGATTGTCACAGCTGGTGAATTTCAAAAATGCAATCTGGACATGAGGACATTTTAGAAGAACGATATGCAATAAAATTCTGTTTTAGACTTGGAAAAAATGTCACTAAAACGTATGGAATGCTTCAGACTACTTTTCGACCATCTTGCATGAATTGAGCATCAGTTTTTGAGTAGCATAAGAGAATCAAGGAAAGAAGGGAGTCTATGAGGGATGATGAGAAGTGTGGGAGGAGTAAGGAAGTCAATACACCAGAGTTGATTGGCCAAAGGGTTAGGATTAGGGCTACTATGTTGAGGTTTTAAGGGAGTTCAGGAAGAGATTTCGTCGGAAGAGGACAGCACTTCTCAAATCGGCTCAGTGGCATTTCCACCAGGACAATGCACCAGTCCAAATCTCCATCCTTGACACAGACCTTTTGACCAAGATGGGCATCAACACAGTTCCTCAGCCTCCCTATACTTGAAACCTTGCTCCCTGTGACTTTTGGTTATTCCCTAAGCTCAGAGGCTGTCGTTATGAAACAATTGAGGAGATGAAAGAGGCCGTGATGTAGGTCATTGACACGCTCACACAAGATGACTTCCATGGGGTCTTGAAGAGGTTGTTGGAACGGTAGAACAAGTGCATTGCAGCTGGAGGGGATTACTTCGAAGGGGACTAGATTTTCATGTGTGTACTCTCAATAAAAGTGCCCATACGGAAAAAGTCTGGAAACTTACTAAAAGATCCTCGTATATATATATATATATATATATATATATATATATATATATATTGTCATATAGAGATTAACAATATGCATATTTACGCCTAAAGACCCGTTGATAAACGGGATACATGAAGAAGCTTGAAAGCATAAGATGAAAGTAAGTCTAAAAAACATACCATTAAGTAATCGAAATATAATTAATAAACACGCCTTTCAGACACTTTTTATTTTGCTCATTGATCTGGTATTGATTACCAATAGTTTTTCTTATTTCGTTCGTTCAATTAGCTGCTTACATGGCGATATGAAGATGAATGCAGATGGTAATGGAAACATATTGCTATACACACACACACACGCACGCACACACAAATACACCTTTTCTACAGCCTCAACTGCATTGGGGGTGATATGCATATTGTCATGGGTTGGGGGCTTATCCTTCCCCACCCACTCCTCTTACTTAAAGAATTCTCCAAAGATTAAGTTTTATAGAAAAGTAAATAGTTATTGCATTATATCTTTATAGATATCTAATAAAGGATTCAATGACATTATAATGTAAACATTGAGAACTGCTAGCCTTATGTAAGATACTATAGCCACAACATCTCAGCCGTTGTACTCTCCGGCCTTTTTCATATGCCTTTTGTGTTACTCCGTGAATTCCGAAGTTAACTCGTTAATGGAATCACGGGTGTAGAGCGTTCTCCTTCCACTGTTCATGACTTGGAGATATCTTGCATTAGTCACTTCTTGCCTTTTTCACAAAATACGACGAAAGGCATCGATGAAAGACCGTAGAGTATGACGACCGAAATGTTGTGAGTATGGCTATCAAGATGGGTATAGCGGTACACAATGTGAAGATAATAATGATAATAATAATAATAATAATAATATTAATAATAATAATAATAATAATATCGGGACCCTTTGTGAAGAGGACCAGAAAAGAACTTAAACAAATGGACTAGAGAATAAGAAAACTGATGACACTACCTAAGGTATTACATCCCAGAGATGACCTTGAGAGATTATATGCGTCAAGAAAAGAAGGAGGAAGAGGACATGCCAGGATTGAAGACAGTTTGACACATCAATACAACGACTTGAAGACTACATATAAAAGGTCAGAGAAAGACGGATTACAGCCACCTGAAACAATACTGACAACATGAGGACCAACAGAACGACAATGAGCAAAAAATGAAAATGGGAAGAAAAACAACTCTAAGGACGTTTTAACCGACTAATAAGCGACATCTCACACAAGAAAACGTAGACGTAGCTAAGAAAGGAAAACCTTGAGACAAAAACCGAATCTCTCCTCATTGCAGCACAAAACCACGCAATAAAAACCAATCATATCAAATCAAGAAAAGATAAGACGTAACAAAACAGCAGATGAAGGTTATGTAGTGACAGAGATGAAAAGATCAATCACATAATCAGCGAATGTAGCTAATTAGCACAGAGGGATTATAAGACTAGACATGACAGGGTGGGCAAGGTGATCCACGGGGAAATGTGCCAGAAATTTAAATATGACAATACAAACAAATGGTATATGCATGACCCAACATCTGCCCTAGAGAATGGCACACAATCTCCTCTGAGATTTTGAGATACAAACAGATCATCTAATCCCAGCCAGACGAATAGACTTTATAATAGTAAAAAAACCAAAAAAAAAAAACGAGAACTTGTAAAATTGTGGACTTTGTTGTTCCTGCTGACCACAGAGTAAAATTGAACGAAAATAAAAAGAAGGATAAGTACGTGGACCTTGCTAGAGAACTGAAAAAACTGTGGAACATGAAAGTGACGGGGGATACCAACTGTAATTGGTACTCTTGATACAGTCACAAAAAGGATTAATAAAGGAACTAGAGGACTTAGAAATAAAAAAAAAACGAGTGGATACCATATAAACTACTGCATTATTGTGATCGGCCAGAATACTGAGAAGGGTCCTGGAGACTTGAGAAGATTTGCTGGAGCTCAAACTCCTGTGAAAGACTATCAGCTAACGCAGTGAGAATCTCACAAGGAATAATAATAATAATAATAATAATAATAATAACAAGACAAAACTCAATAGCAGAAACCTTATCAAAGGAATAAATACCTGGCTTGTACCACTCGTTAGATATTCCGGACTATTTCTCAAGCGGACCAGAGACGAACATAATTAAATGGACTAAAGAACAAGGAAACTAATGACAATGCATAAGGCTTTACATCCCAGTGACGACGTTGACAGTCTATATGTATTAAGAAAAGGGGGAGGAAGAGAACTTGCCCGCATTGAAGACAACGTTGACGCATCGATACAACGACTCGAAGACTATATGCAAAAACACGAGGGAGGACTCATTACAGCCACCCGAAACGATACTAACACGATAGACAACAGAATGACAATTACTAGGAAGGAAAACAACTCTATGGGCGGTTTAAATGACTAATAAACAACATCTCACACGACAAAACCTGGACATGGCTAAAAAAAGGAAACTTTAAGAGAGAAACATAATCTCTCCTAATAGTAGCACAAGACAACGCCGTAAGAACCTGTCATATCAAAGTGAGAATAGATAAGACTGAACAAAACAGCAAATGCAGGCTATGTGGTGACAGAGATGAAACCATCAATCACATAATAAGCGAATGCAGCAAATTAGCGCAGAAGGAATATAAGACTAGACACGATTGGATCGGCAAAGTGATTCACTGGGAAATGTGCAAGAAATTTAAATATGACTATACTAACATATGGTATATGCACAACCCAGCGCCTGTCCTAGAAAATGACACATAAACTCCTATGGGACTACGACATACACACAGATCACCTAATCACAGCCAAAAGACCAGACTTGATAATTATCAACTAAAAAAAGAGAGTTTGCAAAATTGTCGACTTTGCTGTCCCGGCTGACCACAGAATAAAACTGAAAAAATCTGAAAAGAAGGATAAGTACCTCGACTTTGCTAGAGAATTGAAAAAACTATGGAACATGAAGGTGACAATTACACCAATTGTGATTGGTTCTTTTGGCACGGTAACTAAAGGAATATCAAAGGGCCTGGAGGATTTGGAAGTTGGCGGACGAGTGGAGACCATCCAAACAACAGCATTATTGAAAACGATCATAATACTGAGAAGAGTCCTGGAAACTTGAGGAGACTTGCTGTCACTCAATCTCCAGTGAAAGACCATCCGCTTACGCTCATATGAAAAACTCTAATAAGTAAAAATAATAAGTAAAAATGATAATAATAATAATAATAATAATAATGATAATAATAATAATAATAATAATAATAAAGCCTAATCTTAGAAGTATATACCTTTTTTTCTATTTAATCATTTAACAAGTTTCTACACACAACTTCTTATAACAAACCGACCACAGAATGTGTCCTGTTACAATATCACTTACCTTTCGGCCTAATTTTTGTCACTCTCAAGTTTTTTTTCATTTTTATTATCTTAACGGTCTATCAACCTGTCTATAGTAATTTTATGTATCGAGGAAAGAGCATTAGATTTCAATTAAATACAAATAATTTTCAAACTGTTTTAATTGACCAATAAATGGGACCCAAACAGACTCAACAGCTCAGAGTTAGAGTGAACCTGGGAGTAATGGCTATAAAAAGGTACTACACACTTCTAAAATCTCTGGAACTGGAACAACGCACGCAGGACACTCCACTTTTTGGAAAGAAGTCTCTGCAAGAAATTACTGATAATTATTCTGAGCCTCGTCGACAGGGTGAACTTTTCTATATCCCTATCTGCAGAGTACCAGAAGATAAAACTGGCTGTGGTATGTGCGTGCTTATCTCAAAATAACTTACAAAATTATCAAATTATGGGGAAGAGAAAAATTCCTTATGTTACAGCTTTTTTTCCCATTAAACTTGAAAAGGTGACTTTCATTGCGTGACTTTTGCTTTCACTTTCTCTTCACAAACATATTTAATTAAATCATAAAAAAGAAATTTTGAAATTTTTGTAAACCTTACTCTCCATTAGATTTTTCTGAAGCTATCTATATTAAATGGGTTGTTTAATAGAATTTTAAAAAATCTTTTATAATGTCTCTCCTTTCATTTTCACGTTCTCAAGAATCTAATATTGTTGGAAGATTGTGAAAAATTAAATTTATTATTAACAATATCCGGGTTTAGTTTTTCCCTCTTATTGTCTATATATACGCTATCATAGATATCAAGCCCTCTCATTATGAATATTACAATCTTTAGAAACGATATTATATATATATATATATATATATATATATATTATAACAGTGTTGGTTGTCACTAAATCACTTTGTGGGTATGTGTCAAACCAAGCGCAATATAATATGGAGAGTGCTCAATATCTAGGATAGAGCTATTATATAATAATAATAATAAATAAATAGATATTAGATATTAGATTTAATTTCATGGAATTTTGATTGCGACCCCTGGGTTTCATGGAGTTTTATCTTATGTTCTACGGTCGATGCAGTCAGCTCCAGTAGTTGACCTATTCTATTTAAAGTTTTAACGTTAAATATCACTATTGTATTGTTTGTTTGCATCACGAAACTGGCAATGGATGGACGCTAGCCACTGTATCAGCATGGAAAAACTCTGTCAATGCCACGGTAGGAGGGGTGGCAATGCTTATAGGACCAAGAGTGTTAAAACACTTAATAACATTGAGAGAATACAACCTAGGATGATGGCAGCTACGTTTAATGGCAACCCAAGAGCAACAATCATCTCCTGCAACAGCCCTACCAATGTTAGTGAAGAAACTGAACTAGTCGCCTTCTACGATGAGCTATCCTCTCTAGTGCATAGCATTCCGAAATACAACGTGCTAGTCATTGGCGGAGACATGAATGCCCAAATCGGGAAAAACGGAAACAAATACAGCCTGCACAACATGTCAAATAGGAATGGACAACATCTAACAGATTTCTTGATAGAAAATAGTTTAACATTCCTTAATACAAACAATAAAAAAGGGAAGGGAAAATTATGGACCTACATATACGCGAACAATAGTAAAGCACAGATAGACTACGTCTTTATAAACAAGAAATGGAAAAATAGCGCAATGAATTGCGAGGCATACTCCTCTTTCGATAGTGTGTCCTCCGATCACTGAATAGTCACGGCAAAAATACAACTAAGCCTACGAAAAAACGCCACACGATCAGCGGCCACCAAACACTATGAATGGGCCCTACTTAACAACAACAGAGATATAAGAGATAAATATGTATTAGAATTAAGAAATAGATTCGAGACACTTCAAGAGAAGACAGAAAAAAGTACCCCAAATGATGAATATGAGAATTTCGTCAACGCGCACCTCAAGGCGGCAGCGAAGTGTATTCCAACAAAACCTAGAACTAAATATTTTTTAAATTCACCAGATGTGACAATCAGGATTTAGTAGGGTGTATTCGAGTTCCTGCTGTAGCTGTTCATTTGTACGTGAAATTATAAAAATTGGTTATATATATATGTGCGGATGCGTATGTGTGTTTCTTTATTTTTGTTTGGTGTGTGTACGGTTCATATTTTATTTAACTTGGGTTTGAATTTATCTATAAAATTTCTTTCCTTTATTTGAAGTAAGCGTGTAGTCGCTGGTTTGATAAATTGGCATAAATTTAAATTTACCTCTGCTACATTGGTACAGGTGTTTCGATACATTTAATTTTCTGTTTTCTTCAATCTTTATATAACTCTTGTGTCGTGATGTCCTTGTATTAAGAGCCTGTGTTGACCCAGTGTATATTTCTTTGCATTCGCTACATTCAATTATGTAGACTACGTTTTGAGTTGCAGTTTAAGCTTTTATTTATTTTGAATTTGGTTTCAGAGTTTTTAAAGGTATAGGATTTACCTTCAATAATCATATCATATTTTGCATCGTTTATTTTTGCACTTAGTAACTCTTTGTGTTGTGTTTTTTTCTAATGTTGAAGAGGTGAGAATTCTTTTCAGATTTTGGGGTTGTCTCTGGCTTTCAATTATTTTTGTTGTGTCTAGTATTTCTCTGATGTTGTCCTTGTTTTCAATTTCTTCTAGATTTTTCATTATTTCTGTGAATAGTTCTGGATTTTTTTGTTGTAGGTTGCGACGTATGCTAGGGGTTTCTTGTGTTTTTTCGGGTTCCTTAATTCTCTTTAGGGTATTTTTCTGCTAATTCCAACCCCTTATTTATTAGTGTTGTTGGATATCCTCTCTTGTTTAGGGTTGTGTATAGTTCTTTGAGGTGTGTTTTTTTAGGTTTTTATCGGTGATTATTGTGTGTATTCTACGTACTAGTGTGTAAGGGATGGATTTTATATAGTTTTTTTTTTGGGGGGGGGGATTATTGTATAAACTGTATAAAATCCATCTCTTACACATTCATATATATATATATATATAACCTGTATGTAAGAACAAAATAAATAAATTAAAAAAATACAAATCTCTTCGTGGATCTTCTTATTTTAAAATATATCCTTATTCTTTCTTTGGACCTACAATAACCATCTTTATATATATATATATATATATATATATATATATATATATATATATATATATATATATATGTGTGTGTGTGTGTGTGTGTGTGGTTGGGTATCAGTACTTTGTTTAAGCCGGTTTGATTAAATAATAAAGAAACGTGTGTATATGATTTTATTAGGATCCTTTCACGTTTCCTGACTAGAGCTTTGGTTTTAGGCTGGAGTTGGTAGATGAATTGCCGAAATTATCCCAAGCGCTTTCTGGCCCTTCATTGGCCATCATCAAGGGCTTTGAAAATTTAATGAATGTTTTTTTAAAGTTTTTTTTAAAGATTTTTAAATTGCAAAATATATTAGATAAACTTATAGTTGGATTAAAGATTAGAGATTCTAATGACATCAAACAAATAAAAGACAAAACACTATCAAAGGAAATAGAATATTTTAAAAACTTTCGATCTTTTCATTTCGTTAACAGTAAATGCAAAAAAGAATTAAAAAATTCAAAAAGCATTTCAAAACATTGTTGCTATTTTCAAAATTCTATTAATTTTAAGCTTTTTTGTTTTTCTATGTAGGGTTTATTAATTTTGTGTGCTATTATAGTAGTGTTTTAGAATTTTTCGAATTTTGGAACTGGGGAGTGAGTGGTTATTAAGATGTACGGCTATAGAACTAGAGTCATTTAGGTGCATTGTAAGACATCTTGAAAGAGTCGTAGTGGTCAGACAAGCGTATAAATATATTATTTATAATTCTTTTTTATACTGACGTCTCACGCCATTTATAAATCTGCCCTATTTCTCTCACCCCTCTCTCCCTCCTTCTCTCTCTGGCAAATTCATACAACTGCTACTAAAAAGACAGTACCACCAGCAAAGCCTTCTTCAAATGATACTCTGAGGTCAGACATAGTTTCGGAGCCATAGCATCATTACCACTATCCCAGAGTGCCTCAACAGTATATCACGATACCAGCAAGATATTTTGAATTTTTGTCATAGTGCGGTAGAGATAGATCCATGCAGATGCAGCTTCTGTCTGATCTTAGAGCCTCTTGATATATTTTCTTCTTTCTGTTGATAAAAAGCCGATTTTATTCAGATATGCAAAGATTAAATTCGCAAAAAGAAACAAAAAACCCTCACTATCAGACTTCAAAGGAAAACATATTGGCAGCCCAGCCGGTTTTTAACACATAACTTTCGTAGATCTTTGTATTTTTTCCTGCTTACATCGATTTGCGGAGCCAATATTTTTCTCAAAAGGTATCGTTAAATCAATGAAGTAATGGGATAGTGCTCAATATCCACGATAGAGCAAATTGATAATCAAGCAACTGCTTAAAATGATGATTAAAAAAGGAAAACTACTAAAATCACAGCCATCAAAAGCGTTCAATCGTGCGATTAATCTAGAGAACTATGTCGATTATCAGGTGGCTGATCAAATACGTTATATACCGGTTTTTAGTTCTTTATTATTCATTTTAATCGTTGCCGAATATTTGACTACATATATATATGAACTTGTGACGTAACATATATATATATATATATATATATATGTATATATAAAATGTACTCTTAAAAAAACAACAATCGGTATCTGTGGAATCTATTTACATTGAGCCCTTTACCTGGATTATTTAATTTGATATTCTATTTTTGAATATTTTATTGGTCCTGATTGGAATTACTCCCTATTCCGGATTTATTGAATTGAATAATATATATATATATATATATATATATATATATATATAAAGAAAATGAGTTGGAAAAGATTCAATTTCAGAATGTATATGAGGATTCTTATAAATCTCCAGGAGTGTTCAATGTATGTTACTCAATATATAAATAAATAATTTCCTGCCGAGCAAATTTATATAATTGGAAAAATACTCAACAAACTGTCATTTGGCAATTATAAATTTATTTCAGTTGACAATCACATAGGATAAACCAACCTCTTCAGATAGCCATCACACAATGAAAAGAAAAATATTATAAAAATATTCCTTCCATGGATTTTTATTCTTTCAAAAGATTGCAAAAATAAATAAAGAATGGTGGTGGGGGACAAAAAGATGTAATGTCTGGTGTCAGGATATGTCCTTATGTATCAAAACACGACTCACTGAACATTCAGCAACTAAAATCTTATCAATAAATTAACCTTTTTATTTAGGAAAAAATCTCCTTGTAGTTTTATGGCATATAAACTCTTGTGGGTTATTTAATGCCAAATTCTGTATTTACACCCGTAAAACTACATAAAATACATCCGTTACACTCTAGGATGTAGAATCTGCATCATGGTCACTAACAAAAATTTCCAACAAACCCACCAAGATGAAATACGCTTAACTCACCACTTGAGGGGATAGCCAACAATACCAATAAATAAGGGATTCGATTTAGCAGAAAACATAGCTAAAAGTGATTCGAAGCTCCAAAAACCATATCAATGAACAACTCTTTGCAAATATCTTAACAGGTTATTGAAGTCTCATGGAAACCTTTTGCGTAAGTTGATTTTATTTTCTGCATCAGATTATTTATTGCTGAGTAAAAAGGAAACGCATTCAAAAATTTACATTCAGTCTGGAATTGGTTAATTGCTCTTATTAGATTTTTTTGAGGGAACTCATTCCTATTTTATCTTGAATTTCCATAAACGTTAATCTTAATTTTTGTGTTACATTATTTTCTTTCCATTCCAGTTGCCCAGTCGGCTGGAACTGTAGAATACACCGACTGCTTTTCTGCAGAGGAGTAAGACCCCTCTCCCCAACGAGTGTCCTAGATATGACACTAAACAATCTGATGGTGAGGTTCCAGCAGTGCTGGAGCTTTGGGGAATGCGGAGTACCCCTTCATTGCCATCGCTCCCAGGTCCACTGTTGCCCATAGTGGTAGCATCTGATAGGGCCCTATCTATGGGTTAAATAGAACTAACGGCATACTTATGCTAAAATGAATTGAGTAAACTGAATAACTTGAAATAGAAATGTTTTTGACAATTAAACCGTACTTACATTTAAACTGCGTGCTTATGCTTAATTGAATTATTTCAAATAGAACAGTTTTTCGACATTAAAACTTTATTTACACTTAACTGAATTACTACATATAACTGCCTGAATAGTTTAAAATAGAAATGTTTTTAACAATTAAACTGTGTACTAATGCTAAACTGAATTGTTTGAAATAGAACTGATTATTTACATAAAAACGGATTTGGCATTAAATAACCTACAAGGGTTGATATGCCATAAGACTCACCAAACCAAACCAAACCTTTCATTCCAGATGAGAATATCTTCGTTTCTTTTGCTCATCTTCAGAAATTTCTGGTTTGAATATTTTGCCTCAGAAACTGAATTTCTTGTGTTCTTCCAAAAATAATGTTCACGCAATAAATAATTTTATGTAAATCTTCTTAACAGCTACAGCACAGAATGTTATATATGCAACCTTTGGTAATATTTTTCTCCTTGAAGGAACCAACCTTAGTAGTTTACACTTATACTGTGTGCAGGTCTTCAGGATTTTTTCGTTGACCTTTCTTGTAATGGGTCGGAACATTATGGCACATATCCTCAGGGTTTTTATCAGAAAAGAAAAGCTTTTCTTGTATTTAGAATTTTCTCAATATCATTCTATGAAGGCGGATTTGAAACCATTTCTACATGTCATTGAAGGTGAAAAATGGAAAGTGAACTGAAGTGAAGAAAAAGAAAAGTTTTTTTCTTCTTTACAAAGATTTCTTGTATAGAAATATGTGAAAGACTACCACCCGACAGAAGACTTTGTGTAATAAAGTAAAAAAATGCCAGAATTTGAATGTCATAAATAGAAAATCACGTTTGTATGGAAATTTGGCCTTAAATATTGAACTAAGCACGAAGGAAAACATGACGCTTTCTTTTGATAGAGACTAAAAGTTGTGATTGTGAAGATTGCTTACGATTGGATAATTTGGCGGGTGGGGGGGGGCAGGGGAGGTTGGATGAAAACATATTAGTCTACAACTTAGTCTTTTTCACCGATATGTATGGAAGAGAGATAAAAATAAGTCGAATAAATTATGTTTGTGATGTTTATGAATGTGCTTAACCTTGTTGAGATAGCTGTCTATTCTCCACTGAGGTCAGTGTGTGTGTGTGTGTGTGTATGAGGGGTGTGTAAATACTGAGGTGTGTTAAAAATATTGAGGCGTGTTAAAAAATATGATCGATTTGCCAAGAAAAAAATAATCAATCATAGGTTGATATTCTTAAAAATAGTCCCATTGGCATTCCACCAAGTCTACACCAAGTAAAGGCCCTGCAGTCATGCAAGTGGAGTCTTTGATTTAAGACAGGCATATGTTGGCCTAGATTATTGACCCAAAATTAGTGAGAGCAGTTAAAGCCAACATTCTGAATGCTGATTCTCAAGGTGGGCAAGGTCTTCATTTATCGGAACCCCCCTCCGCCAACTATCTTCCTAATCCAGTTATGTTCGTTTGGTCTAAACTTAGTACATATCCAACAATAAGATATGAAAACATGAACAGCTTAGTGGCTGAGATAGTTATATATTTTTAAATGGTGTAAGAGATTGATGTTAGAGTTTATTAAAAAGAATAAAGCTTTCAATTTCAATGCAGTTTTCCTCGAAATTTTATCTTATTATTTGATTTTATTTTGGTCTTAGCAAGTTTTTAATAATTTTCTAAAATTTATATTTACCCAAAGCCTCCGTAATGTGTATGGTGTAACACAGAGTGAATTTTTATTTAGAGTAAAGCTGGTTTGAATTTGAGTTTTCTTTCTCTTAGACTAGTTGTGGCACAATCCTGCCGGCCGACTTATCAACTTCTTTAAACCAATACTATTCATGGCCAGTGATTCATCTAGTAGTTTCTGACAGGGGTATCACACATTTCTTTACGACCACATAAAATACAGCCGAGAGGGTGGAAGAAAAAGAACAAACGAACAAACACGGACTTGGGCCATCTCCAAGCGCAAAAAAGGGAGTTTTGTGACACTTTACATCCTCCGTGCATCTGTAGACTATCGCGGGTGTGTATTTTGCGCGAAACTTTTACAAAAGCCTCTAGGAATGCCTACTCATCTTTGACTATCTTCCCTCACTGCTTCCTTCAGCTGACCGTCCTTCCCCTGGTCTGCTATCTCACGACTGGCCTCTTCTGCTCTCCGTTGTCGACTGCCTCTTTCCGTCTTACTTTGTCAACTGCTCTGTCTTCCTTCGGACCTTCCTTTCATCCTCCACTTCCGGTCTCGTGGGAGATCTCGAGCTCAGGCCTTTGTGTGGGTTTCGCGCCAAAGCAGACAAAGAGGTTCTCTGACCGGCGCACACACACACCCACCAACCCAATGAATGGCCACATAGTGTCCCGTAGTTGCCTAATCAACTTAATGAACCCATCCCCCTATTTACGAATAGTTAAGGGGAGAAGGTAAGGGATCCATAACTTTTCCAAGAGCAGTAACCCCAAATGAAACACAAACATGTTATATAGCGGCATAATGAAGAGGCAATTACACTTTTGTATATAAAAATATTAGTCTCTCATCTTTCTTTATCGAACGAATCAAACTATGCTGTAAGAGTGTGTGTGTGTGAGAGAGAGAGAGAGAGAGAGAGAGAGAGAGAGAGAGAGAGGGACAGAGGCGAAGGACACGGACACAGATTTGCAGAGGGCTGCTATATTGACCTTTTCTTAACCCACGTTGTGATTCCATATTCAGGGCCTTATGTCTTTGCTTCTTTGACAGGAGGTTCTCATTCGGCCGTTCTCCAAAACTCTTGACTGCCCGAACAACTGATTGACAACCATGACTTACAGTGGGTACCTGTGAATATATAATTTCATAACGCCTAGACGTTCTGATTGTCAAAACACGTGATCTGCATCCGGTAGTCAACCTACATGAGCTGTCCTCTAGTTTTCACATAATTGACGGCTCTGTCAAAAGTCAATATGCAATAAACAGCCTTGTTTAAGATTTGAAATCGGGTCATCGTGTTTTTTACCTATGTACCTGTGATATGTCGTAGCAGCTGCAATTTTTTCTTTGTTGAGGTTTTTATCAATTTTATTTGCCAAAAAAGTCAGTGTGCTTGACTCTAGGTTAAACAATACGATTATTTAAAAGAGTAAAAAAAAACCTTTTTGAAAATGATACCTGAACAGTTTGTGTAGAATTGCTATGAAAAATTGAGCAGAATTAATAATCCTATATAACATGTAGCATTTGTATTTCTGACATTACCACTTTTAACATTTCTTTAGCTTTTCAAGAAGACCACGGATTACTTGAAGAACGATTTGTTTGTAGCGTTAGAAAAATTCAACAAAATAATAAGGGCTTTTAGAAGTTCAAAGATTAAATATATTCATTATTCCATATAATTTGATAGCAGAACTTAGAACATGTTTATTGTGTCCTCTGCAGAAAAGTTTTTTAAAAATTCTCAAATGGGTGGATGAGGTATGACGTTAAGCTGCATCGGATGGTGAGGCTTTAGATTTATAGAGAAGTGGGGAGTGTTTGGTGCCCCTTCTTTACCATTAATCCCGGGTTCTCTCTGATCAGGGTCTCATCCACTGGTCAAATAGAACTATTTAAAATTAATTCGACAAGACCGTGTGCAAAAGAAAAACTATAAAAAAATAAATGTAAAATATGAATGTACAATGAATGCTGTTCCCAAACCTCTAAGCATAAATACCCTAGACAAGTCGTTAAAATAAACCAATCAATCACTCTATCAATCATATAATTTTGGGACCATTTTCTCACCTTTTTTGTTTGTAGTAAAACCATTTTTTAACAGTGTACACATACGCTTAAAAAGCAGACTAAAATTATGATATGGTACATTTGAAAAATCTAAAAATAATGATTGTCTTTTAAATACACACACACACACTCACACACGCAATATATATATATATATATATATATATATATATATATATATAAATATATATATATATATATATATATATATATATATATATATATATATATATATATATATATGATAGAAATATTCAAAGATCTTTGGAAAAAAAGAACGAAATATTATACATCTAAATCGGATTGAAGTGTTTGATTTATACAACTTTCCACAGATTTCTTTTATACTGTCAGATTCACCATAATTTATCATTTCAACACACACACACACACACACACACACACACACACACACACACACACACACACACACACACACACACACACACACACACACACACACACTCACACACACATATATATATATATATATATATATATATATATATATATATATATAAATAATAAAAAATTAACACGAAAAGCTTTTTAAGCAGTAAAATACAATGTCATACGCATAAAAGTGCAGAGCAATATCACTTTAGTTCGAATATAGGATAAAATGAAAAAGGGTAAAAACACACGACTCTGGGTTTTACGTGGCTGATTCTATGGTGTGCCAGTAACGACACGTCGAAAACCTGTTGAATTCAGCTGAGTAAATATCTATACGCTCTGTTATCTTTAAATCACAGGACTATTACATGGCTGACATTCTAAATCACAAATTTTGTTATCTTCAAATCACAGGACTATTATATGGTTGACATTCTCTTTCTTATTACTGCTCTCTCTTTCTCTTTCTCTCTCTCTCTCTCTCTCTCTCTCTCTCTCAGTGTGTCTGTCTCTCTCTCTCTTCTGTTCAGTGGGATAACTAGATATTCTTTTTGGTGGATAAGATTAGTCTGGTTCAAGGTCAAGATCTTTGGGCATTTCTGGAGGGTCAATCCATTATCAAAGTGTTTTAAGTATTGTGTTAAGATATTTAGAATCACAGAACCATTAAGTGTGTCTTTATGTGTCCTTGTATGTCTGTGTTTTCTTCCAAATATGTAGGATTGTCAATTTATTACTGTTTGAATGTCATTAATGTAAATCCTGTTTTGGTTATCTATCGGCTACACAAGCCATTACTCATAAGCAAAGCCCATTTCTCTTTCTTTGTCGATCTCGAAATAAATCCAATATAAATCAAATTCCTTAAGCAAGATTCTCATAAAGCCATTAGGGGGGGAACTCTTTGTCAGTCCATCTGTTGATACCCACCTAGTTTTCAATCCACGCAAATAACAACAAATCCAGAAGATTTATTGAGAGGAACATTTTATCCTTTGTTCTAGCGATGCTCACATAACTTTATAATGAATGTTTCTTTTGTTCATATGGGTCTGCTTTTGAATCTATTGCCGTCTGTGCGAGGTTGATTGCCTCTCTGTCGACATATGAACATCGATAGATTTTTTAAAAACCTTAACATAGACACACACACACACGCACACGCGCAACAACCAATAAACATACCCACACACGCACAAAGAGAAGGGATAGAAATACTGGGTGATTAAAAAATCTTAATACTCTTATGATGGTATATTTATGATATAATTTCGAACAGTCCTCAAATGTTCACCATCCTATCAACATAGGAATCGTCCATATGTAATCAATAAAAGTTAATATCTATATGCGAGTATCGTTATTTAAAAAAAAAACAGAACTGATATAACAAAGACGACCCGGGGAAGATTCCATTAAGTTGTTGACAAGCATAGTTAATAAGTGGAGACTTTGAAAATCATTATATCATAAAAGAACTTCCATAGAAATGATCATGTTTTTTAAAGAACCTTTACAGAGGAAGTCAATGATATTACACAATACAAATATATATTCACACAATACTTAATTGGCTTTAACAATATTTCAGATAAACTGTCAATTCTTGCCTACTGTTTGCAAGAAATTTATGCAGGGAAGTTACCAAAATTGTAGTAAAACACAACAAAAAACAAAGCCCCTCCAAAAAACCGACTAAAAACAAAATCAAAACAAAATAAAACACAACCCCCCCACCCAAAAGAAAAACAAAACGTGTTATTAAGAGCATAGTTTTATTCTAGTTTGACAAATAATAAGATTTTTGTATCCTTATTTAAATCTTTAAAAATTATTTCTATATTTCTGTTGCTAATTATACATAGGACAGAGACATTTAGTTAACGGCCGAGTGGCCAGATGTTATTCCTAAACTTATTAACAGTTTTGTTAATGGCGTCAACAAGATAACAAATTACTATTCTTGGATGTATTGGTTAAACGCCGTTCGTTTGCTTTCGTAACGTGTATATATAGAAAGCCTACGTTCCCCGGTTTGTATTTGAGTTGGGATGCTTTTGCTCTTTAGTCCAGAAAGGACCTGATTAAGTATCTCACATTCAGGGCTCTTAAGATTTGTTCAGATAGCAGGATTAAAAGTGAATTTGAACAAATTAAAAATTTAATTTTGAGTAATGGGTATCCTGAAGAAGTCATTGTTGAAACCATTAACAAAACTGTTTATAAGTTTAGGGAGAACATCAAGCCACTTGTCTCTTCTAAATGCCTATTTTATGTTAGACCTTCTTGGACTGGATCTCCTAGCCAGTTGATTGCCGATAAGGATTCTTCGTCTGTTACACGCTGTTATAATGCAGCAAGAGTTCGAACCATCTTTACAACTTGAGCAGCATTTCGTTCTCTTCATAAGAATGTACTCCCTATCTTCCAACAAAGCAATATAATCTATAAATTTCAATGTCATTGTAATGCTATATATATATAGGCGCACTTCCCAACGTCATGAGGTTAGAGTTAAACAGCATGTTCCAAGAGATATCTGTAACCACATAACGTCCGGACATTCAAAATTGCTCGATTCTGTCATCTGTGAGGATTTGAATGCCTTAAACAGTTGTATGGTTAATTACAGCGGTGAGTGTTTTGTGGTCTTGCATAGAGCTCGGACTATGCAACATCTCATTGTCCTAGAGGCGATTTATATCTCATTAAATAGGCTTTCTCTATGCCAATAAAACCCTATATTCTCTCTTAGCTTTCTGGGAGATATTTCGTGCTCTACTTAGGGTGGTTTTAACTCTGTCCCTGTCTGGCTATCATTTTTCATTTTCGCCTCCTTTTACTTCATCTGATTTTACATCGTTTTAAACGACTTCCGAAGGCTGTCGCTTGACAAATCTCGGATGAATCGGTCCTTGCGATAAATTTCTTCATATTGTTAATCTCCTATTTTTGCATATGTCTCTTGGTATATATATATATATATATATAATGAAAATGAGTTGTGAATGATTCTATTTAAGAATATATTCTTGTAAATCTCCAGGAATGCTCAATGTATGATGATTAATATCTTTCAGAGCAAATTCATACAAATGGGAAAAAAAGTCAACCAACCGCCATTTGGCTTTTATAGATTTATTTCTGCTGGCAACTCAATGAGAGAAACCAACTTCTTCGGATAGGCATCATGCAAAGGAGAGAAAGAACTTTTTTTTTTATAGATTTTTGATGTTTTTTTCAATGGATTCTTACTCGTTTTAAAATAGGAAGACGGGCAAGAAGTTGGCGTCAAAATCGGATGTAATGTCATCGTTTGGTGTCACACATCCTTATGCATGTAAAAAAAAATTAACACAACTCACAAAACCTTCAACAACAAAAATCTTATTATAAGAAAAAATCTGTGTATTTATTTATTTATTTATTTATTTATTTATTAAGGAAACCGTGGTGATAAACACAATTACTGATATCAAACTTATCTTGTTTAGTCTTAAAAATTAATTGGTAAGGATCTTAAAAATTAATTGGTAGGTGTCTTAAAAATTAATTGGCAGGGGTCTTAAAAATTAATGGGCAGGGGTCTTAAAAATTAATTGGTAGGAGTCTTAAAAATTAATTGATAGGGGTCTTAAAAATTAATTGGTGTGGGTCTTAAAAATTAATTGGTAAAGATCTTAAAAATTAATTAATAGGGGTCTTAAAAATTGATTAGTAAAGGTCTTAAAAATTAATTGGTAGGAGTCTTAAAAATTAATTGATAGGGGTCTTAAAATTAATTGGTAGGAGTCTTAAAAATCAATTGGTAGGGGATCTTAAAAATTAATTGATATGGGTCTTAAAATTGATTGTTTGGGGTCTCAAAGATTAATTGGTAGGGGGTCTTAAAAATTGATTGGTGTGGGTCTTAAAAATTAATTGAAATTGGTTCTTAAAAATTAGTTGGTGGGAGTCTCAAAAATAATTGGTGGTGGGGGGTCTTAAAAATACTCTTGCCGAATTTTGGATAAGAGGATTAAAGTAATTTCCCAACTATATGACATCAAGAATAGTAATTGCATTTTTGCCAGCCATGAGTCGTGCTAATATTTTTGTGATATATATATATATATATATATATATATATATATATATCCCTTCTGATTTTCTTATACATTCCAAGTTAACTCACAAGAAAAATCAATAAACTAACAAATAAAAAACCACAAACGTTCATTTCAAAAGCCGGATGTTGTCTAGACGATGGCCGAAATCAAAATGAATAAAACATGTCGCCGTGCAGGAAGGCTCCACGCATCCATCTGGTTGAAATGTAACTTTATATTTACAATTTTAAAGATCCTTTTTTTCACTCAATCAGCAACCTTTCCCTCCAAAAGTTTTTGGAGCCGATTCAACCCAAACGCGACTATCAAATGGTCAACGAAAATTCAAAAAGTCAGTCGGCTCCGAGACCTCGAGAAAAAACATCAACCGCGACGCCTGCAAATTCCTCTTCACCTTCTTACTGCGGCCTTTGATGGAAGCCGCACGACGCGAAAATCACCACCCTATCTACATTCCACTTTTTCAACGCTGACGTTTCTCCTTCCCTATCGACATAAACCTTGGTTGACTGCGTAGGTCTGTGACTCACCTCTACCAACACAAATATTGGAACATTTTGTTTCTCGATTTTCACTACCATTTAACACATCAAATTTCCTAAAATTAACTCGTCCCTATTAATACTATTACGAACAGTTTCTTTTCAATTTTACTGACACTCTTATATTCATCAACACGATTATTTTTCTTGTTTGTTAATATAATTGTTAAATTTTCCACTTGTTTTCTAGTTTGATTTGCAACTCTGTTTATTATTCTTTCCTTGCAACCATACGCTTGATATAACAGCAAATCATCGCTTTGTACGATACGAATAGTAATAATTCATTATACGTAGATTGATTTTCGTTTGAGTTGTGTAGCCAAAAGGCTCAGACGTCCGGCAAGAAAAAACCGAAAAAAAAAAACAAACAAACTAATTGTGATATCAGAATGTTAGAAATTATAACAAATAATTTGCCTGACTATTTTTTGCATAAAAATACATATATATATATCTTTTTTCCTTTTATTCTTTTTTTGAGTCAACTCATACCCTCTGTTGTGATGCTGGTAAAAGGAAGACACGGGGTACACAAAAAGGTTTGATAGAAAGTCATATATATTCAACTAACAGAAACAAGATACAAGTGAACCTGGTTAAAGAGTTGTTAGTAGAAAGCTGAGAGTCCAGTGGGGTAATGACTATCCGTCCATTATGCAAGTGGTATCACACGTGATTGTGTCACGCAAATTGGTCACCTCCGTCTGACGCTCTCGTTGACCTGTATTTATGGAGGTGGGCGAGTCCATTACGTAAGGAGTACATCACCTTCCACAATTCAACCTTGATTAACACAATGAAGCTTCTGATACATTATCAGTTCGGAAAAGAACAAAAAGATGGGGATATTTTGTCTGCTTTTGGATTCTACTTACTCTACAATTAAGTAGGGCTTCGGTTACGGAAATCTTTAGCAAAAGGCAAAAGATTTATCTGCTATCAGTGACCGGAGATCAGAGTTGTAAAATTAACGTTTACACTTGATGCATTTTATATATTTTATATGTACCAATATTTTTCGTAACTTTAAATACTATCATAAATTATCAATATCCTTTTTTCTATAAGATTGGCGTGATCTCCGAATACTCTTTATTACGACAAGATCCATTAAAAGATTATTATTGGAATTCTTTTAGAAAAAAACATTTTTATACGTTAATACTTACAAAATTAATACTTCACTTTTAAATTACAAAAATTTAGAAGTGCAACTTAAAAGGTGAGTTGATAGTTCTTAAATGCTAAGTTACTTAGTGAATTTTGTCTATTGATTCGTGTTCACACAGACACACACAGAGACACAGACACACACACACGTATATATATATATATATATATATATATATATATATTGTTAAGTACTAAGACTCTGCGTTACTACCGTTGACTGCGCCAAATAAAATTTACTTAGACTTGGAGTGATCTTTTTTTATATAGAAAGCAGAGAAAGTACTTTATCAGTCGGCATACCTGCGAATGAGAGATTACTTCTGGGATATATATATATATATATATATAGGGTGGAACGATAAAATTGTCGCCCTAGAAAAGATGACATGATTCCATTTCCGTTTAATGAAAACCGGGTTTTTTTTTGTTGCAGACCATCAACTAGTTGGTCAGTTGTGTATAAATCCCAGGAGCAATAGGAACCTTCTATCATGTCTGAAAGTGACCCAATGCTCTCTACCGATCCAAGTTACGACAACAGGACCATTGCCAGCACCCTCAAAATGCAAATCTGGATTGCCACGAATAATAGGGACGTGCCCAGGGTGATGAAAACAAAGTTTTTTAGGTCACAGTTATGGTCTTTGGTGTGGTTTCAAGTTAGGGCCACATCATGCCACCTCACATCTTCGAAGTCGGCTTGAAAGTCAACACCAAAGTGTATCTGGGTGTGCTGAAGGATGTGGTGATCCCCTGGTTCAATCAGGTGGTTGGTGGCAGACCCTGGGCGTGGCAGCAGGACTCGGTGCCTTTTCCACCAGCACTGGCGGGAGCTCAGCGAATACTCGGCGGATGGCGGCGATCAGGCTGGCTTTGGTGTTGTGGAAGGTCATGTTGGTGATGTTCTCGACGTATGACCAAACGAAGTAGTCCAGCGGATTCAGGTCGAGGGAGGAGGGGGGCCAATGAGAGAAGGGTACAAAGTCGTAGCACTCCTTCTGAAGCCAAGCTTTGGTCTCTTCGGACATGTGGGCCGTATCGAGGCAGTAGTTGAGACTGAAGGCGGTTACATTGAATAGATGTCAGCTCTACTACATAATCAAATTACCTGAACTGATTTTTTCAATAAAAGTTTTAAAATAAAGCTGTAGTGTTGTTTTCTTTAGGACGACAATTTTATCGTTCCATCCTGTATATATATATATATATATATAAAGAGAGAGAAAGAGAGAGAGAGAGAGAGAGAGAGAGCGAGAGAAGGGGGATTCTGGGACTTTATAATGGGTTTTTGCTCTTCTTTTTATCCTTCAATTAAGTAGGTCTTCAAAAAATGTCTATAGACTCATTGAATTTTCCAGCTTTCCTTCTGACTATATATCCTGCACACTTTTATTTTGTTCGATAATTTCTTTGATATATATTTTACCTTGGTCTGATCTTGTATTCATATGAATTTCTGCTGGCCTATAAAGATATAACCGACATTAAACAGTACAGGGTCGTCGTAATTCGTCACACCATTAGCAGAAAATCAGTCAAGTTTCAATCATTCTAATTCTGGCTCGACCTTGACCTTTCAAACGAGTCATTTCCGTGCACCCAAAATCAAAATTAAAACAATGACCCTTTTCAAAATTCTTATGTTTTAATAATTCAAACTTAAGGAGCCAGGACTTGTATCGAGGACAATTTTAAGTATTCAATAATTCTTATGATTACTCAGTTTGTTTTACACAACCTTATCAAAAGTAATGGAATTACCTTTAATTAATTATTTCCATAATTAATCTAAGTATTTAATTTAATATCACCTGTCAACCTTTGACATTTATCATAGTGTTATATATACATATATATGTATCTGTACATATATGCGTGTATGTGTCGGTATGAATATGCATATATATACATATGTATATTTAGATGCATATATATATATATATATATATATATATATATATATATATATTGTTCCGCTATTGACAGTTCATTGAGCAGTGTGGCAAAGTGGTCCTTCCACATGGTAAGATGCCCGAACTTCTATGTGATAATTGTTTTGTTGTCGATGGCTAGCTTTTGTTCTAGGTGGGTGTCAACATTGAACAAAGACCACCTTATCACTAAATCTGTTAATGCCCAGATGTTGATAAAGTGTTGGTTATCTTAATCCTTCGCGACGGAAAGTCTTCAGGCGCAGACGGACTGCATTCAGACGTTATTAAAAGAGGATGTAGGAGGCTTGTCGACGTACTCTACATTATTATAAGTGACGTTTGGGAAAACTCGGAAATCCCTGCCGACTAGAAGATCGACCAACTAGTCACAATCTTCTATAAGGGCGACAGACGAAATTTTAACAACTACCCCCGGATCTCATTTCTCTTCATACCAAGGAAAGTGTTTGCTGGCATAATGCTTAACAGACTATCGACCCTAGCAAAGGATTTTATACCTGAGGCACATGTAATATAATGGCGGAGGGATTTCGTTTCATATATCTTGCCGTTCGGTTTAGTTAGGCTGAGAACCTTTCGGTTCAGTGCATGGGTTAGTTAGAAGCAAACATGAGCGCAGGTGTTAACACGCGCGCGGAGCGGTGTGTGATTCAGAGATGTCACAATAGAAACCCCAGAGAGGAAACGAGGCTAGGGAGTGCGAATGACGTCACGCACCGGAAGCGTGCGCGGAGGATTTGGGGGATTTGAGAAAAGTCGAGGAGTTGAGTTTTTGCCTCCGAAGAAGAAGGTTGACTTTCGGAGTTCGCCGCGGCCTTGCGGCGGATGTCGCACGTGGAGCGGTGGCAAATGGAAAAGTCAGCATAGAAAGATTGGGTATCTCTCCTTATGTTGAAAAACCTTTTAACTCAAAGGTAATAAAAAGTTTCGTACCTGAACTCAGAAGTCGTAAAGTTTTTCGTGTTTCGGGATTCCTATGTTATGTATATATGAGTTATGAACATTCTATGTACATTTCACTTATTCATGTATGCCTATGTTACACACAATGTAGGTTCTGTGCTAAACAAGGAACCATGGACATGATATTCATCTTGCGTCAAATACAGGAGAAATGCATTGAACAGAACATGCTCTTCTACGTGATATTTGTCGACTTCACCAGAACCTTCGGCAGAATGAACAGGGAAGCACCGAGGAACATACTTACCACTTCGTTTGGGTCGTATTATTTTTATTTTGCTGATCAGTAAAGAGAACAGGTCTTTGACCTTGGAAATAAAGGCAAATTTTCTGTTAATCAAGTTTCTTGCATTAAAATTGATTATTTCAAACCAAAATTGTTGTATCAACATTTTAGACAATTTTTAGTAAATATTTATTGGTTTATCTTTATATTTGAACACAGAAATATTTGTTTTTGGACTAGTGAGTAGAGTGTTCGCCAGTGGTCCGGGAGACCTAAAAAATAGTACTTGATACCTCCTTGCCACTCAGCTATATAAAGTCCGTATCGAGGGTAAAATGGTAGTGCCCTCCCCTACACCTCAGTGTAGTAGCTATCAAAAAGGGAGCCCTCTGGTCGCCCTCACTACGGTCGCCAACTTTACTTTACTTGTTCATGTATTTCCAGAATAATTCTGCTGATACCAATTTATCTAGCACTGTCTATTCACATCTATCTATCTATTATTCTATTTGTCTGTCTTATAATAAAAATCTGTTCCAACGTATTCATATATATTGTGATAGATAGACAAAGACAAAGTTTAGACAACATCAAAGAATACATTAATGGCATGTCAACTTGCCTAAGGTTATTTTATATCAAGCTTTAAGCAACAAATCTTACAAGTAGCTCACACAGTTAAATTGATCCACGTAATCTTATCCAATACTAATTAATTTTTAAACATATCTACTTGACTCATATATTGAACCCAGACACATCCTTCAACTCTGCGTTCAAAATTGATCTGGGACTATTAGCAATAAATGGGAACTACAAACTTTCCAGAGCTCCAGAATTGGAGCCTCACCACCAGATTAAGTTTAGTGCCAAACCCAGGAAATACCTTTTCAGAGGATACAGTCAGCATATTATAAGACTCGCCGACAGTGCGTAAGAATTCATAAAGTAACTTTCAACGTTTTATAATTTTCAATTGGAGCACATTTTGGATTGCGTTACTTACCTGCATATTTAAAACACATTTCGAAGGACGTGGAAGTCAAATAAACACATTGGATCAGAAACCGAAAGTAACGTGCATGTGATTGAAAGACGTGATTAACTTCAGAGGAAGACACAACACCTGCAGAAGACCGTAGAGTATGTAGCCGAAATCAACAAACATAAAAAAATTAATACGAACTATGAAGAAACGCCATATTGTCCAGTTCTTGCCAATGTATTCGGGTAGATGACCAATAGATCAAAAACTATTTATATAGATTTGATGGAATCAAGCTTGAAAATTAAAACTCTTCTTTGTAATAAACAAACTTAAAAGAACTGAAGAAATTATGCTTAGGTGATTGTGAATATGCATTGTACTTTTTCATTTGATCTTCATCAAAACAAAATTTACAGAATCAGTGAAAAACGGTATTAATTTGACACCGAAAAAGATAACTGGCACTGTTCTTGTACCAGAAAGCTAAAAAGTCGAGTATACAGACTTTAAATCCTAAAAGACAGCAAATAAGTTTCCAAACTTATAATTGTTCTAAAATGTGTTTTATTTCCTGTCGATGCAAAAACCCTTTTGTCCTCCCGAACTTATTAAAAGACAAAGATTTTAACGGATCACAAAGCTAAATGCGGTCCTTGGTAAAATGCATATTGCGACAAAGTGATATAGTTTTTTTTTTTTTTAGAAAAGAAGCTATAACTGTCCAATCAAATTGCAATAAATCAGTTTTCATAAATATTTGTCCATTTCTGTGGCTGTTCTTAGCTTTCCATTAAAACAAGTTATTTATATTTTGCTATAAGCTAAGCTTGTGTTTTTGTGTCTGTTGATCGACATTTCCTTTGTAAAAAACAAAACAAAACAAAACGGATATGATCAGCACTGCTAAGAATTTCACACTCAAAATGAATAGAATCAAATTCTTTAAAACTTTCCGATTTAGATTTTTTTATATCGACTGATCAACATGAATTTATGTTGTTGTATATGTTTAACAATCATTTATGTGACAAATCTTTTAGCCTATTTTCTGCCCCTTGTGTCGAGGCTTAGAATACACAGGCTGTATCCTCTGCAGAAGGGTAAGTCCTAAATCCCTTAAGTGGGCGTCCCCTGAGTCAAACATTTACCAACATCTTAGATAGGATCCAGTTCTGGAAATCTGGTGGGGAGTACTATTTATTGGCATTACTCCTAGGTTCACTCTGACTTGAAATGGTAGTTCTGGTAAGGGTCCCATCTTCTTTAGGTTGAATTGATCTGTTTAAAAATTATTTGTTTTCGATTGGACCGAATAAAAATAAACTGGTAAAAAAAAACCCAACAACACTAAAAATATAAAACTAAATATGCAATGAACTCGATTTCCTAATGTTTAGGTATTCTAACCCAAGACGGATTGACATGCCGTTAAAATCAATCTTATCTCGTCTATACTGTTTGCCTAATCTTGGCTGAAGAATCCAGTCTGTCTTACTATTGACTTAGAGTTGAGAGAGAACTGAAGGCTTTATACTTTTCCAAAGACATGAGCGCGAAGATTAAACAAAATACTTCGTCCAGCATTTGAAATCGGAATGCCAATTTTACTTCCGAGAACGAGAACCGTTACGCTAAGCGCACCTACATGTGATGGAAGAGATTTGATAAATTTATTTCAACAGTACCCCATTCCCACCCCCTCACCCAAGTTTCGATTAGTTTTATTGATTTCCTTTCTTTTTAAAAAGGGGGATCTTTTTTTCAGTTCATTGTTCTTTCTGGACTTCATTTTTTTCATTTTGAAGATATTTTCTGGCTGACTCATTTCTTGGAAACAGCAAGAAATAATATTAATGTTTTTTTCCTTTGTTCGATTACCTGCATGAGGAAATCCTTCCAGACTTTGCGAAACAATCCCACCACTGAAAGAGAGAGAGAGAGAGAGAGAGAGAGAGAGAGAGAGAGAGAGAGAGAGAGAGAGAGAAAGAGAGAGAGAGAGAGAGAGAGAGAGAGAGAGAGGGTGGTATAGGGGTTGGCGATTTTCCAAATCCACGCAACAATATTGTCTGTAGCCAAAACAACAAATCTGCCTTTTCAAGGAGAAGCATTCGAATGTTACCTCGCTTAACCGATAAGCCAACGAACGAGTCATTAACATTCATAGTTGATGTTTTTAAAAGATGTTTGGAAATAGCTTTAACAACTTATATTGATTGTAGAATCTATCTATCTATCTATCTATCTATCTATCTATCTATCTATTTCAGTCAGTCTCCATCTATCACTATATCTAAAGAAGAAGAAGAAGAAGAATAAGAATAAGAAGAAGAAGAAGAAGAAAAAAAAAGAAACCCTTAACACCCTGACGCTGATATTGGATGTAGTATGCTTGAGTATTAATATATATATATCATTAATCAAGTGTGACAATACTTGAAAAAAAAATCAACATTTGTACTATTGATTACCTGGGAATTATCCAGTACTCTCAAAATAGCAAAAATGAAACAATAAAAAATTGCTCTGCTTCGGTTATGCAAGTAGATGTATGTTCATATCCAGCATCTACACATCCGACAAAAAAATGTGGCAATTTTCTCAATCAAATTATTTTACGCCGAAAAAATTGCTATATGAGCAAAGGTAAAACTCAGAAATATAATAATTAGTATCACAAAGGTTGATAAAGACATTAGGTTCATAAGTCCTCCCCCCCCTAAAATATCTATGAATTATCCAGCAGGATTCCTGTTCGTAATGGATAGAGGCGTTTAGCAAAAGAATGAAATCACTAGAGGCTGCAAGTTCAATCTTGACTACAGGTAAAAGTAATAAGTGACATTTACTATAACTTAACATTTGTACCTAATTTTAAACAATCAAAAGTTCTGTCTTTTTCATGACAAAATGCTTTGAATATTAAAATTAACATCCGAATATACTAAATGGGAAAATTATCAAGCTTCAGACAAGGAATTTAGACAAATCCTAGTTTTAACTAATTGATATTTCATTGTTATAGATAAATATTAGTGTTTGAAGCTTTCATATGATCTTTACAAGTCAGGTTTTGGAGCACTCCGATAAGTTACTGAAAGGGTGAATCGTCACTGAAGAGATCATACTCAAACCAATGAATATTATTGAAGCCCAAATGTGATAAACAGTTGAATAGGTCTACTTTGTTCTTTGTGGAAAGGGTCAGTACATCACTTTAACAATAACCATCTTCATTAAACCTTCTTGGAGTCGTTGTTTTAGAAAAAAAAAAGAATTATGTTCTAGATTTCATTATGCTTATTTCTATTTTGTTCGAGTTTTTTATGATGCTTCAGTGTCCAGAATTTGCAGAAAGCATAACATTTCACATTTTTATTTCTATGGTAACCAAGGAAATAATTGTTAGTAGGTTTCTTTGTTTAATGGCATATCAACTCTTTGTAGGTTATTTAATGCCAAAGCCATTCTCCTCGAAGAACAGTAGTGGTACTATTTAACCCATAGCTGGGAGAATAAGGGGGTTCATACCTTTCCCAAGGGTATCTGCCTGAAAGTGAACGTAATAGCGCGACTGGAGTACGAACTCACATACTACGATTCCGCAGTCCATCGCTTTAACCAATGCACCACGAGGACAACCCCCAAAATAATTGTTAGATATAAGCTGTGAAATTTACATCCATCCACCATATTCAACAGGTATTGGATTTTTGGATGACCATTTAGTCTGATATTTCGAGAGTACCCCATCCTCCCATCCCCCATTAAGGTTATTTTTATTGATTTCTTTTCTTTTTAAAAAATGTGATTTTTCTTTCAGTTCATTGTTCTTTCTTGACATCATTTTTTTTTTCCTTTTGAAGGTATTTTCTGGTTGACTCATTTCTTGGAAACAGCAAAAAATGATATTAATGTTTTTTTTCTCATTGTTTGGTGATTACTTGCATAAGAAATATAGAATTCTTTCTTTTAAAAAACTTTTTGAAAGACTCTAAAGAGCAACTAAAAAGTTGTTTTTTTCCAGAAAGGTGTAAGTTTTATGCAGAGGGAATGATCAAATAGACTGAAAGATGACCCCCCGCAAAACCCACCCCCCAAAAAAACGAAATGGCAAATGTTGTCCAATAAGATTAACGAAGAAAAAATGTTTTTTTTTATGCAACTTTTGTTTACCTACAAGATAACTAAACGAATTGATTGTTGCTTGGAAAACCTTCATTATCAAACAGAAGCTGTAGTAATGGAATTTTCAGTGGTTATCTTTGACAACACTCCCACAGATTCCTCTCTCGTTGTTATCACTTTATGCGGATTCTTGGTAATATCATCGCGGTAAATTAAATGTTAGCAAATGAACCGTATGGTAAATTCATCTTATGGTAAATCTATTACCAGTAAATTCATTCCAAGGTAAAATTATCTTAGATTAATTCATTGTATCAAATTAATTGCACTTATAATGTAAGTTTTTCAAAACCCTAACCCTAACCCTAACCCTAACCCTTTTAGCATTTTTTATTAAATTTTTGAAAAAAATGATTAAATTTTGAATTTAACTGCGAATAATTTTCTTGCGATAAATTTAGGGGTAATAAATTTACGATACGATGAATTTACTGACGCTAAATTCACCGCACACTATAATGTCGCAAGAAGGCGTGTAGTTATTTTGCGAGAAATAAGAACATATTTCAGAAGAACGAAATACTTTTTGCCCAGCGGTTATTGTAGCACTAACTAAACAAAATGATAATAAAGTTAACAAAAACCTTAAATACTGAAAATAAAAGAATAAAATAAAGAATCTAACATTAAATATACGGTTACAAAAAATCTTTTTGTCTTTTTGTTTCTTAAATTGTATAAATATAACGTGGTATTTCTTGAACAGTTGTTATTATGTATTTATGTGATTATATTGAATTCTTTCTTTCAGTGCTGGTTTAATTCATCCTTCAGGCCATTTTATTGTGACTCATTGTACTTCAATGATTGGTTCATATTCAACTTCTGCAATTCTAATTTTGATCTCGCTTTTTAAAACAATAAAACAAATCATTTTATTAAAGGAAAAGCAGTACATTCAAGAAGTCAATATTGATTTTAATATACGCTATTTGCAATGAGCAATTGTGGAGCCGACAGCCCAATCAAGTTAGAGATTGAAAAGCGCCCAGACTCTCACGATGACGTCATAAGTTGTTCATAGTTCTTATTTTACTGATTTTTCACTTTGATTTCTTTAGTTTTCAGTGACATTTCCGTCGCCTTGAAGATAAGTTTTAGTTTCTCACAACATTTCCAACTGAATAAAATGAATTTTGCCTTAATATCTTTTGAAATGTAATAAAACGCTTCGTTCCAATTGCATTCTGGGAATTTCCATGATTCCTTTTCATTTTTATTCAATTTCTTTAATGTTTGGATTTTCAGGGATTTTTAAAATTCTTATTAAGAATTCTATTATTCTTATTATAAATCAATCAGGTTGTTGCTATAAAATTCAACTCACGGATGAAAAAAATGAATGACGTTGAATTATGTCGGAAAAGAAAGAAAGAAAAAGAAAAAAAAAGGATTGTTAATAGAGAAAAGGAAATAGAAGAAAATGGTCAGAACTAAAAAAAAAAGTGGTAGGGAGGGAGGGAGAGAGAGAGAGAGAGAGAGAGAGAGAGAGAGAGAGAGAGAGAAGCGGGGAGTATAAAATAAAGAAAATAGCAACATATTGAAATAGAAATAGAATAAACTATAAAAGAAGGAATTAGAGAAAGAATAAACTCAGAAAGAAAGAAAAAATCGAAGACAAGATGGAGGGAAAATGGATTTAAGATATGAAAAAAATGGGAAGAAATTATTTAGTGCAACGAAAGTAGAAAAAAAAAAGAAAGAAAAGAAGGAAATGATTATTCATGAGAAAGAAAGAAAGAAAGAAAGATAAGCGATTTCAAGTGGGAAAGATATATTAAACATAGAAAGAAAGAAAGAAAGAATGATTGATTGTCAGCAAAAGAAAGAAAGATAGAAGAATTGACTGTAATAGGAAAAAATGAAGGAAAGAAAAAAGAGGGAAAAAACGGGAATCAATAACGATTGTGAAATGTTAAAATGTCGAATGCATCAAGATTAGGGAACTGATCAAATCCTTCCATAGTGACTGGCGGGCAAATCGTCGAGTGGAGAGAACGGAATCTTTTGCTCACTGAAATAAAAAAAGGAGAAACGAAATATGGACACAGATTTTTCAATATTAATATCCCTGAAAAATTGGCAGTTGTCCCGCCTGAAGCGATTTGCTGTTCCAAAACGACAAAAAAAAAAAAAAAAAAAAAAAGAAAATTTAAAATCAAAATCCTCGTTTCACTTTTCTCAACATTTCTCAAACGCAATGGATTCAAATTTAGCTACTTTAAGATATGGACTTTCACATGCAAAATGAAAAAAAAAAAATGTCTGTTTTTGAAGAAATACCAGATGATCACAGATTTCTGTTTATCTTTTTAACTCGTTTTCTTCTAATATTTCAGAGCTCTCCTTTCCTAACATCACGTGATATCACGTGATAGACGAGTTGTTCATCTGGAACTGTTAATCTCCTTATTGAACCGTTTTTCTATTTCGTTTTGTTTCACTTTGCCAAAAATTTGAACGTTATCAGCAAAATTTTGAGTGAGAGAGAGAGAGAGAGAGAGAGAGAGAGATAACAATCAGATCCCGTGATCAAGATGTACACTTGATTTTGGCAAGAATGTTAAGAAATAAATGAAAAGATGAGATGTTGAATGAATGCAGCAGCAAATAAATCTTCTTTTTCTTCCTATTTTCACCGTGTATTTTTTTTTTCATATTTATCACTTTTGAAATTGAAGTCTGGCAAAAGGCCGTAACTGAAGGAATGGAAATATCTTCACTAATCATTGACTGAGTATAATTTAGTGAAACACAAAAATAGGAACCACGTGTCTATGAAACGACTCTTCTTATTACTCTTTGACAATGCCCAACTTTGAATACGGTACAGCAAAAATTTTAATTTGCAAGATCATTTCGCTGACAATTAAAACTGTTTAAAACGCGCTTAGTGTAACAGTTATAGTCATAGTTAGTGGAATTGGCTTGTCAAATTCAAATAATGTAATAGGCTGTTTGCATTTTATTTCGTGTTTGAGAAAGGCATGAACCCATCACTTCTTCAGCCATGAGTAAATAATAGAACAGATGAATTCTTTAGCCTAGTTACTTACTTAGGTCGAAATATTTGCTCTGCAAAAAAAAACAAAAAACTTTTTTTATGAAACAACTGCACAATAAAATTTAATATAAACATATATTAATGAAGATTCCCTTACCTCTAGGCATAAAATGACCCCAGATGTTTTGACATGTCATTAAAATCTATCAATAAGCCAATCATGAATATTTCCTTCATGGAGTAAACTAGAAATTAAGTTCAGAAAAATAAGACAAAAGACAAAAGGTCCAGTGTTTTTTAGTTAAGCAAAATTTAACTAAAATCTCATACACTTATAATATCAGTTCTGTAATATTGTTGATCAAGTCCGCATTTCCCTTTTCTCTCTGTTCATAATAAGCCTAAATTCCTAACTTAATCTGGGTCATCGAGTACAATCAACTTGTCCCAAAATATCCGTTTGCTGACAAAAGATTAAATTAGGCCAGCATTATGGGTTCGTTTGTTATCTAAATCAGATGCTAATGACGTTCTGGCATTGAGTGCATCTAAACAGGTTACCAATTCTTTTATTTTTGTTGCTAGGGGTAGGGCGAGAGGGTGTCTGATATTCTATGGCTTTCCTCCGGCTGTTTTTTTTAAATGGTTATAAGAATTCTTTGTTGGGATACTAGTTGACTAACCAGGTGTTTTCAGGTTTAAAAATAAACGTACTTTTGGATTTAACTATTTTGGAAAAAAGTCTGAAGATACGTGGTGCCTTCAATAAGTTTCCTGACCTTTTTGTACTGGAATTTAAAATTGTCGTAGACTCTTGAAAATTCAGTATATTATCATATTTACCAAACCTTCCGCTCGGGCAGGATATGACACAAGGTCAATTTTTTAGCAGAGTTTAACAGGTTTGAATTAAGAGTATTCCTTCTCCTAGACTAGTTGCCATACCAAGGCTGAAGAACTCAGTCTGTCCTACTATTTTACCCATAGCTGGAGGGAGAATAATTGGATTCGTACCTTTCACAAGGGTATTAGTGCTATGTGAAATGCAATCAGTCTCGTCCAGGATTTGAACTCGTGTCGCCGGGTCCATTTCCTTCGATGATAACCATTACACTCCGGCAGTATATCATTGCTATAATGATGACTGACCAATTTGTACGATTTTAGCTTCAAATGAACAGCTACTGCATCAATTGGAATACACCCTACTAAAGTCTGATTGTCACAGCTGGTTAATTTAAAAAATGCAATCTGGACGTGAGGACACTTTAGAAGAACAATACGCCATAAAATTCTTTTTTAAACTTAGAAAAAATGATACCAAAGAAACTTATGGAATGCTTCAGACTGCTTTTCGACCATCTTGCATTGGCCAAAGGGTTATGGTTAGGGTTACTATGTTGAGGTTTTAAGGGAGTTCAGCAAGAGATTTCGTCGGAAGAGGCCAGCACTCTTCAAATCGGGTCAGTGGCATTTCCAACAGGACAATGCACCAGTCCGCAACTCCCTCCTTGTCAGAGACTATTTGACCAAGATGGGCATCAAGACAGTTCTTCAGTCTCCCTATAGTCCAGACCTTGCTCCCTGTGACTTTTGGTTGTTCCCTAAGCTCAGAGACTGTTGTTATGAGACAATTGAGGAGATGAAAGAGGCTGTGACGAAGGTCATTGACACGCTCACACAAGAGGACTTACGTGAGGCCTTCCAGAAGGTGTTGGAACAGTACAACAAGTTGATTGCAGCCGGAGGAGATTACTTCGAAGGAGACTAGAGTTTTATGTGTGTACTATCAATGAAAGTGCCCATAGGAAAAAAGTCTGGAAACTTATTTAATGATCCTCGTGCGTATATAAAAATTCGTGGTCTTTTGTGGTCTAAAATTCTGAGACGAGGTATTATCATTATCATGCAAGAATATATTCCAACTAGCGTCCTCATTTTTGCCATTATTATAATCACAAAATCATAATAAAGAATTCTTTGTTTTGAGTTACAAAAATGCATTCGGAATTTCACAAGACTTATTAATGTTATTCAGTATGAAAAAAATAAGTGATAATAAGCGAAAAAATGAAAAAGAAAAAAGGGAGAAAAAGAGTGGAAAGAGATTGAATAGAAGAAAAAACAGAAAATCAAAGAGTGGAAGAGGGAGTCATCATATCTTAGTGGCTAACGTATTGGATTACGACATCTTAGTAAGCGAGTTCGATTTCAGGTCGCGCTATTACGTTCTTTTTTGGACTAATACTTTTGATTAAAAAGTACCATGACTGTTCTTCTACAAGGATGGTTTTGGCATTAAATAACCCACGAAGGTTGATATTGCTTTATACTAAAAAAAAAAGAGAAAGAAGAAAAATGAGGAAATGAGAGAGAAAAAGAAAAAAGTGAAAAAAGAGAGGAAAAACATATAAACTATATTCATTATTTTCTTCTAATTTTGGATTTGGGACTGATACAGAATTTTTTTTTTGTTTTTCATTTACCATATTCTTCCATTTTTGCACAATTCCCACCCAATTATGTATAGTCTTATTCTCCATTGGTACCTCTTTGCTACATTCACTTATCATATGATTAATGGTTTCTTTACTATCCCTGCATTATTAACACTTGCTATTCTGTTGCGTATTAACTATTTTCGCTTTGATATAGTTAGTCCTTCTGGTGTTGTTTTGTGCTGCTATTAAAAGAAGATAATTTTTTCTCTAAAGGTCTCCTTTCCCTAGCCATCTCCTGCTCTTTTTATGTGAGATTTCGCCGGTTTGTCGCTTAAAATAGCCGTACAGTTGTTTTCTTCCCATTTTTGTTCCTGCATTATTCTTATTCTGTTATATGTTATTACTGACCGCTGTAATTAGTTTTTCTTTTCTCTTTTAAATGTAGTTCCCATCCTTGTATTGATGAATCCATGCTCTCTTCAATGTTGGCCATTCCTTTTCCGCCTTCTTTTCTTGATACAGATAGTCTGTCCATGTCATCGCTTTGATGTGCATCCTCCTCAACTTTCTTATTTTCTGGCCCATTTGTCTAAGTCTTTATTTTGCCTATTCTAAGAATGATCCCGAATATCTTACTTGGGGAATAGTGCAGGTGTTTATTCCTTTGATGAGGTTTCTGCAAAATAAATTTGGTTTCGAGTAGTTTTCTCGTTCGTCTGAAATACTCTTTAAAAATTTTTTCTTTCATCTCCACTTGTTTAATGGGTTCGTTTCAAATAATCCCGAATATCTATAAGTTTTCTTTTCTCCGGGTGCGCTGATTTTTTTTCTTGATGAAGCAGGTCCATTTCTTCCGTTATTTGTCTTTTTCCTTTGTTCGTTATCTGTATAGAACATTTTTCTATGCCAAATTCCATTCCTATATCCTAGCTGTATATTCTTATTGTTAGTATCAGAGTCTTTTCAAACAGCTTGATGTCGTTCATGTTCCTTTGGTGATAAATATTTTCTTGCGATTTAGTAAATTTGTAGCCTTGAGTGCATTTCCTAATCATGTGACTGAGTGACGTCATTGCTATGTCAAATTGTAATGGTGAAAGCACATCACTCTGGAAGATGTAGTTTTGGATTTTCATCTCTGCTAAAGCTTTTATTACTGCTGTTAATTTCACTTTCCAGTTTTTTGTTTATTCATTCGGCTTTTTTGTTAAGATCTCTCTGTTACCATACTTGGTTCCAAAATCGTTTTGACTCCTTTGTATCCAGTAGCTAGTAAGTCTTCGCCTATTCTCTGCCTACTTGCTAATAGAATTTTGTTTCATTGTTATAGAATTTCCTGTTTTGTCTGTTTGGTTATATCTCGGTATCTTTTTAGTTTTTCTTTTCTCTCCAGTACCTTCTTATTTATCTATTCGAGTTATATCTTTTGTTCTAATTGTGTTGCTTTTTTCTCTTTGTCCCAAGATCTCATCTTTTTCTTCTGTCTTATAATCTTTGCTTGTTGTCAGAGATTTCCTATCTGTGTTTCCAATCTAATTTCCCATCCCGGTTTTGATCTTCTGTTTTTTGTTATTCAAGGGAAATCCGACTCTTTCACAGACTATTTTCGTACCTGCACAGATTAACTCGTTTAATTCCGTGATGTTCTTTTTCGCAACAGGGAACCAATCAGTACACCAATCAGAAATAGCAGCACCGTCACCTTCGCGTGAATATATTTGTCTATCTTTTTGGTTTCTTTTATTTTTACTCTGTGGCCCGTTGAAATAGCAAATTCCACTTGACGACCTGTTCTTTTGTTCTTGTTATTAAATAGTTGTTATTCAATTAGTCTGGTCGTCTGGCTGGGATTAGGTGATCTGTTTGTATCTTAAAATCACAGAGTATTTTATACGTCTAATTCTCTTGGACAGGTTCCTGTTTGTGTCAATACAATTGGTCTGTGTGGTTAAATTTTAGTTTCTTTCATAATTCCCTGTAGATTGCCTTTCCCACCCAGTCATGCCTAGTCTCGTATTCCTTTTTTACTCATTTGCATAATCCCCTTATTATGAGATACTCTTTCATATAATCAATTTTCGCTTTAACATAAACAAGAATCATGACGATATTGTGTATCACTATTAAAGAGTATTCCTTCGTGCGAGCTTTTAACAGAAATTTGGATTGTTGGATTTTTACTTGTGTCAACATGTCTTTTTCGATATTGAAATAGCTTTTTACACGACAGCAGATTAAATAAATGTCAGTGCCCTTTGCTTTTGAAATCTTGAAAACGTATTGCACAGTTCTTATTAGATGTGAATGCTAATTGCGCTTATTTAACATGCAACATACAAAATATGTCACCATAATATCGTATCATTTTTATAATTTTCGTCTTCAGTGAATGCCCAAAATATTAAACATTGCAATGATGAACTTTGACATAAATGATTTTAATCGTATTGGTATAATTGGCACATCCTTAGAAGTTTTAATTTAAATTCTAATTTTAATTTTAATTTCGAGGATATAGTATAATACTAATCGTAAGTTGTTTTGCATATTTAAAGCAGCTTTTTTGATTATTTTTAGTTCCTGTTTTTGTTATTATGGGGAAATGGAATAATATCGTGCATTGTACTGTCATCCATCTTAAGAGACAAATGAGGAGAAGTAAGTGTGTCATTAAGATACTTCTTTCGACAACCAAATGAATGATGGGTCTTATTTGACCACTTCCTCAGCAATTTCTTTTTCTTAATCTTCTCGGACAGAAAAATTAAACAAATATCAACCTCAAATTTTCTTTGTGATAACTCAGAGATGAACTGCCTAGATTAAATTGAATCTTTGTGACCCATGTCCTTGCACCATATGACGTGAAATAATCACTTGCGCCTCGATGCTTGTTTAGATGCTTTGTTACTAACTGAATGCTTACCAATCGATGATGGATTGATTTTAAGGGCATGTCAACTTGTTCCAAGCAGCGGTCGTGTCGATCCTACTATATGCACTACATGGACGCTATCTAAACGGATGGCGAAAAAGCTTGACAGCAACTACACAAGAATGATGCGAGCAATTTTGAACAAGTCCTGGAGGCAAGACCCCACAAAGCACCAACTGTACGGCCACCTACCTCCCATTATGAAAACTATCCTAGTTAGACGAACCAGACATGCATGACATGCGGGAGAAGCAGGGACAAGCTCATAAGTGATGTTTTCCTATGGAGCCCGTCATATGGCCGAACAAAAGCAGGACTACCAGCTCGAACCTACATACAGCAGCTGTGAGGATACAGGGTGTAGCCCTGAGGACCTGCAAGAAGCGATAAACGATAGGGAGGAGTGGCGAGAGAGGGTCAGGGATAACTGTGCTGGCGGCACGACATGATGATGATGATTTATTGAACAGTTATATTTACATTTTTATGCTACTTTTTCTTAAGAATTTTTTGTTCACGGTTACATGAGGTCCAGTATTTCTATCTGATACAAATACTTTGCAAACAATTGTTTGGTTTCAAGAAATCCAATTTAACACAAAAAATTAAATTGTTTCTAGTAATTATTTTTAGCTAAGAAAAGTAATTTGATTGCACAATTATTTAGTTTCAAGTAACTACTTATAATCTTTAGGATGGCAGTACACCCACCTTCCTCAAACACTGGGGGGGGGGATTCCGCTTTTAATCGGCTGACTGTTCTGCTTGGCTGGTTATGTCATCGGATGGCATGATTCATCTACTTATCTGGCCACGTTTGTGTTTTTGTTCCTGATAGCAGATCAATCGCAAATTTGAGTTGCTAATCGATGAGTAGACATATGTGACCGCATAATTAAGAAAGTAAAAAAAAAAAAAATCGAACGCAAATAAACACACGGCCTCGTAACGACAATTATTTTCAGTTTCGTAAAATAAGTCTTTAAAATGGTTCATACATTCAGTCTTTTCAGTATTAGAACGGAAAACCAATTCATGAATTAAAAGTCAGCCAATTTCTCGGCATCCAGAATCAGGTACAAGGTTTCTCAAATTATTGTATTAAATTTAGGCTTTTTTCTTCTCGCTTTCTATCATCATCATCATCATCATCATCATCCTGTCGCACTGCCAGCACGGATCTTCCTGACCCTCGCTCGCCACCCGTCTCTTTCGTCCATCGCATTCAGGAGGTCTTCAAGGCTACTTCCTGAATCGGCGCAAAGCTGTTGTATATAGGTTCTAGCTGGTCGTTCTGCCTTTGCTCGTCCATGTGAAGGGGTCCACATGAGTATGTCACTTATGAGTTCATCCTTACTTCTCCAGCAGTGTCATGAATGTCTGGTTCGTCTAACTTGCATAGTTTTCGTGATGGGTGGTAGGTGGCCGTGCAGCTGCTGTTTTGTGGGATGTAGCCTCCAGGACTTGTTTAATATTGCTCCCAGAATTCTTGTGTAATTGCCAAGCTTTTTCTCCATCCGCTTAGTCAGCGTGCATGAAGTGCATTCATATAGCATTATCGACACGATCGCAGCTTGATAAAAACTGCTTTTAATTTCATCGGTCAGGTCTGACTTCCATGTGACCGATATGTAATCGATAGCTGTTCATGCCTTTGCTAGTTGCGTGTTGATGTCTTGTTGAGACACAGCTTCCGAGGTAGGTGAATTTGTCCACTAGTTTCAGAGGACGACACTTTAGTGTGGAGATGTCGCCTCTTTGATTATAGCACATGCATTTCGTCTTGTCTGCGTTGACATGGAGGCCGCACTTTCCAGACTATGTAGCAGAGATTCGGCTTGGGCGGGTGTATTTGCCAGAAGCGCGCTATGTGATCGGCGTAGTCCGTGTCGGTAATTGTTTGTGCGAAGTATCTTTTGCTTCTTTCCTTTGCCAGCATGAAACCGTTTTCTTTCATTAAATCAATAGACGTTCTAAGCACCAAGTTGAGGCTGGTGATAAACAGGTATGGGGCAAATGTATCTCCTTGTAGAAAACCTGCTACAATGTTGAAATAGTCTGTGTCTCCATCCGGAAAGCGGACTTTTACTTTCGTGTTTTTATATAGCATCGTTATGGCTGCGACGGTTTCTTTTCACTTTCTATAGTCTCGTTTAATGCAATCTCAAATGCCGGTTATGTTCGATTTTCTCAATCTTTTTCTTCTGGGTTCTCTTGGTTCTTTATAACCTGCTACAAAGTGAATTCATGTAACGTATTATGGTTCGCTTTTCCTAGTCTCTTTTCTGGCTTCTCTGTATTAGGGAGTCTGGAAAAAGGTCAAGACTCAGAGCATCTTGAGTCTCTTAGCAGTTCCGCGCTGGTCTCTATAAAGTATCATGTTATCTTGATTTCTCGTTGCTTTTCTGCTTTCGCTAGTCCGGTTCAAGTTACCTCGAATTATCATGTCATGTCATGCTTCTCCTCTCTTTACTTTCCCGAGTCTGGTACAAGGGCATCTCGCAAGTCTCACAAGTATCTTTTCTTCGCTACTCACAAAGTGTCGTATTATCTTAGGCTTACTCTGCCTTCCACCCTCGGCAGTCTGGTACAAATCCAGTGCCAAAAGCGATGTGGAGTCAAGTAGCTGTCTTCCACCAGTCTTCGTTGGTCTCCCTTGATTAATGAAAAACACTTTTAATATGCATTTTCTCTCTACCGTGATGTAGTAGTTTAAGGATCTATTGATAATATCAATTTTCTGAATTGGATTTTAATAATTAATTCACCCCTTTTGTTTTCACCAACTTCAATACTTGATTTCCTCCTACACCTATCTTGCCCAATCAGATGGGGCTAGAGAATACACCGACTGCAAGAAAGACCCACGCCCAACAAGTCATGGATATGACATTAAACAATCTGATCGTGAGGTTCCAGTATTGCTGGAGCTTTGGAGAATGCAGTGTACCCATTCATTGCCATCGCTCCCTGATCCACTATGGGCCGGAGTGGTAGAAACTGATAGAGTCCTATCTATGGGTCAAATAGAATTCAAATCTGTACTTATGAAAAACTGAATTGTCTGAAATAGAACTGTTTTGAAATGTAAACTGCTCACTCATACTAAACTGAATTCTTTGAAATAGAATTGTTTGAGTAAACTGAATAGCTTGAAATAGAAATGTTTTTGACAATTAAACTGTGTACTTACATTAAAACTGCGTACTTATGCTAAACTGAATTGTTAGAAATAGAACTGATTATTTGTATAAAAATGGATTTGCCATTAAATAACCTACAAAGGTTGATATGCTATAAAACCCAACCAACCATCTTGCTTAGGAATTGTTCAAATCATAACGGTCTTAAAAATTCCAAATTTTCGTTTCCAACCAACAATTGTACTCTACCACCTGGCTGACATCATGAGGGGTCTTGACTCCAGGGGAAAATTTGCTCTCTGAAAAACCCTTAAAATAAACAACTTTCACCGGACAAATTTTAAACACAATATTCTCACCTGGTTTTTCATTCTTGTTCTTTTAGTAAAAAAAAAAAAAAAAAAATACAAAAAATATACATTTTCCACGCTTCTTTTCAATAAAAAATAACATATTTTTGACTTGTTCTAATCTCATTAAAAGATTAAAAATACATCCTCGATTTAGTGATGTACAGGGTTATTCTTCTAAAATCCATTTCCGTCAATTTTCAGTTTTTGATTAATAAATTTAGTCGGCTAGTGTTACGTTCCGCTGTCTGGACAAACAAACGACAACACGGAATATATATAATAATATATATTTATTTTCTCGACGGACGCTTGTGTAAAGTAGGAGCAGTCAGGAGAGGAATTAGAATCGTTCGTCTATGAGGCTTGAACTATTTGATGTAAGTAGACGATGGCCGAGATAATGCACACAGAGTAACGACCGGACCGGCTTTCGTGAACAGCGGAATTTTTTCACTGTCATCCGTTCAATTTGTCGGCCTTATATTACCTTCAAACTCCCACGCGGAGATATGGACACGCCTCCACGCCCCCGCAATTTCTTCCGATATCTGCCGATCGGGATGTGTCACTTCTGCCATCTTTGGAATGGCATGTGTGATCGTCATCGAGTGGAAATAACTGTCATGCAGTTCACAGGTCACTCTCATCTGGTGCATCACTTTGTGACGGCACAGTTAGAATTTTTTTACCTTGTCTCATATTGTCAACTAAGGTGTATTTTACACAAGATTCTCTGATCTGTTAGGTCACATCTATTATGTGACATTAATAAACATTTATAAATTCAAATCACTATTCTAAATACAAATAATATACAGTTTTATGGCATTTTTAACCGGATCTATTTGACTCATAGATAGGAACCTAATAGGTTTTTCCACTCCAAGTCATAGTGGACCTGACAGTAATGGCAAGAAATGGGTATTCCACATTAACACAGAGTACATTTTTTGGAGGGGTCAGCATATTCTAAGCCAGTCGACAGGGTATAAGTAATGTTATCTTATACCAAATTAAAATGCGTTGGAGCCCACAGAAAACTTTCGTTCATGAATTCATTCTTATTTCTCAAGCAGTGTCCAGCATTTCTTTCTCGTCTTGCTTTTGATAGGAGATAAGACGCCGCATAGTTACTGTTTGCTGTGTGCTGCTTCTAGGATTTATTCAAAATATCGTTCAGCATCCTTTATAGTTCACATCTATCTTTTTCTTGAGGCGTTTTATTTGAGACCAAGTGAAACACCAATAAAACTCGGGAGAATTTCCGTTTTATTTATCAGAGGGATCAAATTTTCATTTGATCAATAACTTGTTTGTAGGCGTTGTTAATGGGTATATTTGTCGGAGTTCCTTTTTCTGTTTTGAATACGTAAAGAGATTTATCTTGAAAGTTAAAATTGTAGCTGAGGAGTGTGAACTAGAAAAAATTCTTTTCATGTTGACTTTGATAAATGTTTAACATTTTCTCGTTAATTGTCAATACAATATTCTCTTTGACTACCTTCGATTCAGCTCCTTTTGAAATGTTGACGTAAAAAAGAACTTTATTTAATGGGGGAAAATAAATTATTTATACGGGCACTTTGACTTATGAAAGGTTATTCAAGATTTATCTTCAGGTTCGACCAATGTTTGACAGAGAAATGCAATACTCGATAAAGTTTATTCGAGATTTATGATCAAGTTCGACCAATGTTTGACAGAGAAATGAAATACTCGATAAAGGTTATTCGAGATTTATGATCAAGTTCGACCAATGTTTGACAGAGAAATAAAATACTCGATAAAGTTTATTCGAGATTTATGATCAAGTTCGACCAATGTTTGACAGAGAAATGAAATACTCGATAAAGGTTATTCGAGATTTATGATCAAGTTCGACCAATGTTTGACAGAGAAATGAAATACTCGATAAAGGTTATTCGAGATTTAGGATCAAGTTCGACCAATGTTTGACAGAGAAATGAAATACTCGATAAAGTTTATTCGAGATTTATGATCAAGTTCGACCAATGTTTGACAGAGAAATGAAATACTCGATAAAGGTTATTCGAGATTTATGATCAAGTTCGACCAATGTTTGACAGAGAAATGCAATACTCGATAAAGTTTATTCGAGATTTATGATCAAGTTCGACCAATGTTTGACAGAGAAATGAAATACTCGATAAAGTTTATTCGAGATTTATGATCAAGTTCGACCAATGTTTGACAGAGAAATGAAATACTCGATAAAGGTTATTCGAGATTTATGATCAAGTTCGACCAATGTTTGACAGAGAAATGCAATACTCGATAAAGTTTATTCGAGATTTATGATCAAGTTCGACCAATGTTTGACAGAGAAATGAAATACTCGATAAAGTTTATTCGAGATTTATGATCAAGTTCGACCAATGTTTGACAGAGAAATGCAATACTCGATAAAGTTTATTCGAGATTTATGATCAAGTTCGACCAATGTTTGACAGAGAAATGCAATACTCGATAAAGGTTATTCGAGAGATATGTTCAGGTTCAACCAATGTTTGACAGAGAAATGCGATAATAGATAAAAACTGGAAAACACACAATTCATTTCCTGTCGTGTAAAGCTGAAATTTAGTCTGTAATTTTCATTGAAAATGACTATCTTTGAATTAAGCACCTTGAAAATGATGTAGGTTATATATACATATATATATATATAGTGTATCACAAAAGTGAATACACGCCTCATATTTCTGCAGATATTCATATATCTCTTCATGGGACAACACTGACCAAACGACACTTCGACAATGAAAAGTAGTCTGTGTGGAGTTTATATAACAGAGTTAATTTATTTTCCCCTCAAAATAACTCAAGATATAGCCATTAAAATCTAAACCCCTGCCAACAAAAGTGAGTACACCCCTAAGAAACTACACCCCTAAATGTTCAAATTGTGTTCTGCTTATCATTTTCACTCCAAAATGTCATGTGACTCATTAGTGTTACTAGGCCCATGTGCATAGGGAGCAGGTGTGTTCAATTTTGTCGTGCAGGTCCCACACTCTCTCATACTGGTCACTGAAAGTTTCAACATGGCACAACATGGCAAAGAACTCTCTGAGGATCTTAAAAGACGTATTGTTGCGCTACATGAAGATGGCCAATGCTACAAGAAGACTGCCAACACCCTGAAACTGAGCTGCAGCACAGTGGCTAAGATGATCCAGCGTTTTAAAAGAGCGGGGTCCACTCAGAACAGGCCTCGGTTAGGTTGTCCAAAGAAGCTGAGCGCACATGCTGAGCGTCACATCCAAATGCTTTCTTTGAAAGATCGGCGTAGGAGTGCTGTCAGCATTGCTGCAGAGATTGAAGAGGTAGGGTCAGCCTGTTAGTGCTCAGACCATACGCCGCACTCTACATCAAATTGGTGTGCATGGCTGTCACCCCCGAAGAAAGACTCTTCCGAAGACAATATACAAGAAAGCCTGCAAACAGTTTGCTGAAGACATATCAACAAAGCACATGAATTACTGAAACCATGTCCTATGGTCTGATGAGATGAATATTAATTTGTTTGGTTCTGATGGCTTCAAGCATGTGTGGCGGCGACCATGTGAGGAGTACAGAAATGTGTCATGCCTACAATCAAGCATGGTGGTGGGAATGTCATGGGCTGCATGAGTGCTGCAGGTATTGGAGAGTAACCTTTAATTGAGGGAAACATGAACTCCAACATGTACTTTGAAATACTGCAGCAGAGCATGATCTCCTCCCACCAGAAAATGGGTTGCAGGGCAGTGTTCAAGCATGACAAGGACCCCAAAAACACCTCCAAGACGATCACAGCTTTACTGAAGAGGCTGAGGTAAAGGTGATGGACTGGCCAAGCATGTCTCCTGACTTGAACCCAATAGAACATCTTTGGGGGATCTTCAAGCGGAAGGTGGAGGTGCGCAAAGTCTCAAAGCTCCGCCACATCGTCATGAAGGAGTGGAACAGCATTCCAGTGGCTACCTATGACACTTTGGTAAACTCCATGCCCAGGAGAGTAAAGGCTGTTCTGGATAATGATGGTAGCCACACAAAATATTGACAGTTGACATGGTGTATGTTAATATTGACATCTTTCCCTAAGAGGTGTTCTTACTTTTGTTGGCAGGGGTTTAGCTTTTAATGGTTATATCTTGAGTTATTTTGAGGGGAAAATAAATTAACTCTGTTATATAAGCTGCACAAAGACTACCTTTCATTGTGTCAAAGTGTCATTTTGTCAGTGTTGTCCCATGAAAAGATATACTTAATTATCTGCAGAAATGTGAGGGATGTACTCACTTTTGTGATACACCGTATATATATATATATATATATATATATATATATATATATATATATATATATATATTACCTACATCATTTTGTTAACTGCCTGTTGATTGTTGTTTTGTAAAAACTCCATGAAACCCAGGAGTCTCAGAATAATTTCCATGGTATTAAATATATAAATCTATTATATATATATATATATATATATATATATGTGTGTGAAAATGGAAATAAATCCCACTGTGATGTGGTGTGCCACCGAGAGAGGAAAAGTAAGATTAATTTCCCCTACCCTCTGCGTTTAAACTAACAAGTCCCAAGACTGACCGTTAAAAGGGAGATATGAACGAAAGTGAAATTAATCACACTCCATGATCTGTTACGAATCCAGGTCAGAATGAAAGCCAAAAGCTGCCTGCACTCCATGACATATGATCGGTTGGACAGAGAAGGGAATGTAGGTCACTGTAGTAGCATGACCAGAGAAATAGAGGAAGAAGAAAGAGGTGAAATGATTGGCCAAAGCCTTTAGCGCTAAAAATAAATAATACCTTTTCGTCAGTGGAAATTTGGAAAAGGATCTTTAGTTTGAGGACAGAAGTCGGCGTGAAAAGACGTGCTGACTTATAGCCAAAACCCCGGGTCCCTCGCCCGGAAAAAGAATCTTTAGTTCTGGACAGACATTGGCCAGAGATGGACGCCAAGTTAGCCGAGCTCCGGGATAGTGTATAACAGAATCTTTGGACAGAAGATAGCAGAGAGGCGCCTTCAGCTAGATTCTAGAGAAATGCCGCTCGCCCGTAAAAGAAAGGAATCTGAAAACTAGCCTTCGAAAAGATAAGTACAACTTAAAACTGTTTTTCCTTCTACCCTTCCTAAATATTGGAATTATATGAATTCAGAAAAGGACAGAAAGAAACAGAAATGATTTGTTTCATCAACTGTAAATGAATTAGTTAATGAACTTAGATACTTCCTCAAGTAAAAGAAAGAAAAGAGAAAAAGAAAGAAAGAAAGAAAAAGAAAAGGAGAAAGACAAAAAGGGCTGAGCCGATAGTAAAAGGAAAGGAGAAAAGAAAAAGAAAGTTTTCATTTTCTAAATCTTATAATTATTTGTTTGGTCGTCGCCTATTAAAACTTTGTTATATTTTAAATGCTCCCTTGTGTTGAAATCTATTGGTTATGTTGTTTATCTATCGAGTTGCTTTCTTTTGCACATTATCTTTTTCAGCTTCGTTTCGTTTTCATTTATTCTCGCTAAAGGTCTTATTCGCCTTAAAAACATTACAAGGGAATTTTGGAAATTTGACTTCAGTGAAATATATTTTGTTTTAACCTAGAAGACCATGCTTTCCGTTATCCGAGGGGGTAAAAACGAAGGACTTGGTGGGGGTATATGAAAGTGAAATTGGAAACCCCCACATTATTTGCCAATACCATATGCCGAAGTAGGAGTCTTGACTAGGACTTATTTTGCTGGGGGTCAAGTGCCAGACTGCCCCGACATCATAAAATAAACTCTCGTCCTGAGAAAAATACTTATGCAGCGTCACACAACTTTAGGTTAATATAAAAATTAAAAATTAAAAACGAAAAAGAAAATTAAAAATAATTAAAGAGAGAGAGAGAGAGAGAGAGAGAGAGAGAGAGAGAGAAAGAAAGAGAGGTAGAAAGATAGTGTAAATAGAGAGAGAGAGAGAGAGAATGTGTGTGTGGGAGAGAGAGAGAGAGAGAGAGAGAGAGCGCAGCTATCAGTCATCATCTCTTCTATTTGTTCTTAGCTGGATTTTCTTATTTTTTTGCGTATATTCGATTTATGTGGTTGATATTCACCACGGTATTAAGAGTCTCGATATTGAAGGAGATTATGTTGAAAAATCAAAAAATTGAAAAATTAATTTATACTTGGTCTATAATGTTGCTTAAAGATTTGGATATTTTCTTATGTTTATTTTCAAGGCAGGAATTTCTTTTTACTCGGAAAGATCATGTAGCACAAACATTGGTCTGACCATTAACTTTTCACATAGCTCTGAAGGTGGATTCTGCGTAATGTTGTCGAAAATAGAATCAGTGAACCAAGTTGAAGTGCCTATTCGATTAAGGCAAATATCAGTGAATATAATTTTGATATAGAGAAAAGAAATAAATTGAAATAAAGCTAAAAAAATTCTTTCATTTTAAGGAAAGAAAACGTTGTGTAAATTTTAGTCGACCTTGAATTTACCAATGACCCATAAGAATATCTTTTTCTTTAAATAATTTCCCTTTTAATATAGATGAGAAAAGATTTTAGTTTGAACAACGGAAATTTGTTCAAGACTGGATTAGAAAATTGGTTAAGGCAAAGGAAATTAAGAAACAGTCCCAATTTCTATTTGGACTTTCTTTATTCACATTTTCGGGATCGGCATTTTGGCATTCGAAAAAATCACCAGATATGCCATTTTTTTTTTATGGACGCTTCAACTATCACGTTGGGGTTGAAGAAAGAAAATGTTTCTTTTCTTTAAGAGAAAATATCTTTGTAAAACGATAAGTAAATATTTAGGTGTAGGTAAAAGGACATTATTCTGTAACATGTTCCACTATCAGGTCGATCGTTCCTGAAGCTCAGAATTGTTCAATGATACACCTGTTATCAGCAAACTGTTTGCGGGCTTTCTTGTGTATCGTCTTCAGAAGATGCTTCCTTCTGAGGTGTTAGCCATGCACACCAATTTGATCGTTTAGTAAACTCGATCCTTCCTTGCTGCTCATTACTTGTGTCATACTAAACTAAGCAGAAAATTCAAACTGAAGAGTTGTTGGTATATCATAGATTTTATGTTATGTTGGTCTATAAAAGAGGTAATGTTATGTTGGTCTATGAAAGAGGTTATGTTATGTTGGTCTATCATGGAGGTTATGTTATGTTGGTATATCAAAGAGGTTATGTTATTTTGGTCTATGATAGAGGTTATGCTATGTTTTCAAACCATGATATGAGACAGAAGGTCAATTTTTAAGCAGTGATCTATTGGTTCGAAATTAGAATTTTCCTTCTTACCAAAAGAACTCAGTGTACCCAAGTATTTGCCCACAGCTACAGGGAAAATAAATACATTCATGTCTTTCACAAGGATATTTGCGCGAAAATTGAACTAGAATTTGAACTCAGATCACCGATTTCAATCCTACGAAGACAAGGTCATTTTAAAAGCAGATTACAACTGGTTAGAATTCAGAGTTTTCTCTCTCCTAGACGGGTTGCCTTACCTAACCTAAAGAATTCATTTGTCCTTCTCTTTGCACATAGCTTCGATGATCATAGATAGATTCATGCTTTTCCTAAGAGAATTAGATCGAAGCGAAACACAAACAGCCTCGCTCAGGATTTGAACTTGGGTCTCTGATTTTATTTACTGTGATGTGTTCATCACGGTTCTTTAATTACGTTAATTTTGTCTTTTGTATAAGTCTCCAATCTACAATCGGAGAATTACATCGGAACCTTCTCATTTTCTGTATCCTCATTAACATAATCTGCTGATTTAAAAAAAAGTTATCTAATTTTTTTCTTCGTTCCATAAGAATGAGTAAAAACATACAATTTATCCCCATAGTGTTTAGACGCTGTTCGTCATGTTGCAGCCACATTTACTTTTAATTCAGTATTCCGTGTATTTACACAATCCATCCTCAACAGACAGAATGTAATACAATGTCAGTTCTGAAACGGAGCACAGCTGGTTAAAAACCAGAGTTTTCCTTTTCCAAGACTGGTTGCTGAAGAACCCAGGCTGCCCAACTATTTATCCATAGCTAGTTATGTGGAGAGAGAAGAGATGAATAATTGCCTTTCCTAAGGGCATTAGCGCATAGTGAAACGCAACCTCATTAACCTTGCTGTGTGTTTGTTCCTCACTATGTGACCAGAAAAGAGTTAATGTAATACATATGAAAGCATGTCTCGAGTCTTTTTCCTGCATACATTTAAAGGAAATTGAAACAGCAACGATTGGCGCAACACAGTCTTCTGTTTTCTTATGGTCATTACCTTATTAAGCTAAGCTCAGTAAATATTTGTTTAGGTAGATTTCCATTAAATGATGGCTCGCAAATTAGTCTGGTAAAGTATTATCAAAGGAGTAGAATACTTTACCGTTTCCTTCAGCTTTTGAAAGAAGCCGTTTTTGTTTAAGAATAGAAACGCTAATAAAAATGAAAATAACAAACGGCCAAGTCATAAAACACTTGAAAAAGAAACCATTTGGAAAGAAAGAAGACTTCTGGGCTTTTCATTTTTCCCTCACGCATTGCACAAGAACATTAGGCCATCTGGGCTGGATGGATCGTTTCAGATAAAGTTTTAAAGGTATGGTGGGTCTAGATTAAAGAAAAACCTAACACAAAAAAAAAAAAAAAAAAAAAAAGAAATCGAAAAACAAAAAATTATAAAAATACCGTTTAAAGCAGTTGTTCATACATTTCCCAAAGTAGTGTTCATTTCGTTATATAACTAGAGACATCCTTATGCAAAAATATATATTTCTATGTTTGGCACAAGGCTCAGAGTTTGAGACATACATGTATTAGTAATATCTCCAAGATTAACTTAATCACAATTTTTCCCGGTGAATCACGCTGAAAAAAATGAAAAAAAAAAAAAAAAAAAAAAAAACTCCTTGAAGATTTCAAAGGATAAACAAAAAGAACGACATCAAATGGCAGAGATATAGTTGTATTGAGAACATTTGAAGAAAGGAACGTCCTCTTTATATATAGCAGTTCAGAACAGTTTAGATTCTGCCTAGACTATGTACTTAAAATATCCATAGATCAAATAAAAGGAAATAGTTTCAAAATAAAGAGGTAAGAAGCAGATAATATTCCGTAGAAACTATGACAGACGGAGACTACGCAGATGATCTAGTTCTTCTCACAAGTACATCTACCAAAGCCGAATCCCTATTGCATAACCTGAATTAAGCAGCAAGAAGTACTGTCCCGTACGTGAAAACAGGAATTTAAGTGTTTTATTCCAGAAGTAGCCGTCTCCACTTCAAGTGGTAAGCCTCTGAAATTAGTAGACCAGTTCATATACATCGGCAGAAATATCTCATCTACTGAAGGCAATGTCAACATATGTCTAGCTAAGGCGTGGAATGCTGTTGACTGGTTATCGATCATCTGGTAATCTGATCTCACGGAGAAAATAAAACAGGAGTTCTTCCAAGCTGCGCCAGTGTATATACTACGGTACAGGTGCACCACATAAATTAAAACGAAACACGTGGATAAAAAAGCTAGATGGGAACTACATAAGAATGCTACGTGTTGTTTTGAACAAATTCTGGAAGGAACACCCCAAAAATCATCAGCCTCCCATTTCACAAACCATCCGAATAAGACGAACAAGACATACGAGGCACGACTGGAGAAGTAAGGACGTATCAGTTTTGGCCGACCAGCAAAGATATAATTACATCTGCTCTGTGTAGACAATGAATTCAGTTTAGAAGACCTACCAAGAACGATGGATAATAGGGACAGACAGATAGATAGATAGATAGAAAGGCCTATTAGAATAGTAAGTGTTGCTTTTAAGAAGACAGACAGAAAATTGTCAATCATAATTTTTCTTTCTCTCCACCTCCTATTCTACAAACTCTCTATTACTTGTAGTTTCTTTTCCACACATTTAATCCTCGTATGACTTTTGAAGTTCAAATTTGGCGACATTTCGAATTATCCCAGTTCAAGTGTGAATGACTCGTAACCTCAAATGCACTTACCTAAATGTCCCAAGACTCATGTCAATACATATTGAGAGTGCCTGTTCTGTAGCGAGGATTACGATGCTAGACCATTGCTTGAGTGTCACGTGGTGCTCCTTCGTGGCCAGACTGAAGTCATCTTTCGTAGTCTTTGCTGGAATTATAATTTTGATCAGCGACGTTGTTTTAACAACTTTTATAAAGGTTTTTTATATCTCTAAGTTAGCATGGCGTTCAGACAGAGTCAGGAGCACTTGGAGACTGACAGTTTACTGTCTGTGATCAACGGACTAAGTGGTTACCTCATCGCGGTAGGTATAATTTTAATTCTACTAGGCATATGCAAATTAAGGCATGAAAACGAATTCCTACGAAACAAACTAAAAACCAATGACCCCAAAGACTAATAAAAAATAGAATAAAAATAGATGAATATAAAAAATGGAAATAAGAAACAATAAATAAAAATAAAATGAAAAATAAAAAAGATATATAAATAAGAATAAATGAATATGAAATAATAAAATGAAATAATAAAAATCACAGAAAAAGATTAATCACCTTACATACACGGATGATGTGAAGTTATTTGCAAAAGATTAAAAAAAACCAGAGACCATGATACGAGCAATTGGAATATACAGCCAGGATATAGGAATGGAATTTGCCATTGAAAAATGTCTCATGTTAATAATAAAAAGGTGGAATTGAGAAACAACCGAAGGAATTGAACAGTAAAACAGGAAAACATCAGAACACTTGTTAAGAAGGAAAACTACAATTACTTGGGAATATTGGAAGTGAATACCATTGAACAAGCAAAGATGAAAGAAAAAATAACAAAAGAGTTCCTTAGAAGTACGAGAAAACTGCTGGAAACAAATAAATAAAACTAAGACAGCACCCGCCTTGTAAAGCCCTCGGGAGTATTCTTAGAATGGACAAGGGAGAAACACAGAGAAATGGACCAAATAATAAAAAAATTGATGACTATGAACAGAGCTTTACATCCGAGAGATGATAGAGACAGACCGTATGTGTCAAGAAAAGAAGGAGAAAGAGGACTCGACAGCATTGAGGATAGTTAAATGTATCAATACGAAGACTCGAGGAAGACACTAAAACGAAAAGGAAGCCAGTAAATTGCAATTGAATAAATAGAAAAACAACGAATGTCTCGGAAATAGAAATTGGATGAAAAAACAACTGTACAAAGATTTCAAGCGACAGACAGGCGAGAACACAGGGCTAAGAAAGGGAAACCTCAAAAGAGAAACTGTATCTTTGTTACTAGCAGCACAAAACAACATCAAAGTATCATATTATATGAAAGCAAAAATTCATAACTAACAACAGAATAGCAAGTGTAGGTTTTGTGGAGACAGAGAGAAAACTGTTAATAAGCGAATAGAGCAAACTTGCACAAAAGGAGTACAAGACAGGACACGACTGAGTAGGAAAAGTCATCCACTGGGAATTGTACAAGATATTTGACCACATTACCAAATGGCATACGTAGAAACCAGAATCCGTCCTTGAAAATGAAATGCATAAGATTCTCTATAATTTCGAGATACAAACTGATTACCTAATTTCGACCAGAAGACCGTACCTAGTGACAATTAACAAGAAAAAAATGTTGTCAAGTTGATTTTACCGTTCTAGCAGATCACAGAGTAAGAAAAAAAAATAAACGTAAGTGAAAAAACAGGCAAATACCTAACCTTGCTAGAGAACTGAAAAAAATACCTGTTGAACATGGGGTGACGATGATAGCAATTATATTTGGTGTGCTTACAACACTCCTGAAAGGTTTGGATAAAAGTCGGTAGGAATTGAAAATCAGAGGAAGAATTGACATCGTCCCGAACTCAGTATTGTTAAGATCGGCAAGGATACTGAGAAGAGTCCTGGAGACCTGAGGAGACTTGCTGTCAGCCAAACTTCAGTGGAAGGTTCCCAGCTAAAACTGATGCGAAAAACTCAAAAGAAGTGAAAAAAAACCACTCAAAAACAACAAATTAAAAAAATTAACAAACAAAACACAAAATCATTAATATATAACCACATAAATGACCATGCTGTAGAAATTAAATCCCAGAATTCCTCACTAAGTAGTTCATCCTTCCCATCATGCCCTGCGTGACAGTATATAAAGGGAGATCCACCGCTTTGGAACCATTTGGTTCAATGATCGTATAGGTTTGAAACTGACAGTCACCAAACAACTTTGACTCTGTGTCTACGCTATGCCATTTCAGATAATATACTATATCACAGATATTGATTAATCTTCGCTTATAAACATCACAAACTATATTTCTGATATCAGTAAACATTTACATATAAAAATCTATGCACTAAACAATGTGGCGATACTTATTAACTGTCCTCTGGACTATTAATTCTGTAGTGATTTTGATTATCACTAAGTTCTCTACAGCCAAGCTTCTAGTCTACAATGCAGCTATATCGACTTAAAACTTATCCCTTCAGTAATTCGCTCACTTTGCAAATATTGACTGACAAAACCAGTTCAAGCAATCAACATTCGTCAATAAAGATTGTTGCCCAGTCATTGATCATTTGCTGTCAAGAATCAATATGCAGTTGTATTTCTAGTTGTAGAGGTACTGTGTGCATCGTGATTGCATTTAAAAGTGTAGGGTCAGGCGATGCTATAATGCCGGTGGGATGATAAAAGCAAAACCATAGAAACTCGATCATTTTTTGTCCTCTTCCTAACCTGTCGGACACTACACTAATTTCTGCACTGAATTGAATCAAAATAAAATGATGTTAAAATATCAATCCTTCTACTTCTAATCAAAGTAAATGGCTCTTTATTTAAATCTAAAATATTTACGCCATTAAGAATATTAGATGGAAAGTATGCACCAATATACAAGTAGACTAAATCCAGACATCATTATTATAAAAGCTGTATAAAAAATTTCATATCATTACAGGGTGTTTCAAAAATTGATATCCTTTTGAAATCTAATAACTTGACTAATTCTTATTTAAATAATCTCACATGTTAACAAACACGTGTGGAATAATTCGAAATCCTGTATTTAAACGCCTTTTCTTTTTCAGTGAATGAAAATTCTGTATTTGAAGAACAAAACATTAAACAGAAATTTGAGTTGTTTTTTAAACATACTGTTAAGATTTGAGATTATTTGAAAGAGGATTGGACAATCTATGAGATTACAAAATTATATTCATTTTTCTGAAATATACTGTATCTTTAATCCTGTTTTTTTTCTTCTATTTCATTTGTCAAACTTTTTTTCTTTACGTATTATGTCAGATTAATATTGATAATTCCAAAAAAATCATTTATCAGCAAAACATTAATTTTATTCAAACCGAGTAAAAAAGATGAAGGAAGCAGACTAAAGGTAAAATATTCCTCTTCAATCATAAATCAGAAATTTACTATTACGTTTCTAGGAGGAGAACAAATAGTTATCTCAGAGGATTGATATACGTGGATCATTAAATTAGTTTCCAGACTTTTTTTTCGTATGGGCACTTTTATTAATAGTTCACATATGAAACTCTTGTCCCCTTCGAAGTAATCTCCTCCGGTTGCAATGCACTTGTTGTGCCTTTCCAACAACTTCTGGAAGGACTCATGGAAGTCCTCTTGTGTGAGCGTGTCAATGACCTTCGTCACAGCCTCTTTCATCTCCCCAATTGTCTCATAACGACAGCCTGTGAGCTTAGGGAATAACCAAAAGTCACAGGGAACAAGGTCTGGACTATAGGGGGACAGAGGAACTGTCTTGATGTCCATCTTGGTCAAATAGTCTATGACAAGGATGGAGTTGTGGACTGGTGCATTTTTCTGTTGGAAATGCCACTGACCCGATTTGAAGAGTGCTGACCCCTTCCGACGGAATCTCTTCCTGAACTCCCTTAAAACCTCAATATAGTAACCCTAACCTTAATCCTTTGGCCAATCAACTGTGCTGTATTGACTTCCTTACTCCTCCTACGACTCTCATCATCCATCACAGACTCCCTGGCTTCCTTGAATCTCTTATGCAAATCAAAAACTCATGCTCGATTTATGAAATATGGTCGAAAAGCAGTCTGAAGCATTCCATACGTTTCTGTGGCATCATTTTTTCCAAGTTTAAAACAGAATTTTATTGCATATCGTTCTTCTAAAGTGTCATGACGTCCACTCTGCATTTTTGAAATTCACTAGCTGTAACAATCAGGCTTTAGTAGGGTATATTCCAATTCCTGCTGTAGCTGTTCATTTGCATTTGAAAACATAAAAATTGTTCAGTTATCTCCTAAGATATATAGCAATCATCATCATCATCATGTCGTGCCGCCAGCATGGATATCCCTGACCATCTCTCACCACTTCTCCCTATCATTCATCGCCTCCGGCAGGTCTTCTGGGTTACATCCCGTGTCCTCACATAGCTGCTGTATGTAAGTTCGGGCTGGTCGTCCTGCTTTTGCTTGGCCATATGTGGGGGTCCATGCACCACGACAATTTTAAATGCCGGTACAAAAAAAGTCTGGAAATTTATTGAATGCACCAAGTATCTTTTAGGTTCCTCACAAGGTGTCACATGAGAGTCACAGATAACCATTCCCAACCTATTTTCCCTTTTTGAACAGAAGAGAAGTTGTCTCTGATTCTGCTTGGTAACGGCTGCTAAAGTCATTTAGCTATATTACAGATACTCATCAAATAAGACATTTTTTTTTCATTTTATACACTTTTCAAACGCTACTTGTTTATGAAACACAATATGCAAATAATTCTATCTGTTCATGTTTTCTTTCTTTTAATACTCTTCTTATGTATATTTTGTATACAAAGTTTTAATATTCTTAAACTGTATTTATTTTGTCGCTTTTCCCCTTTAGTTCAGTGTTAGTACATCACGGATATACAAATGTTCATATCGATTATTGGAGAATGTGAACTCGATTAAATATCTTTCTTACCACCTCACAAGTCTACTTGTATATTGGTGCATACTTTCCATCTAATATTCTTAATGGCGTAAATATTTTAGATTTAAATAAAGAGCCATTTACTTTGATTAGAAGTAGAAGGATTGATATTTTAACACCATTTTATTTTGATTCAATACAGTGCAGAAATTAGTGTAGTGTCCGACAGGTTAGGAAGAGGACAAAAAAATGATCGAGTTTCTATGGTTTTGCTTTTATCATGCCACCGGCATTATAGCATCGCCTGACCCTACACTTTTAAATGCAATCACGATGCACACAGTACCTCTACAACTAGAAATACAAACAAGAATTATTAGTTTGGTTTGGTTTCTTTGTTTAATGGCATATCAACTCTTTTTAGGTTATTTAATGCCAAAGCCTTTCTCCTAGAAGAACAGTACTGGTACTATTTAACCCATAGCTGGGAGGATAAGGGGGTTCATACCTTTCCCAAGGGTATTTGCCCGAAAGTGAACGTTATAGCGCGACTGGAGTACGAACTCGCGTACTACGATTCCGCAGTCCAACGCTTTAACCATGAATTATTAGTAGGTTTAAGTAAATGAAAATCATGTATTGGAATATATCATTTTCATGTGCTTAAACCTACTAATAATTTTTATACATCATCATCATCATCATCACGACGGGCAAACAGCACGGATATCTCTGATTCACTCTCTCTCGTCACCCCTCCCTTTCATCCATTGCTTCCGGCAGGTCTTCAGGGATACATCCCGTATCGGCTCCGAGCTGTTGTATGTAGGTTCTAGCTGGTCGTCCTGCCTTTGCTCGTCCATGTGAAGAGGTCCACAGGTGTACATCCCTTATGAGCTCGTCCCTACTTCTCCAGCATGTTTGGTTAGTCTAACTTTGATAGTTTTTGTGATGAGTGGTAGTTGACCGCGCAGCTGCTGCTTTGTGGGGTGCTGCCTCCATGACTTGTTCAATATTTCTCGCAGCATTTTTGTGTAGTTGCCGTCAAGCTTTTTCTCCATTCGTTTAGCTAGCGTCCATGTAGTGCATCCATATAGCAGCATCGACGCGATCGCTGCTTGGAAGTAACTGCTTTTTATTTTATCGGTCCGGTCTGACTTCCATATGACCAATAGTCTATCGGTAGATGTCCATGGCTTTCCTAGTCGCGTGTTGATGTCTGTCTCGGTTCACGGGAAACGGCTTTCTAGGTAGGTGAATTTGTATGCTAGTTTCAGAGAGCTACCATTTATTATGGAGATGTCGCCGGTTTGATTAAAGCCCATATATTCCGTCTTGTGTGCATTGATATGGAGGCTTATGCCTGAAGCTGCTCGTTCTAGACTATGTTGCAGGGTTTCGGCTTGGGCGGGTGCATTGCACGCCGACAACGCCGATGACAGAGCGCTTCTGGCAAAAATTCTTATATATAAAATTCGATTAATATTTACATTTCCACAAAACACTCATCATTATTATTTACATCGACTGCAGTTGGTGAAGCAAGTAAAGACTACTTCCAACAATCTTTTTTTTTTACATGATTTACAAATTTACAACAACGTTAATTCCAATGAGCCGAAACTTAACCCTAACTCATTACCTTTTCAAGAGGATTTTCGATCTTCTAAATCTGAAATCGGAGAGAAAAAGGTAAATTGCTCTATACACACTAGATGTATTCTACTAAAAAAGGGTTGCGGTATTCGGTCTTTAGTGAACCCAACTGATTTCTGGAAATTTCTCTTGTTTTGTCGATAACTGATTGACAAAAATAGACGATAATTTGGTGTAAAAGTTGTAATATTTCCATCAGATTTATGACAACCCAGTCAGCTGTAGAATGCACCGATTGCATCTCTGAAGATGGGTAATACCCCCCCCCCCGCCCATCGGGTGTCATGGATGTGACACTAAACAATCTGATGGTGAGGCTCCAGTATTGCAGGAGCGTTGGGGAATGCGAAATACCCGTTTATTTCCATTACTCCCATTTGACCATTTAACTGTGTGCAAACAAATTACTGATGTCTACTTGAATTGTTAATGTTGAATGGATTCATTTGTGTTGACTCCGTAATATCTAAAAACCTTTTAACTGTGTGTCGAAATTGAATTATTGGTTTTACATTGCAATACTTGAAACCTTTTAACTGTGACGGAAGGATGAACAAAATTATTCGTGTCAAATAGCAATACTTGAAACCATTTCAATAAATAATTAATAGTTAGTATAATTAGTCGTGTTTGATAGGAATACATGAAAATATTTTACTGTGTGCAGAAAGTATTGGAATTATGGAGAATTATTAGTGTTTGATAGAAATACTCGAACCTATTTAACTGTGTGCAAACAAATGACGTCTTTATCGTTTAAAAATGTTATCAACAAAATATTTGTTTATAAATCTTATATATTTGATAGATATGTATAAACTAGATTTTGCATTAAATAACCTACAAGGGTTGATATGTCATAAAAATACAACCAACCAACTAACCAACCAACCAGCATCTGATTTTATTCGAATGAACGGATAGGATTCAGAAAATATGAAAAATTTTAAAGGAAGTCAAGAGGAAATAACTTTCATATATCTTTGGATGAGATTTTTTTCAAAAACTGAATTAATATATGAAAAGGAAAAATGAAGAAAGAAGAGGTTAGAAGGAAGAAAAAAACAAATGTTGAAATAATAAAAATTAAGTTTAAAAGAGAATTGACAAAAAAAACCCCATGAAATCAGAAAGAAAGAAAAAAGAAGAAAGAAAAGAAAGGAAGAAAAAGTAGGAAGAAATGAGAGAAAAAGAAAAAAATGAAGAGAAAAAAGAAGAAAAGCAAAAGAAGAAATAAAAAAAGAAGACTGGAAAGAATGAATGAAAAGAAAAAAAAATCAAAATGAAAAGGAAAAAGTAAAAGAAAAGAGAAAATAAGAAAGAAAGGAAAGAAAAACCAGAAGGAAAGAAGGAAAGAAAAAGAAAGAAAAGGATTAAAGTAAAAGAGTCAATAGATAAATAAATAAATAAAAAGAAAAGAAAAGAAAAGAAAGAAAGAAAGAAAGAATATGGGACGTAAAGAAAAATGAACATGTACTGAGAAAGAATGAAGGAAAAAGAAGGAAAGAAAGAAATCAGAAAATTCTTAAGAAAATAAAACAAAAACAAAAACAAAAAAACTTAGAGAAAGAAGGATAAAGAGGAAAATGAAGAAGGAAATGAAGACATATGACAACAAGGTCAAAATAAAGAAATATGATCAAAAGAAAAAAAGAAATGCGAAGAGGAAGAAGAAAGGAAAAATAAAATGATGAATAAGGTTAATGGTTGCTTGTCATGTTCAGCATCTTCTAAGAATTTTATTAATCACAGTTGAATGAGTTTATTTCCCCTGAGCCAAATTTTAGATAAAATCACCCAGAACTGATAAACGTATTGAAGTAAAAGAAGAAGAGAAAGTATTTTAATTATTTTGTCTCAACAGTGCTGCCCAAAATTTCTTTATGCTTTTTTACTTTGGGAAGATGATGCGAATAAACATCGAAATGTTAATTCATTCTAATAAAATACAAAGAAAAATAAAGAAAAACAATACACACACACATACACGCAACAAACACACACACACACACTCGTAAAACAGACACACACAACACACACACACACATAAAACACACACACATAACGCACACACACAACACACACACACACATACACACAAACACAACACACACACACAATACACACACCCACAACACACACACATACACGCAACACGCACACACATACACACGCACACACGCACACACACACACACACACACACGCAAAACAAGCACACACATACACACATGCACACACACAAACACACACACACACACTGATCGTCTACAAGTATATTCCTTATCTATTAAAAGTATTTAAGCAGTTTTTTGGTTTTGTTTTATTTTTAAATTCTTCGTAAATATCTTGAAATTTCCTTAATTTATGATGACGTTGACTATAGCTGTCAAATGAAGTCTTTTTTTTTTGCTTCCAGATTTTAAAAGAAGAAAACCTTGATAAAATAAAAACAATCTTCGATTTCTTGTGATGAAATATCCACGTTTTAAGAACAGCCTTTTATTAATTCTTGACAAAATCAAAGCGAAGAGACGGATCATTTAATTTTTGCTAAAAGTCCAGACGCACCACTCATTAACTAGAAGAAAAGAATTTGTCATTTAGTGGATTTTTTTCCTTCCAGCGGATAATAGAAATTAAAGATGTTAATGAACAGAATTAAAGAAAACGAAAACTTGATTTTACAAGAAAACTGAAAAGTCCTGGGAACATGAAGGTGACGGTGGTACCGGTTGTAGTTGGAACACTCCCCAAAGATCTGGAAAAAAACTGAAGGAACTGGAAGCCATAGATAGAATCCAGACCATCTAGATCACACCAATGTTAAGATCAGCTAGAATACTTAGAGGAGTCCTGGAGATCTTGGGAGACTTGCTGTCACTCAGACTTCAGTAAAAAGCCACCGGTTAAGATTGGTGTGAAAAACTCACATAGTTGGGAAAAAATCTGATGGAAATGGGAAGACTTCAGAAAGTACATTACATGAAGCCAACTGTATGGATAATAGAATCTCTGTAAATAATCAAGATATTCGGGTTAATGGTAAACTTTCTCATGAGACCTATGGAAAAGTGGAGAGTCGAAGTTGCTGGAACAGGAATGAAAACCCTAGCAGAGGCAAAATCTAAAAGGTGTTATCCAGGAAGACTCATTATCACCTCAACTACTTGTCCTAGCAATGCTGCCACTGAATTATCAACTTAAACAATACAAACGAGGTTATAGATTTTACATTGTTTTCTTTCTTTTACTATTAAAAGTAGTTCACCTCTCTTTTTATGCTTCATTGTATTAAAACTTTAAAATATCGCCAATCTAGGAAGAAAGACTAAAAAAGGGAACTACATTTCAACTAATAACGTAAAAGGAAATTGTTAGAGAAAATTCCTTCCAAATCTGTGCGTAGGTTTTTAAATTATAAACAACTGAATGTCCGTCCACTTAGCTGTTAATTGGGTTTCGTCATTTGTATTTTTCTTTATTATACTGCTCTAGGCTGACATTTTCCTCGACTGTTAAAGTAAATTGGAAAATTTGAATATCTCAAAATATATCAATTTTTATTTTAATATGTTTTTGTTGAAGTTATTTTAGTTTCCCTCTTAATTTACAGACAAGTAAAATTATTAAATAAAATCCTTACAGAAAAAAAATTCAAAGATTATATTTTGTTTTTAAAATATCAAGTATATCTTGATTTTCAACCATCGTTCCTCACACACACACACGCACAAAGAAAATAACAGCAAGATTTACCATTTCATGCCGAACAGGCTTAGTTTAAAGTATCTATAGAAATTACTTAGAAAAATGTACTCATAGTTTGGCATCAACAAAAATGTATTTTAATAACCCAAGATTTCCACAACTAGGCTCATTGACGCCAAAGTGTTAAACTTAGGTGTCTCAATTTGAATTCATGTATATCATAATTATTATAATCTATAAATCGTTTCAATCTTATAATCAGTTATAATTAATCATTCATATATATTACAATCAATTATAATCTATAAATCAATTATAATCTATCATTCGTACATATTACGATGATAACACTTGTTCACCTTCCTCTATCTTAATGGTGGAATTAACACTTGCCATTAAGCTATTCATAAATCCTGATGTTCCTTTAACAAGAGCATTATCCATGAAGACAGAGTCTTTATTTCTCATAGATTCACTTCCACCATGACCTAGCTTGAGTGCATACACGTATAAAACGTCAAAAATAGTGAGCTTAAGAATGGATTTATCATAATTACCACAATGAAAATAAGATAAAATTTGTGCAAAACAAACATATTATTATTGTTTAATATCAGTTTACCTTCTTTTTTTTTTCATTGTGGTTCATTTTACCAACAACGCTTTTTATGCTTCGTTGTATTGAACCAATATCACCAGTCAGGAAAGAGAGACTAAAAAGGGGGACTATATTTCGACCAATAATGTTGAGTGAAATTGTTTGGGAAAATTCCTTCTAAATCCGTGCGTGGGTTTTTAAATTATAAACAACTGAATGTCTATATACTTAACTATTAATTGAGTTTTATCGTGTGTATTTTTTTTAAATAAAACATTCTTGGCTGACATTTTCCTCGACTGTTAAAGTAAATTGTAGGAGGTCCAAAAAATACGTGGTTAATGATCAGCCTTGAAGTCACCTCTTCCCAGTTAAGATTTTTGTTCTAAATTTTGGGTTGCAATGACCGAGCAAGTGCGTTTGCTTGCTTTTTTTACATTCTATCTCTTATCCAGGAGCAGGTGCCCGTGGTGTAGTCGTTATCGTCGTAGGAAATGGACACGGTGACACGAGTTCAAATCCTGGACGAGACTGATTGCATTTCACATAGCACTAATGCCCTTGGGAAAGGTATGAATCCAATTATTCTCCCTCCAGCTATGGGTAAATAGTAGGACAGACTAGGTTCTTCAGCCTTGGTTAGGCAACTAGTCTAGGAGAAGGAAAACTCTGAATTCAAACCTGTTAAACTCCGCTTAAAAATTTACGAGCTGAGGGGTTGGTAAATAGTATCTCTTATCCAGGAATTCTTTCAAGAGTCTCGTTCAAGAATGTTTTTTGTTATATTTTTGCTAATTCTTGCCTCTAAAGGATCCAATTTAAACAAATCTCAGGAAAACCCAGTATTGAATTCAACCCAGTGTGGGGATTTGTGTTTGAGAGATAAGATTTAGCTATCTGTGGGTCAAACAGAATTGTTTGACTATTAAACTGTTATGAAATAGCTGAGGATTTCGGTTCATGCCTTTGAATTTAGTTAGGCTGAGAACCTTTCGGCTCAGCACATGGGTTGGTTGGGTGTAAGATTGAACCAGGTGTTAACGCGGGTGCGCGCGAGCGGATGGAGGTGTCACTCAGATGTCATAACAGTCCGAGACGATACTGGGAGACGTCACGCACCGGAAGCACGCGGAAGTTTGTGTGAGAATTTGAAGAAAATAAGAGTCGGGTTTTGGACGCCAAACGAGAAGGATCAATTTTGGAGCTCGCAGGCGCGAGGCGAGTTTGCGCCCTATGGAGGGCCGCTCGAGTTGGGGGCCAAATGAATAAGACAGCATAGAAGATTGTGTCTCTCCTCCTTACGTCGAAACCTTTACCTCAAAGTTAAATAAAAGGTTTCGTACCTGAACAAGAAGTAGTTACGTGTTTTTGAGATTCCTGTTCTTTATATATTCTATCGTTATGAACATTACATGTCTATTTCGCACATATCGTTAATTGCGAATATGGTACAAAACTTTGTACAAACAAATGACTTCTTACAAAAAGAACTGTTTGATCGTTTAACTGGGTGCAAACAAATGACTGATGTTTAATTGAATTATTAGTGATAGACAACAATACTTGGAGCCATTCAACTGTGAGCAAACAAAAGATTCCTAATGAGTTGAATGATTGGTTTAAATGGCGATACTTGAAACTCTTTTACTGTGTTGCTAAATTGAATTATTGGTTATACATAACAAATACTTAGAATCATTAACTGCTCGCAAATGAATGAATAACGTTGAAACAGAATAATTAGTTTTAAATAAGAAAGCTTATAACCACTTCAATTTCTGAAAACCAGATAAAAACTGAATAAAATTGCGAGGTGCATATGATAAGTTTCCATACTTTTTTCGTATGGGCATTTGAAATTGTTGTAGACTCTTGAAAATTCACTATGTTATTGCTATACATCTTATGCGACAACTGACCAATTTTTATGATTCCAGGTTCAAATGAACAGCTACAGCAGGGAATTGGAATACACCCTACTAAAGCCTGATTGTCACAACTGGGGAATTTCAAAAATGCTATCTGACACTTTAGAAGAACGATATGCAATAAAATTTTGTTTTAAACTTGGAAAAAATGCCACAGAAACGTATGGAATGCTTCAGACTGCTTTTCGACCATCTTGCATGAATCGAGCATGAGTTTGTGAGTGGCATAAGAGATTCAAGGAAGGCAGGGAGTCTGTGAGGGATGATGAGAGGTGTGGGAGGAGTAAGGAAGTCAGAACACCAGAGTTAATTGGCCAAAGGGTTAGGGTTAGGGTTGCTATGTTGAGGTTTTAAGGGAGTTCAGGAAGGAATTCCGTCAGAAGAGGCCAGCACTCTTCAAATCGGGTCTGTGGTATTCCCACCAGGAAAATGCACCAGTCCACAACTCCATCCTTGTCACAGACTATTTGACCAAGATGGGCATCAAGACAGTTCATCAGCCTCCCTAAAGTTCAGACCTTGCTCCCTTTACCTTTTGGCTATTCCCTAAGCTCACAGGCTGTCGTTATGAGACAATAGAGGAGATGAAAGAGGATGTGATGAAGGTCATTGACATGCTCACACAAGAGGATTTACATGGGGCCTTGCAGAAGTTGTTGGAACGATACAAGTGCATTGCAGCTGGAGGAGATTACTTCGAAGGGGAACTCGAGTTTCATGTGTATACTATCAATAAAAGTGCCTATACGAAAAAAGTCTGGTAACATATCGTATGCCAGTTTGATAGCAGTGATTAAAACCATTTAACCGTGTAGAAACAATAGCAATACCAGCGTGCAATCAAATCAGTTTTCATTTAAAAATAAAAACCACCGACAAACTATTCACATATGTACAAAGTTTAAATGTCAAACAATTCTGTTTGACCTATAGATATGACATTTCAGGTGCTACCACTCTGGGTCAGAGTGGATCGGGAATCAATGGCAATGAAGGGGTACTCCACATTCCCCTAATCTTCAAAGCAGGAAATCACCATCAAATGGTTTAATATCATATCTGTGATAATCGTTGGTTAGTGGTCTTACTCTTCTGCAACGATGCATCGGTGTATTTAACGCGCCAGCCGACTGTGCTGGATAATAATAGGAATCATATGTTTTTTGATGATTTGGTTTTGGTTCGTTGTTTAGTGGGCATATCAACATTCATGGGTTAATTAATGCCAAAGCTATCATTGAAGAAGAACAGCAGGGATACTATTTAACCTATACCTTAGGTGGGGACAAGATGGTTCATGCCTTTCCTAATGGTATTAGCCTGAAAGTGAACATAACGTGATTAGAGTTCGATCTCGCTCCCTATAATGTTGCTGTCCACCACATTAACCACTCCTTCACGGAGTCTGCTCCTTATTTTACCGAGGAAGGTCGTAAAGCACTGCTCCTGAGAAAAATAGTACTAGTAAGAATGTAATATATTTTTGGAAGCTTGGTTAGTATTTCCAAAGTCCGAAAATAAAGATTAAAAAGAATAACTGAACATCATTAAGAAGTAGGAAAACAAATTTAGACTGATATTAAGTTTTTTATTTAATTCTCTCTCTCTCTCTCTCTCTCTCTCTCTCTCTCTCTCTCTCTCTCTCTCTCTCTCTCAATCTTTCTCTTTCTCTCTCTTGCTTGAGTAGGCTAACAAGCAGTAGGTAAATGTCATTATTTGAACAAGTATATTGGAGAAGCAGAGATGATTGTAGAACAATAATCTCTAATTAATTGTTTATATTCAGTTCATTCAAAATGAATATTAATTCAGGATTTCATTATATATCGCACTGTGTTGCTGATTGAAATGATTTTTTAATAGATTAAAGAAAATGCAAGACATTTTTTCTCATTACAAAGAAGTTTTCTCTTTTTTATCAAATGTATTTCTCTGTCATCAAGTAACAAATGCGTAGGCTGGCATTTGTATTGCTTTGCCAGATTAGCTGTTAAAAAGCAAATATTTATATTTCGGTCTGTTGGATAGACATTTAAAACAAGAATCCATGATCTGATTTGCGTGTGCTGAGGGGAGTTCCATCCACACAGAGTGCTGAAGCTTTGATCTTCTGTTAAACAAAGCTTAATAAAAAAAACAAGATAATCTAGTTGTCAGTTTGACTTTTGATTTTCTCGACTCTCTTTATCTCCTAAGATGAACAGATGTACAAGCTTGGGGTACTGGAAAGTTTATATAATGATGACATATATGCTGATGATATCTTTGACAATGGGATTCAACTACTGCAACACTGAGAAAAGAAGTATGTGAACTGTAGCGGGATCTATGTCGAAGAAAATGCATTTAGTCACATTTCGTGAGAGTATCTTGGCCGCCTATGAAATGTTCAGCCGAGCCTCGAATATATTACTTGTATGGTGGAAGAGACTATGTAATGAGCGTAAGTATTACCTGCCATTATTTGCAGGATGATTAGTGCGATGACCGCTAGACAGCGACACAATTAATTATTATATCGACACATCAAGGCAGGTTAGAAAGAAGGTGCTAAACGTTGATCTTTTTTATTCAGCATTTGTTGATTTACAGTTTCGATTTCTTTGTTTAATGGCATATCAATCTTTATAGGTTATATAATGCCAAAGTCATTATCCCAGAAGAACTGTACTATTTAACCCATAGCTGGGAGGATAAGGGGGTTCGTAGTTTTCCCAAGGTTATTTGCCCGAAAGTGAACGGAATAGCGCGACTGGAGAACGAACTCGCTTACTACGATTCCGCAGTCTATCACTTTAACCATTACACCACGAGGACACCTCGTCGCATTTTGTTGAGAGAATACGCGAATTTCATCCATCCGCTAAGGTACGCACCACCTAGGCGCCGGGAGCACTGTATACTACAAATTAATGAAAGTTATTTTGTAAATTAAGGACATGTCTATTAAAACTTGACCCAACAAAAAATGACTAAAAGAATCTTGCCAAGTTTGTATTTCCATTACAAACCTATCTGCACATAATACATATTTTTTTTTTGCATCTTCGTTCCCTTTTGGTTTATATATAAATAAAAGTTAAATTATCCCAATTGTCTTTTTTTCCGAATGCAACATAATGCTCAAATGCAAATTTGTTGATTTATTTATTATTTATCAAGGTGGTCAATAGCATGTATAAATTTATAATATATTTGATGTGTTACAATCTCACATTTTACCACATAAATTTGGGGGATGTCCTCGTGGAGTTCGTACTCTAGTCGCGCTATTACGTTCACCTTCGGGCAAATACCCTTGGGAAAGGTATGAACCCCCTATTCCTCCCAGCTATGTGTTAAATAGTACCACTACTGTTCTTCTTGGAGAATGGCTTTGGCATTAAATAACCTACAAAGGTTGATATGCCATTAAACAACCAAACCAAACATAAATTTGTTTTTTTTTTCATAGACAAAGCTGATCATAGCAAATATCTCAATCATTTCTGTAAGATGGTGCATTTAGCCTAATGGTTGCAATCACTGGAAATGAAATCGTTGACCAGAGTTCAAATCTTGGATGAGGTTGTACTTCACTTTGTGCTAGTGCCCTTGGGAAAGGTGCTAATCCAACTATTCTCCTTCCTGCTACCGGTAAGTAGAAGCGAAGGCTTTTCTTTAACCATGTTTCGGAAACCAGGCTAGAAGAAGGAAAACTCTTAATTTAAAAACTTTACTCCGCTTAAAAATTGACCTTGAGTCGAATCCTACTCGCAGCGGAGGGGTTGGGTAAATATACATAACACTTTAGTAAATGTTGATAAAGTGGCTGGTTTTAATATTGGGTGACACGTCATTATTTGAGTGATGAGTTTGTTCCTCTTAGGGAGATTATTATGTACTTGTGTACAATCATGAAGACAAATATCTATCTATGGGTTACAATTTCTTTGTTATTTCCGTCTAGATAATTTGTTATTAATTCAATGGTTTTTACTTTTTAACTGAACATTTACAACGTTTGACTTCAGTTGATGTCTATCTGTGTCTGCCTTTTTTCTTTTTCTAAAATTTCCTGCGAATCTAATTTTTGATTTTCAGACATTTCAAAAGTTCTCCTCCCCGGGAATAATCCATAACCAGAGACGAATACTTAGAATCAATATTGGCTAAGTATTTGCCAATGGAGCAAACATCAAATTGAGAGACGAGAAGCCTGAAATAGTTTTGCCAATCAGGAGATTTGGCAGAGAATTGGTCAACGTAAGAACGTAATATGGAATTGGCATTACCATCATTACCAGCCACTCCAATTTTTATAGGTGATGGACTCTTGGAATTACTATTGCTCTTTCTGTCCCGGGCAAGGTTGACAATGAATGTAAAAGACTTTTTAAGGTTATTACTTCTAATGTAGTAATTGTTTAAGGATCCTCCACGGTATGTAATCAAAGCGGTTTTTGACAAAATATCTGGCAAGGAACCAAGTTAAAAGTTAATGGATTTATAATTTGCGAAAGATATTTTGGTTTTGTTTTGCTTTGTTTTGTTTTATCGTATATCAACCATTGTTGGTTATTTAATGCCAAATCCGTTTTATGCACGTTTATTAGATATATATGGTTTGTAATCATAAGTAAAAATGGTTCCAAGTATTGCAATGTCGGACCAGGGCATTGGCCTAATGAGTAGAGTGCTCACTAATAGTCCGGGAGACACGGGTTCAATCCCAGGGTCAAGTCATACCAAAGACTCAAAAAATGGTAGTTGATGCCGCTTTGCTTAACACTCAGCATTTTAAGGTACAGATCAAGGGTAAAGTGGAGCAATCCAGGGAATGGAGTAGCGCCTTCCCTGACACCTCGGTGTAGTAGCTATTGAAAAGGGAGCCTTCGAGTCACCCTCGACTAAAGTCACCAACTTTACTTATTGCTATGTATCACTTTCAATTCAATTAAACATCAGTCGTTTGTTTACACACATTTAAATGACCCAACAGTTCTATTTCAAACAATTCTATTTAGTATACCTGATTTGTTTGCACTTTGTCGAAATGTCAAGCAGTTCTATTTGATCCATAGATAGGGCCCTATCAGGTGCGACCACTCCGTGCCAAAATGGACCTGGGAGCAACGGCAATGAAGGGGTACTCCCCGTTCCCCAAATTTCCAGCTTTACTGGAACCTCACCAGCAGATTGTTTTATGTCATATCCAGAACGCTCGTTAGAAGGGTCTTACTCCTCTGCAAAGATGCAGTCGGTGTATTCTGCTGCCCCAGCTGACTTAGTTGATTTGCCAACGAATAAGATCAGACAAAAAACCTCAGTTGGAATTTACATGTCAGATGGATTTTGTATTCATGTTAAAATGATTTATCACTGAATATTTTTTTTCGTCTTTTATTGAATAAGTCAGTGTAGGTATGCTCTTTAAGGGGTTCAGTTAAAAATTCTGTGGCCCAGAAAATTCTTAGCTTCTTCAGGTAGGACCAACCAATGAAACACAAGATCAATCTTAAAGCGGAATGGTTTGAATTCAGTTTTCTAAAAGAAAACAAAATTCTTTTTTTAAGGAAAATCTTTGTGGCGTAGTGGCTAACGTGCTTGACGGCAACATTGTGAATGGTAAGTTCAAATCCCAGTCATTCTATTAAGTTCACTTTCGGGCAAATACACTTCGGAAAGTATGAACCGTCTTATTCCTCGACCATCGGATAAATAGAACCACTAATGTTCTTCTACAATAATCTAGGAGCACACTAATGTGACATAAAACAAAGAGAAACCCTTTTTTATTAGCTGTCATGAAACTCACAAAACGTGCATGGAAATACCGTGGGAGATCTATTGGAATTCAATAAGTCAATCTAGAATTACACTATGTGGAAGATTGTCCACTCGTAACATCTAATAGTTCAACATACATTCAGTTTAATTCCAGTTATTTTGTCAGAAGAACAGACAGAATATAAATGTCTATTAAATGTTGGTTTTCCGTTTTTACTTTTTATCAAATATATTGTTAGTTGTCAAGTTGAATTATCTTTAGATAATTTTTTTTTTTATTTTTCAAAAATTCTTATCAATTACAATATGTGCATGCACACACATATATAAATTTACATCAGAATGGAAATTTAGGAAGAATCTTGTATAGATACATTAATATCGACGCGCAAATACGTCAGGGTGGATCAATAAATCTGTAGCCTGGAATACAGTTCTGACATATTCATCCAGTGTAAGCAATCATTGTCAACCACGGAATTAAGTGCATTAACAAAGAAGGAGATTATGCTGATAAATATGCGCGCGCGCGCGCACACACACATACACACATATATATAGAGAGAGATAGATAGATTAAAAGAAAGAGATATGATGTATAAATTAAATTTTATACTCGCATACACTCACATACATTCAGAAATATGTACACACACACACACACACACACACACACACACACACACACACACACACACATATATATGTATATGTAAATGGAGGGAAAGAGAGATGATATATCAATCCAATTTCACACACACACACACACACACACACTCATGCAATGAGGGAAAGAGAGATGAGATAGAGAAATGTGAGGGTGTGGAAATTAAACAATCAGGCCCATAATTTTACTCTAAAAGCCCCAAGGGAAGAGTATGATTTAATTAATTTAGGGTAATTTATTCTTTTGGGATAAATAATTAGCAACTTCTATTCATGCCACAGTTGGCTTGAAACTAAACCAATCCTGGCAAGCTGATGACAAAACCAGTATTTTAACATTATTATTATTATTATTATCATTATTATTATTATTATTATTATTCTAGCTCTTACCAAATGTCTGGTAGTGGTTGGAGATTGAGTGTATATTCACTTTAGATATCTGCTGGGTATCGCGGGAAATTGAATGAAAGCAAGTAAGAAAAGCTTTAGTTAATATTTTATACCTTGTGTGTTTTAACAGATAAATTTTCACTGAAGTCTAAGTGACAACAAGTCACATTAGGTCTCCAAGATCCTTTAAAGTTTTATAACTTATCTTAACAGTATTGTAGTCGCCTGGAATGGTCTAAATTCTTCCTTTCATCTCCAGTTCTAAGGTCTTTGTGAACCATTCCAAGTGAGCAAAATATTATTTTACTCATTTAAGCGTTAGCTGATGGTTGTCTGAATGACAGCAAGTCTCCTCAAGTTTCCAGGACTCGTCTCAGTATTCTGGTCGATCTTAACAATGTTTTCAACTCCTCCAGTCCCTGTACCAATCCTCTGGTGACTGCATCGAGCGCACTAATTACAATTGCTATCACTGTCACTATCATGTTACATATTTTTCAATTCTCTAGCAAGGTCTCAGTATTATCTCTCTTTTCACTTTCTTTCAGTTTTATTCTGTGGTCAGCTGGAATGACACAGTTCACAATTCTCTTTTGTTAACTATTTTTATCAATATTATTATTTTCTCCATGAGGTTTTCACACCAGCGTTAGCTGCAAGTCTTTCATTAGATTTCGAATGACCACAATCTTCTTCATGTTTCCAGAACTGTTCCCATTTGTCTGGCCGATCTTACTAATGCTGTAGTTTCGATGGTCTTGGTTCGATCTCCGATTTCAACACCTTCCAATTATTATTATTATTATTATTATTATTGTTTACTCTTTGAGAGTTTTTCCTACCAGTGTCAGCTGATGTTCTTTCACTGGAGTTTGAGTGACAGCAAGTCCCCTCAAGTCTCCCGGACACTCCTCAGTATTCTGGCCGATCTCAACAATGCTGTAGTTTGGACAGTCTCCACCCGCCACGTTATCTTCAAGTCCTCCAGTCCCTTTAATAATCCTTTGGTGACTGTGCCAAAAGTACCATAGTTGCTATAATTGTCATTTATATGTTCCACAGTTTTTTCAATTTCTTTGCAAGGTTCAGTTATTTATCCTTTTTTGCACTTTCTTTCTGTTTTATTCTTTTGCCAGCCGGGACAGCAAAATCGACAATTTTGCAAATTCTCTTTTTTCATGTTGCTTATTCTAAGGTCTGGTCTTCTGGCCGAGACTTGGTGTTCCGTTTGTATGGCAAAGTCCCATAGGATTTTATGTTGGGTTGTGCATATACCATTTGTTCGTATGGTCAAATTTCAATTTTCTTGCACATTTCCCATTGGATCACCCAGTTGTGTCTTGTCTTATACCCCTGTGCTAATTTGCTGCATTCGCTTATTATGTGATTGATGGTTTCATCTCTATAACCCCATAGCCAACATTTGCTATTTTGTTGCGTCTTATCTATTCTCGCTTTGATATAATTGGTTCTTATGATGGTCTTTGTGCTGCTATTTGGAGAGATTCTGTTTGGCTCTTAAGGTTTCCTTTTCTTAGCCACTTTCAGGTTTTCTCGTGTGAGATGTTGCTAATTAGCCATTTAAAACGTCCTTAGAGTTGTTTTTCTTCCCATTTTTGTTTTCTAGTTATTGTTGTTCTTTTGGTCTTCGTGTTGTCAATATAGTTTCTGGTAGTTGTAATCAGTCCTCCTCCGTGCTTTTCTGTGTTGTCTTCGAGCTGTTGTATCGATGCGTCAACGCTCTCTTCAATGATGCCAATTCCTCTTCCTCCCTCTTTTCTTGATACATATAGTCTGTTAATGTCATTTCTGAGATGTAATACCTTATAGATGGTCATTAGTTTTCTTGTTCTTTGGTATTATTATTATTATTATTCCTTTGCAAGCTCCTACCAAATGTTTGGTAGTTGTCGGAGATTGTGTGTATATTCACTTTAGATATCCGATGGATATTGCTGGTGACCGAATGAAACCAAGAATCATTAATATTTCAGTAACTTTCTCAGTATTTTTGGAGACCCCTGTGACATCATATTTTTTTATTTGCCCGATCTAGATTCTCATATTTTTGTACGATAACTCTGACATTTGTATTTTATAACTTTTTCAGTTCCCGGATGACATCTTAAATCTATAATAATAATAATAATAATAATAATTAACGACAATTCACGACATATTAGCTGAACAGCAGCGCAAATGCCCACAAGAGGCGAACATTCATGGATGACTGAAGAAAGAAGAAAAAAAAAACTAGATTAACCCAGAAAGATCCCTCAAAAAGCACCCCCTAGGCGACAATAGACGGTTAATATGTTTTCTTTTTGATGCGGAAAATCCTAATTGCACTGATAAGAGAATAGGTTTATTCCTTGCTCGAAAGCCATGGATTTCAAGAAATACAGAAGGGAATCACGAAGGAATTAAATACAGAAATAACCAATTATAGATAGAAGGAGACTTCGCAGTGAAGAAGTTAAAGTGGTGGACTACAAAATCATAGTGAGTTCGAACTCCAGTTACGCTAATGTTGATTTTCAGAATAATATACTTAGGAAAAGTATGACCCCCTTATCTTTCCAGCTTTAAGTTAAATTGTTCTTCATCAAGGATGTGATCCAGTTTGCTGGAAGTGGGCTGCAGAATGCATTGACTGCACCTCTTCAGAGGGTAAGACTACTCCTGACAACAAGTTTCCTCGATATAAAACTAAACAATCGGATGGTGAGTTTCCAGTAATGTTGGAGCTATGGGGAATGCAGAGGACCCTTTCATTGCCATCGCTCCCTGTGGCCCGGAGTGGTAGTATCTGAAAGAGTCCCATCTATGGGTCAAATAGAACTGTTTAACATTTAAAATGAGTGCAAACAAATGACTTATGCTAAACTGAATTGCTTGAAATTGAACTGTATATAAACAAATGACTGATGTTTAATTGAATTGTACATAGCGGTACTTGGAGCCATTTAATTTTGTTGACATCTTAAACTAAATTGTTTGAAATAGAACTGTTTGATTAGTTAACAGCGTGTAAATAAATGACTGATATTTAATTGAATTGTTAGTGATACATAGCAGTACTTGCAAACATTGAACTGTGTGAAAACAAATAATTAATAGTCAATAGAATTATTCGTATTAGATAACAATAAATAAGAAACCATTTTACTGTGTGAAAAAATTGAGCTCACGCTCGTTTGAAAATGTTATATCTACAAAATGTGTTTAGAAATCATATTTTTAATACATATGTATTAAAAGCACTTGGCATCAAATAACGTACACTGTTTTATATGCCATCAAACCAAACCAAACCAAACCAAACAAATCTAGAAGGATAGCTTTAGCGTTAGATAACCCACAAAGCTGATATGCCAATAAACCAAGAAGACAAACCTATCATACTAAGACCAACATTCTAAATAAAACAAAAATAAGGAGAAAAATCAAGCTATTGTATGTATATACAATATAGGGAGGCGTACAACATGAGGATGCGTACAATATGGGGAGGCATACAATATGATCCCTAACCGCGAACGTTTAAAAGCAAGTGGTCAACTACAGAAAATGTGTGAGTGGAATTATTAACTGGAGACGATTTAAAGAATTTCATCATCAGGTTGCGCTGCTGTCACGGATTTCCCTGATCCTCTCTCGCCACCCGTCTCTATCGTCCATCGCTCCCTGCAGGTCCTCCAGGCTACCTCATGTATCGGCTCAGAGCTGCTGTAGGTAGGTTCTACCGGGTAGTCCAACCTTTGCTCGTCCATGTGAAGGGGTCCACAGGGGTACTTTATATTTCCATCAGTGTCCCGCATGTCTGGTTCGTATGACCTGGATAGTTTTCGTGATGGGTGGTTGGTGGCCGTATAGCCGCTGGCCCTTCTCTCACTCGTCATAGTCATGACATAGTTTAATCATATTTCCCAAAACGTAAAGCAGGATATTGATTTACAAAAAGATAAGGAAAGATAAACGATCTCTTGTAAATGGATACCAAAAATATTCCCTCAAATAAGAAAGAATTACATCTCTTCGTACAAACTGTTAGAATCTTCAACTAAGATACAGGAATGCAATTTGAAATAAAGATATTTGCATTATGAATAAAAGAAAAAATGCCAGATCACTTTCTCTTGTAAGACATTTCAACCCATGTATATAAGAAAACTGATGACGATGCACCAGATTTTACATCAGAAAGATGACGTTGATTAGCTGTATGTGTCAAGGAAAAGAGGAAAAAAAAAAAAAAAAAGACGCGCTAACATTGAGGATTGTGTCGATGCAACTATTCTTGAAGAATACACAAAATTGAGCAGAGAGAGAGAGAGAGAGAGAGAGAGAGAGAGAGAGAGAGAGAGAGAGAGCATAATCAAACTACAACAAAACAAATAGGGATATTGATACTTCAAAAGACTAATGAGCCTGCACATCGTTCTACGTCATCTGTATGACACTGGAAGAATCTATGTTAAAAGAAAAGAGACGAGAATGTAAAGCAATCAAAACTGATTCTGTTATTTAAATATTTATGGCTAATATATCATTAAGAGTGGCGATTACAAGTATCTAAATAAGCACAAGATATTTTATTCTCTAACATCGTAGAGGAAGTTCAAGATTTTTAGCAGAGGGTCCAAATTAATTTACTTGTTTAATTTCTCTTCTAAAAAGCAATATATGTATTTACCCAACCCCTCCGCAGGAAGTGACTCAAGGTCAATTTCTAAACGGAGTTTAACTGGTTTGAATTCAGAATTTTCTTTCTTTTAAACTGGTTGCATAACCAAGGCTGAAGAATCCAGTCTGCCTTACTATATACCCATTGATGGAGAGGGGAATAATTAGATCCATACCTTTCCCAAAAGTATTAGAGCTATGTAATCAGCTTCGTCCAAGATTTGAACTCGCTTCCCCGTATCCATTTTCGACTACGCCTCGGCACCTCCAAATTATAAGTTTGTTTGTTCAGTCTGTACAACGATGTTGGAGATTATCACGTTTGACCCTACACAACGGTTTCCATGTTTTTAAGTCCTGTAAAATTTCTTGTTCATTTTAATCTTAAAACAAAGGGATTAGAAGCAAATTACTTGTTTTTTCAAATACTTATTGTCAACACTGTATATAATATATATATATATATATATATATATATGTGTGTGTGTGTGTGTGTGTGTGAGTTTGTGTGTAGATATGTGGATAATTTGGAGGTGTCTATGTATTTCTAAGATAACTGTTTGGTTAAAATGTAAATGCAGTTATATGAAATATGAAAATGTGAAGAGTTTTAACAAGATTTGTGTAATGTTGTTTCCATCTTCTTTGTCCTTCAACAGAACAAAATGTTTCTATGAAATTAAGAAACCAAGCCTCTTTCAACAAGAAAAAAAAAAAGATCGCAATCAGAGAATGAATATTTGAAAGGAAATTTTCATTGAATTAAAAATGTTGTGATAAATTCATACTTAAAAAATCTTTAAAATGAAATACCCTCCATGCTGTCAGTTTATCATATCGCTCAAATAAATACCCCCCACGTGAGTTGTATAGCCATATAATACTTATACAACTATACACATATAAATGCGGAAGCAAAATCAACAATAATGACGAGCGAACACACTTCTTTAGAAAAATATACCTCTCACACTTTATTCGAAAGGGTTGCAAAAGGGTTATGTGTGAGAGGTGAGTTGGAAATGGAACAGACTGCAACATATTGACCCCAAATTCCTCAGTCTTTAGCAGCATTTCTTTCTCGTTCTGCTGGGCTGCTCAATCGGGGGTCCTGAGGGTCCAGCCCTCTCTGGGAGCTGGTTCTCACTACAGCATCTTATCTCCAACTCTCTTAACCTGTCCGGGTTATATAATTGTTTGAAGTTCACCTGCTTCAGTGAGCGTCGCATCTGCACTCAGTTCAACCCGTCCACAGTCAAGGTTACCCCCTGATATCTTCGACCAGATGCACCTGTTATTTACAGAGGTGCATTTCTCATCTTGGTCGGGTCGGAGGTCAATATGTTACACGTGCTGTCAAATAATCGCATGTATGCCAAAAGTCACTTTTATATTTAAATGAATTTAAAATATCAACGATCACGTAAAAAGTTGGCGATAAATGTTGTCTCGTATATATATATATATATATATATATATATATATATATATATATATATTGATGTTGCAGGTTAATTTCATGGAAATTCTATGCAAGATCAGTTTAAGAACGTGTTCACTTGTCTTTTATTTCAAATCTTATCTATATAATCGAACTAACACTTCGTTTCTGTGAATAAGAATTGTTTGCATCTTGATTCGGCATTCCTGTGCTGTGACAGAAAACCCACGAACTCTGGTTATATTCTAAGATACACTAGGGACACTCTGGGTAATGATACTGTAGCTTCAAAATCCGACCCTAGATTCATCATCTAATGAAAACTTTTTCGTCTCTACAATCATTGTATATTCTTGTATGCCTCCATCCAACTGATTCTATTCAGTCATATCTCTTAAGAAAACAACTAAAATTTTAACAAATAAAACTTAGTTTTCTTCTAAACCAAAGACATCATGATTTTATAATTTTTAGTGGGCCTTTACACTATATAAACGGTTATCATTAAAATGAAGACACCCAGACAAGGGAAGTAGGTTGATACAAATATATTACAATAACAGAACAAATATACAGAATACAGCTGATACAGTTCCTTTTGAGATCAAGAAAAGTCATTGGGCCCAGGAAGGTTACGGAGGGTATTTCGGCACTCGTGGGTGAACGGTGCTTCACCTCTAAGCTGACGACGACCTTTGGTAATGGGGCTGGACTCCAAGCAAGGAAAGACGTCTCTCACCTGTTGTCCCTACACAGCGTAGTTCTGCTCAGGTCCGATCCGATCACTGATAAACAAGCTGCAAACGGTTCGCTATGACCCGGGACAAAATCTTTAGCTCTGTGTTTAGCAGAGTTACGAGCCTGGAATCTTTCAAGTCCTCCCAAACATTCCTGCCACCTTACTTCATCAATGTGATCACAGCCACAGCTGTTTCAAATAGTTTTTTGTTTTCAGCCGGCGAGACCGATTTGGTTCTGCGCCTGCTTTCAGGGTTCTTTCATTATGGAAAAAAATGATGGAAAAATTCTGGTGAAGAAAAAGAAGTGAGAGGGGGAAGGTGCACGTAGGGTGTGAGGAAGATTGATTTGATGTGTTTGTTGGGAATTGGTTTCTTGCTGGTGGTGGGGGGTTGTTGAGATTGTTTTTGATGTGGTTGTTGTTGGAGTTGATCTTGTTGGGGCTAGAGGTTGAAAGCATTTTTTTCTTTAGGGGGTCGTGTTTGAGAGATGTATTTGGGCAGAGTTTTTTTTAGAGTGTTTTTCTCCAATGTCTCTTCTTTTTGTCAAATTGTGGGATGTTTCCATATGTGTTTCGATGGAGGAGTCCTTTGTTGGTGTCTTCTATCAGTTGACTTTCCCGGTATGTATAGTGTCATTGGGGGTTGGGGATGTTGGTTCTTCCGGTTTGCTGGATTTTTCGAGAGTCAGAGCTTTGGGCGGCGGAGCTTTGGGTAGCTCCTCTGGTTTTTTGGGGGTGTCCCTTTTTTTACTTTTTTCGTGCGACTCGCGTCCATCCATATTTGGAACTCGGTGAGTCTTCAGGTTCCGGGGATGAGTTTGATCTTGATCTCTGCTTCTTTCAGTGGCTTTTCATTTGTGGTATTGGTGGTTTGGATATTTTTCTGGGGGAAGGCTTTCGAGAGATGGCCGATCTGCTTTCAGTTTCAGCAGCGTGACTGCCTGCACTCTACCACCACTACAATTTGTCTTTCCCGGCTAAGTATGGTATCTGGGAAGCCTTCCTTAGTCAGACAAATCCTGAATACATTGTTACCATGAGATGTCCCGGCAGCGGACCGCTGTTTCGACACATCGTCAACGCGGCCATAAGCACTGAGGAATGAGGCCAAGATTTCGTCTATAAGAAATGCCGGGACATTACAAACTCTTACCCGGACTCTTTTAGTGCTCATGAATTCCGGGTCCACCCGGAAGAATTTTGTCATGATATTGCTTTTTGCAATTTTTGCGGGCCGCTTCTCCGTTAGCAGCAAGACACCCCATGTTGCAAAACTGCGTCTGCTGAAATATTGACAGTTGAAAGCCGGAGTTCTTCAAATGTGTCCTTTTTCAGCCCAGTTAGCCTCCTGGTTTTGAGGTCGGTGACGACCAGAAATAGGATCCAGGGTTCCAAGGCTTTAGAGATATCAAAGATGGGCAAGATGACGTTGCCATGAAAGCATTGGGCATACTCGCTTGCCCTATCTCTATCATTATCCTCCGGACCCTTTTGCTGGATTTTACCGGAGGCTGTTTTCTTTCAGCTTCTGTCCATGAGGTATTAGACTAGAGGTGGAAGCCGTTTCATTTGACTTGCGTTGAGGGGACCGGGAGAGATGGCCAATTGGTGCGATGGTGCTGCCTGGAGATGCACTTTTGCTCTTATAATTGGCTGATCAGGACGTCGGTCTCCACCGTTCTTCCGGCTTCGTAGGGAAGGCTAATGCAGTGGCCATGGATGTTGACTTGGCCGTTGTTCTTGGTTTGGTTGAGATTGCCAATGACATGGGTTTTGGGGAAGCTTTAAATAGGTCCTGTGAATACTTTGGGGATCCCTCGGGAGAGTCCTCCATGGTTACAGAAGACATCCAGGAGAGGAGCGTATTTTGTTACGTGTAAAAAAGGGCCTATCTAAATAAAAAAGGAAAAATAATTAACTATGACTGGGTTTTGAAGTGAAAAAAAACTGATGAGAGCCGCCAAGTTATTTATTTCTTTTGAGAAATAAACATTCGCGGCCAACTGTTGTATGATAAAAATCTAACAACTGGACCTAGAGCAGTAACGGGAGTTGCAACAAGCGTCCAGTTGACAGACAAAAAATGGTAGCAGTAATTTAATACTGTACCACAGAAAAATGAAAATAAGCTGTCTTGTGTACGCTCAAAAATTGGTCAGACTCAGACCGTAAAGGTTCCAGCTTCCGTCCACATGAAGCTTGGAGATTATCTCCCCAAGTGTCAAGTAGAGTCGGTATATATTGAGGAGGAATAGTCCATTACTATGGAGATAGGTGGCATAACAATTAACTAATATCAATTACCAAATTCTACAGCATTGTAACTGAGTAAAATTGAAACAATAAAAATACAGTACACCCCTTTTGTTCTTAGCTGTTCTGAGTTCCTGCAATTTCATTTTGGTTGCGTCCTACAGTCTCGACCAGTCTTTTATTTTCCCAGAGAAAATCTTCATATGAACGTTTCTTGTGGGTAATGCTGTACAGGTGCCGCTTGTAGGAGGAATTAAGTCCCAAGAGAACAAGATATATTCTTCCATTGATAAAAGGTTGACATAGTTTAGAATGACTTGTCTGCATTTACACATCTTCGTGAGTAATCAGGAATGATATTCTTATGATGCATTCATTCCTTCACCTTGATTAAATATATCTGCAATCTGTGCCTCTATTCATTTTCAGGAGTCTTAGAGTTTGTAGAAAAGCCCACGTTCGCTTCTCACTTCGATAATTATTGGCCAATTCACATCTGGGCCGTTGGAGATTTTTCCCTTTTCGAATCATTGCCAAGAGGTAGTTACCATCTCTGAACGTGATCAGCCTGCAATTCGTATTATTTCGAAACTGCTTTGATCTTGTTTTCAGCTCTGGATAATTTGATCTTTCCAAAAATCACTCAGATATTTTTTTATATAATTGCCGCATTCAAGAGATTAAAATGGAGTCCTCAAAGTCAGCTTATGTGCTTATAAACTTTTGATCCCGTCATAGGCACTTGTTACAAAGCAGTAGCTAACAATCTTATCACATATCGCTAGTCATGTTTTGGCTCATCAGTTTCTAGTATAAGTACTTAATGTGTGTGTATAGATGGAGTTGTATTTGTGTGAATGTACTTGTGTGTGTGTGTGTGTGTGTGTGTGTGTGTGTGTGTGTGTGTGTGTGTGTGTGTGTGTGTGTGAACTGCACACAAAACTGGGCGTCTTTATTGCTCTTTTGACAGCGTTCCCCCTGAAAGTAATGCAGTTGATACTCAAACTGCACCAAGAGGTTATTGCCTAATGTGACGTAAAAGTGTCAGATTGACCAGAAAAAATGTACAATGTCACTGTCACCTGCACGAAATAACATTGCCCAAAAACAGTTGGAGCATAGAATAGATATTAAGAAATAGGATTTAAAAGCGTTAAAAAATCTCCGAAAGTACTTTCAATAAAACTATATTTGAATTCAAAAAATCTAAGTTGCAGATATGAGGAACTTAGTAAAAAATGGTCAGACTCTTTTTCAACTTAAAAAGCCAGATCTACTTCAAGAGGGGGTAGGTGTGGCGTCTTGGAGGCTAACGCGTTGAAAAGTAATATTATAGTGAGCCAATTCGAATTCCAGTCTCGCTAGTAGGTTTACTTTAGGACTGATAGCCTTGGGAAAGGCATGAACTCCTTTATCATCAATAGCTATGTATTAAATAACACTACTACCGCCATTCTATAATCATGGTTTTAGCATTCAATAACCCACAAAGGTTGGTATGACATTAAAGAAAAAAAAAAAAACTGAAAACAGAACTGTACTTCCAACCAGTACATCAATTTTCTATACTCACCGTTAACTGTGACATCTTAACTGCGATCTCATTGAACCAGTTGCCGAGAAAAATATTTTTAGAATAGAATATTCCTGGATTTCTCAGCCAAGAGACTGACTTCGTAACTGTATATATCAAAATGGATATTATTCAACGCGTTATTTGTTCAATAAAAGGCAGAAGAAAAGCTCCAAATTTGGAGAAAGGTAGTAAATTTCCAAAGTGAGGGAAATATCATTATTACCACTTTAATATCCGAATGAATAGGTAATCAAACATGTTATAAAACAAAGAATATATAGCATCCACCTGTGAAAATAAGAGATTCTGCAAATAGGAGATTCTGAAAATAGGAGATTCTGATAATTATGCTTGAACATTTAACCCACCTAAAAAATGGGAATGATATTAAACATTTTAGCATTATAATCATGTTTTGTCTCTCATCAGGCTGGGATAAAAACAATAATAATGAGGATTCCAGTATAAAGATTATTGAATAGTAACAATTACTTGTATAAGATGTTTGGCAGAGATAGAACAACGGTGAAATGTTTGGGTTACTTCAACCTGACTGGGGTTATTTTATGCCTTGACATTTTTTGAATAATTTCTAAAGTGTTTTGAACACGGTTATATAATATCAAGTATTCCTATCAAATACAATTAATTTTCACACATTTGTATGGTTTCAAGTACTCCTATATAATACTAATAATTATGTGGTTTTATTTCTATTTAATTAGTCATTAGTTTATACTGAGTTATATGGTTCTAAGTAACTACTAATAATCCTTAGTAAACAATTAATTTACAGTTATAAGATATCAAGTATTCCCGTCAAGTACTAATACTCTTCAAACAAAACGATTTGACCAAAGACAAGGCCATGGCAGATGCTACCACTCCCGGTCATAGTGAGCCTGTAGTCCAGGCAGCTGCGGCTCTAGAATACACCGATTGTATCTCCCCTACTAGTGCCCCAGATATGACACTAAAAATCTGATTGTTAGGCTCCTATAATGCTGGAGTTTTGGGGAATGCGGAATATCCTTTCATTGCCCTCGCTCCTAGGTCCACACTGGTTTGGAGTGATAGCATCTAAAAAGATCCTATTTATGGGTCAAATAGAACAGTTTGACATTTAAACTGTGTATTCATGTATTTGTAAATTAAATTGTTTGAGATCGAACTGTTTTATCATTCAACTGTGGGTAAACAAATGACTGATGTTTAATTGAACTGTTAGTGATACATAGCAATACATGGAACCATTTACCTTAGTTGACTTATGTTAATTGAATCGTTAGAAATAGAACTATTTCATCCTTTTACTTTTTCTAAAATGTGTTTACAAACCATATATTTGATATATGTGTAAAACAGGATTTGGCATTGAATAACCAACATGGGTGATACGCCATAAAGCCAAACCAAACCAAACCAAACAAAACCAACCCAAACCATAGTGGACCTGGGAGTAATGACAATGAAGGTGTTCGCCACACCATCCAATGCTGTTCGATTCATATTCAGGACACCTCTTTTTGGGAGCCATACCCGTTTGCTGGAGATAATGTCAGTGGACTGCTTGTTACAGGTCTTTTTCAAAGTCATATCTTAAAGTCTTAAGTTTTGATTTTCCGAGTGCCAATTAGTTTTTGAATTGCAAGTCCATATGATAAATTATTGGCTCGATTCATGTGGAGAGAAAATAATTCACGATTCGGGTTAATTAAAAAAAAATAATATCATATAATCGAACGACTTCGTTAATTCCTGATTAGATATTTTTATGTTTGTCTAAAAGCAGTTTACTCAATAAGTGGAAATATTTTAAATGATCGTAACTTGACGGAAAAAAACAACAAAAAACCAAAAGCTAAAGGGAGGTTTTCTCATTTCTTTCTCCATAAAAAATCAAAATCAAACTCTTATATGAAATATCTGAATCTGCTACAAGATATGTTTCTACCATAGCAGTATTTGTCCGCCCACAAAAAATCATAATTATCCTTATCCAGTTGTGTATAGTGTAGTTACCATCGACTGCTATATCAGTGATGACTAACCATTGGATGGGTTAGGAAAAACACGAAAACATTACTCGTCTCAAGGAAGATGTGACAATGATTTTGTAATACAAAGAATTATCTTGTGAAAAAAGTTTAGTTCCAGTTAAGTCTCAAATGATTGGTATCAACTAATGTGTTGGATTACGGCCTTGAAAGAAGTGAGTTCGAACTCCAGTTGCGCTATTACGTTCTCTTTCAGACTATTACTCTTAGGGAAGGCATGAACCCCCTGATCCCTCACCTATGCGTTAAATACTATCACAGCTGTTCTTTTTCAAGAATTGCATTGGCATTAAATTACCCCGAAATTTGATATGCTATTGAGCAAAGATACCTAATCTTAAGTCAATGAAGATAACACAGTACAGTTAAGCATTAAATCCAAAAAGGGTAAAATTCCACAGATGCAAATTCAAATTGTAAATCTAATGTTGTTCTTTTTCATGCAAGAAATGTCGCATCAAATAGCCGACATAAGTCAAGCTTTTCTTTATAGCAATTAGAAGATTTCTTTTCCCCCAGACTGAAATGATAATGGCTATCTACTTGAGACAAGTAGTTTATGGCTCATACGAAGAGAATAAACCAACATCTTATAAAGCGTTAGGACCTCTGTTGCTTTATTCTGTGTTCAATTTCTAAGGCCGTAGAAACAAATGGAAATGGGTAAAGGACAAAACACAAAGAGTAACCCTTTTCATTCTCGTTCGAAACAACACTTGTCAAATTTTTACCACATTTCAGCAAACGTTTGTCTCCTTGGCCCTAGTCACCGAAAGAGGGAGAATCAAGACAACCATCGTTATATATTGAGATTTTCAGAACACACCAACACACTAGTCCACTTTCGTCTTGGGTGGGTGACATTGTCCAGCCAGCTTCCATCACAACATAGATAACTGATCACTGGTGACCATCGCAAGACCTAACCCGAGATTCTAGCTCAGACTTATCTTGTAACATTTAGCCGACTAAACGAGTAGTTGAACTTTTCCACTAGTCTTTATTCTTGCTGTTGGCTTTTTGATAATTTATCTGTTCGCACCCCAGTAGCATTCATTTATTATTTTACAGTTTCAAATGATTAGAAATATAATGGATGTTGTATTTTCAGTCCCACCTTAGAATCTAAATCTTTGCAAAATTGCAAATTGTCAATTGGCCGCAATCCATATTATTAGAGCACACACACACACACACACACATTGTTTAGATAGGTATGGTAAAAGACCACAGAACAGTCCTTTTATTTTATGTCTTTCTATCTGGCTAGTTTCCTTGAATCAGATTCCAATTGACAGAGAAATTACCCTTGTTTTTTTCCAAGTTCTTTCAATCATATCGATTGATCATCTTCCAACAAAATATATATCAAACCCAAACTAAAAAAGAAAACAAACTATATCTACAACCCCCACAAGGAGACAATCAATCGATTTGATCAAAATCGCTCGAGAGAAAAACCAAGGACAACTTTACAATCAATTGGACCCTTGTAAAGAAACTTGCGAGAAAGTTAGAGAAAAACATAAGATCATAAACAAGGAATATTTCGTTGTCTTTAATCAAACTTGTATAAACAAAAAATGCAGCCAATATATATATATATATATATATATATATATATATATATATATATATATATATAATGTGTATATACGTTATATATATATATATATAATGTGTATATATATATATATATAAAATGTGTATATACATTATATATATATATATATATATATATATATATATATAAAATGTGTATATATATAATGTATATACACATTATATATATATATATATATATATATATATATATATATATAGATATATATATATAAAATGTGTGTATATATATATATATATATATATATCAACGTAGCTACTTTTACCATCAACCCGCATGAAGGATTCGTTGATAGAGTCCAATTATTGGGTCCAATTATAACATCAGTAATTTTTTTTGACCAATACTGCTATTTTTGGCGTTGAGTAAATCTTTTTAAAAACACTTGTTTCTCTCCATATTTTCTTGTTAGCGGACCGGATTGTTTCCAATTATTTCAATATTATTGTAACATATCTCCCACATTAATCGAGTTGAGTACTTTATGAAAAATTCTTTTCAGAACGGATTGGTCTCTTAACTCATTGCTGGAGAGACGAGTTTGTTTACAATGACATTCAATAATGATAATATGACTCCTCCCATAAAGAAAGTCAAGCATTTTTGTGAAGCATTTAAACAATGCCTACATTGGCATTTTTAACCCCCATCTTCACTCTAGCTACTATTAAAATCTTTCCCCCGGAAGGGTAGATTACATCAAACAGAATTGCGAGAATGTACCACGCGGTCCATTTGTAACATCGGCTTTTTTTCAACCAGCTCTGACATTTTTGGCATTAAACAAGTCTCATCAAAACAGGTTGTTCCTCTCAACTTATTGATGAGGTGAGCAGTTTGTTTGCAGTTATATATATATATATATATATATATATATATATATATATATATATATAAACTGTGGATATAGATATCAACTCTGGCTTTACGTTTTTTGTGATTTTCAAATGACCAATCTGGCTTTATCTGTCCCTCTTGGCTACTGTGATGCCGCCGAAGAACTTCCTTAGAGTTCGGATATTGTAGACGTGATCGACAGGAAGTGTTCAAAAGGTCAGTCGTTTTTCAAAGCAGTCACGTGGGACTTGTATATATTCGAAGAATGACAGTTGATACCGAAACGGTGAAAAGATCAGTTCCTTCCTCCATTGACGAAGAAAACCTACCGCGTATTTTGATGTTGTTTTACCGGTTGGAAGAAATAACATCCGAAATAAAACGTGAGCAGGATTTTGCGGCAATGTTTTTTTGTTTTTTTTCATTGAGCTCAAATGACAATCTCTTCGTTTTCTCGACTTTTAATCAACAACCTTCGTGATACCGAGAATGCATCAGGTAATGGGAAGGTTAAATCATTATAGACTATTTTTCGTGTTTAGGTCCAGTGGTTTTATTAGAATTTTATTGATGGGGATTTTATTTTCTGATTTAAAAAAAATTCTTTTATGGTCAATATTTATGGTTTTGACGATGGGTTGTTTTTTTTTTTAATTGTTTTTTTAGGTTATAAAGAGACATCTATTTTATTTATTATCATCTTATGTTCTTTTATTCTCTTTTATTTACCTATTTACTGTATATTGACAAGTATTATATCTTTTTGAAGTTCTAAGCTTTGTGATTTTCCTATTAAAATATTTTTTGGCTTTGTGTTCTTTATTATAAAGTAAAACAGGAATATACATACTAGTAAGTAAGTTGGACGACTGAAGTCGAGGGTGACACGAAAGCTCCCTTTACAATAGCTACTACTCCGAGATATAGGCGAGGTCACTACTCCTTTAGGTTTGATTGCTTTATACACCCTCATGAGGTTGAGTGTTACGCAAGAAGGCATCAAGTAACATTTTAGAGTCTTTGATGTGACTCGATCTGGGATTGAATTCCAGTCTCCTGTACCATTGGCGAACACTTAAACCATTATGACAATGGGACGGTATATATATATATATATATATGAGAGGTCTGGAAATTAGTCTAACGTAAAGTTGGACGGGTTTCGATCCCGGCTTCGAGCGTCCTACGTGTCTAGCCACACTGAAGAGTTCTGAGAGAACGAAACAGTCTGTCTGTGGATGACAATATATATATATATATATATATATATATATATATATATATATAATAGATATATATACATTAGTTTATATATATATTTAATAGCATAGATAATGGAAGCTTATCTACGGCCATTGGTTTCATGCCGTCTTTACTCGACAATCATCAGACAGAAAAAGAAATTTGGAGAAATCGAAAAAAACGAAAAGATGTAAACGAAAGAAGGTTTAAGTTACAATTGCGCACAAGTCTTTATGTGTGTGTGTGTGTGGATTATATTTCTGTATTGTTGTGTGTGGTAATATATGTGATTGTTAGTGTGAGTGTATGTATGATAATACATGTGCCGTGTGGCTGATTTGATGTTGTCTCATGAATATATGTGTAGTGATGTGTAGCAAAAGATGGCGGAAGTCGAGAGACGGTTGGAGAATTGGCCGAATAAAGTTTTTATTGTGTGTAGTGATGATTTTAGCAAAGGGACAAAGCTATCATCATCATTTTATTATTAAGAAAATGAATTTTTGATTTAACATTTAAGTATAATAGACGAAATGAATGTTGGCTTTAAAACGTCAGAATTATAGGCGAGGTGAGAATATCATGGTGTTAAGAGACATGGTATATTCTTATATACTATAGTGTATTATGAAATATTTGCATTCATATATTGGTTATATGTTCTGTGTTGCAATATGTACGTTATATTGATATATATTTATTGTCTATGTGGTGTTAATATTTTATTACATATAGGTCATTGTAATCTACGGTGGTATCGACATAATAAATATGGTAACTATACTATATTAAGAGGTACTTGTAAGAACTATCAAATTATGGTGAACATTATATCAATAGGTGGTGAGGTTGTTTGGAGATGGATATGAAGGTTCAATTGAGGAAAATGGTACTTACAGTGCGGTGGGTGTATGGTGGGATTGTTCGTGAAGGAGTGTGGAGCTTTTTAGTGGTGAAGGAGGTGTTGCTATGGTGGATGGTGGTAGTGGAGTGCATATTGACCATCGACCCAACCGTCAATCGAGAAACAGGAGTATCCGGTCGAAGATATCAAGGTATATCCTTGACCGTGGACGTGTTGAATTCGGTGAAAATGTGACGCTCACAGGAAGCAAATGGGCTTTAAACAATTATATAACTCGGTTCCATAGAGAATTCAAGTTACTTGGAGTCAGTTTGTTGGAGTTCGAGGCAGTGAGAACCAACTCCTGGCAGAGGATTTGGGCTCTCGGGACCCCTGGTTGAGCAGCCCAGCAGAATGAGAAAGAATTGCTGCTAAAGACAGACGAACTTGGGGTCAATATGTTGCAGTCCGTTCAGTCTCCAACTCACCTCTCACACAGAACCCTTTCGCAACTCTTTCTGTCTAACACCATCCACCATACCAACACCTCCTTCACCACTAAAAAGCTCCACACTCCTTCACGAACAATCCCACCATACACCCACCGCACCGTAAGTACCATTTTCCTCAATTGAACCTTCATATCCATCTCCAAACAACCTCACCACCTATTGATATAATGTTCACCATAATTTCATGATTGTTAAACGTACCTCTTAATATAGTATAGTTACCATATTTATTAGGTCGATACCATCATAGATTACAATGACCTATATGTAATATAATATTAACACCACATAGACAATAAATATATATCACAATAACGTACATATTGCAACACAGAACATATAACCAATATATGAATGCAAATATTTCATAATACACTATAGTATATAAGAATATACCATGTCTCTTAACACCATGATATTCTCACCTCGCCTATAATTCTGACGTTTTAAAGCCAACATTCATTTCGTCTATTATACTTAAATGTTAAATCAAAAATTCATTTTCTTAATAATAAAATGATGATGATAGCTTTGTCCCTTTGCTAAAATCATCACTACACACAATAAACACTTTATTCGGCCAAATCTCCAACCGTCTCTCGACTTCCGCCATCTTTTGCTACACATCACTACACATATATTCATGAGACAACATCAAATCAGCCACACGGCACATGTATTATCATACATACACTCACACTAACAATCACATATATTACCACACACAACAATACAGAAATATAATCCACACACACACACACACACACACATAAAGACTTGTGCGCAATTGTACCTTAAACCTTCTTTCGTTTACATCTTTTCATTTTTTTCGATTTCTCCAAACTTCTTTTTCCGTCTGATGATTGTCGAGTAAAGACGGCATGAAACCAATGGCCGTAGATAAGCTTCCATTATCTATGCTATTAAATATATATAAAAACTTGCGTATATATATCTATTATTATATATATATATATATATATACCGTCCTATTGTCATAATGTTTTGAGTGTTCGCCAATGGTACAAGAGACTGGAATTCAATCCCAGGTCGAATCACACCAAAGACTCTAAAATAGTATTTGATGCCTTCTTGCGTAACACTCAACCTCATAAGGTAAAGACGGCATGAAACCAGTAGCGCTAGATAAAAATCCATTCTTATAAATATATCCCACAACTAATATATATTTATTTGTTATTATTCTATTTAATAGCTCTCTCACAGATATTGAGCACACTCCAAATTCATCTGCATTTGATCTGCCACAAACTCACCAAGTGTGTTTGTGTAAACCATATACTGTTGAAACACATACACATACACACACACACACATATATATATATATAGTTAACGGTGCTTGGTGACTATCAGTTTCTGACTGATGTGAGTCACCAAGCGCAGTTGATTTTGTGTCTACGCCATCATAAAACACCCACCTCACACTCGGTCCTTTCATCTATTTTAACAATAAAAAAATCAAGAACTGAAATCGATGAATGTACAGCGTAAAGTGATATATGAATTGGAAAAATGAACAAAAAAAGTGGGGGGAGTCCATATGGCATAGTGAATAAAGTTCTGGTCTGCATTTACGAATGAAGCAAGTTTACACTCCAGTCGCACTATAATGGTAACTTTCGGGCTAATACTCTGGGGACAGGTATTAATTCCCTTTTCCCTCGAACTCATCTATTACAAGGGTTGCTTTGATATTAAATTACCCACGAAAGTTGATATGCCATTAAACAGAGAAACCAAAACAGAAACCCAAGAAGTCGTCATCATTGAGGGTTGAATTCATTCTTCTATGAAGAAGTTAAGAGTTTATACAAAACTGCGCAGTGATTAATAATTATGATAAGTTAAAGAAGATGTAGCAAAAACTATCCCCCAACCCCATCTGCTGCATCCTATCGAAAGGCAAACAAAAATGATTGCACATGAGATGACAAGGGTGAGGTCTCTAAGAGGGCATCTGAAGAAATTTTATCGTAATGTAGACTATGATTAATACTAAAGTAGCTAGATTAAATCCGAAATAGAGAAGACATTTCAAAATTGTGAATATTGTCAATGCAGTGATAGAAATGAAATCATTAATCTTGAAATAAGCAATTTGGATCAGAAGTACAAAAATCGATATAACTGGGTGATCATTGTTAACTGTGCAAATTACTTGGGTTTGACGATACAAATCAACGGTATTTATACAAACTGGAATCTCTTATGGGAAAATCTTTGGACCAATTTTATTCAAATTAATCTTTAATTAGAAGACCAAATCTATACCCTCAAAATGACTTGTGAGTAAATGTCTTTGTCTCAGTACATAATGGAGTATAACTGAAAGAACTGAAATATAAACAGATTGGTATATATCTTGAACATGGGGTTTTCCTATTATCACAGAAGCATTTGGAAATTTCTTGAAACGTTTTGTAAAAAATTTGAATGTTTAGAAATTCAAAGAAAAATCGAAACCATTCATACAATTATTGAAATCAAGTCATTATCATTATCATCATCATCATCATCATCATGTCATGCCGCTAGCACGGCAAGTAAAGAAGTGAAAAAACTGCAGCACCAATGAAATTTGTTGTCGCTACGTCTCAAAAGTAAACCACAAGATATTATTGGCAAAACACGTCAAATAATAATAATGATTATAATCATCAATTGATTCCATCAAATTGTTCGTTTTTAAAATTATTATTTACTTAAGAACCAATGAAGAAAAAGTGAGTCGAAAGTTGCATGAAGATTTCAAGACGACGAGACGGTGGGATTGTCTACTATCCACTTTCCCTTTGTCTGCATTTTAACATTCGATACAAACATTTGGGAGAAGTATTCATCTCATATACCAAACAGGTTTTACAACCAACGCGGTAATAATTGGTCAAAATATTGTGAAGAGCATTGGAGTGTCAGAAAATATGGCACTAGAATGCTTGCAAATACCACCAAAGATTATCCATGGCAACAGTAATATAAAAAAAGTGACTTGAAGAAAAGCCAAATAATTTTAGACTTTTTGATAAGTCATCTTATTTAACTCAGGAAAGTTCAAAACAGAAAGGAAACGTTTCATCTAATGAATGTGACTGCCTTAGCCAATCAAATTGACTGATTGAGTTCAATAGTATGTCAACTCATCTAGGGGTATTGAATGCCTAAAAGTTAGGGAATCATGTTCATTATACGTTGATATCTACATTTTTTGTGTTGATTCTTAATGTTGTATACTCAACACAATTATATATATGCATATACAGATGCATGCAGAACATAACGACGACACAATAAAGACGAGCGACACAGTTCTTTAGAAAAATATACCTATCACTTTATTTGAAAGGGTTGTATGTGAGAGGGAGTTGGAGACCGAACATAACTGCAACATATTGACCCCCACTCTACTGGCCATAACCGCGTTTCTTTCTCGTTCTCCTGGGCTGCTCAACCAGGGGGCTGGGGGCCTAGCCTCTCTGGGACAGCATCTTCTCTCCAACTGGTCTGATCCCCAACTGCCTAACCTCCTGTCTTCACCCGGGTTATATAATTGTTTTACGCTCACTCAATCTCTTCCCATAACTGGGTAAACGGAATATGCAACTTCCGCCGTCCTTGGAATGGCATGTTTGATCGTCATCGAGCGGAAAAAAACTGTCATGCAGCTCACTCTCTTACGGTGCATCAGTTTGTGACTGCACCATGGGATTTTAAACCTGTCCCATATTGTCTGCCAAGCTCGCCTACGCAATCTCTTCCCATCACTGGCCAACGGAATATGCAACTTCCGCCGTCTTTGGAATGACATGTTTGGCTGGGTCGGAGGTCAATATACAACATTAAGAGTCTTTTTTGCACACGGTCCCATTGAATACAAGTAATTCTTAAACAAATTTATTTGATTCAGAGATGGCACCCTAACAGCTACTACCTCTCGAGTTGGAGTGGATCTGGGGGTAATAGAAATAAAGAGGTATTCCACAAACCCCAGATTTCCAGAACTACATCCTCACTATCACATACTGTATAATGGCATACCAAGGACTCCTCTTTTTTATGGTTGTTGTGTCTTACCTCTCTGCGAGAGATTCAGTCTAATTCTAATTTCTGCTGACAGGGTTCAACGCAAATATGACTGAAGCAAAATTAGAAAAAGAGATAAAATGTCAGAAATATACATATACCGCGGTGAAAGAGTAATGCTGATGATCGCTGAGGCTCTCGGAATGTTTTAAAGACCAGTTACGATAAAAAAGCTACACGATTTTGAGATCAGATGAAGAGCTTATAAATCTACAGAAATACTGGGGTGTATTAAGTGATACTTTCTGTCATTTGATCCCAGGTAAAATAGGGTCAGATATTTCTGATATAAAAGGTGCAAATAATGCTGCTGCTGCTGCTGCTGCTATGAAAAAAAGTCTTATTAACAGAAAAAAATTGTCCAGTTCTTTTCTAGTAATTGAAGATTTCGACCGAAAGTTCTGCTTTTGGAATTACATCGCTAATCTGTAGAGAAAAACGTGTGCAAGATAAATGACAATGTCAAGATATAAACCGTTAGTTGACGGAGATAAAAGTTATGTCTGAAGATAAGCAAATAAAAAAAATATAATGATGAAAGCAAAAAAGAAAAACATGTTTTTTTTTTATGGCTGGGTGAAAATAGAGGATTTGCAATGACTTCGTCTTAAAAATACCAAATATATGTAAATATAAAAGAAGACAAAAAATAGTTTCCTCAAGACAATGTGAAAAAAAAGAAGACTTTCTCGATTTAACCACTTTTAAAAAAAGCAAAAACCAAAAGAAAGTTGTTTTAATCAGTTTAGATTGGTTTCTTAGTCTAATGGCATATCAACCTTCATGGCTTATTCAACGCCAAAGCCATCCTTGTTGACCAACAGTTAAGATATTATTTACTTCATAACTTGGGGGATAAGGGGGTTCATAGCTTTCCCAAGATTTGGAATCGAAGAAAAATCTGATGACTTAGATAAAACACACACACACACACACACACACACACACACACACACACACACACACACTTATCGTAATATATCCTTGATTTGAGAAGATACACAATTGTCTTGATAAATCATTAATTTTTTCATGTAAATTTATATGTTTAAAAATTTTCATTTCTGTCGCTGGTATAAGTTTTATCCTATCATCTACCTTCTCTTGTGAAATATCCAGTTACGCCATATTGAGGGCACATTTTTATTTGTGTGTATTTATCAAACAATTTCTCTTTAGTTGGATGTGACACAGGGTCATTTTTTGCAGAGTTCTCATGGTTACTTAACCAAGAACTGACAATCTCATTTCCGTACACATTGCTGAAAAGATGGATTCATGCCTTTCTCAAGGGCATTGGCATGAAAATAAACAGAATCGTCAAGGTTGTTGAGAAAATTTTCCACGACAATTATAGTGACTTCAATTCAAATCCTTTTGTATCAAGTTTTCGGGACATTTTTCCTCCTTATCGATTCCACATGAGATTATTTCCTGATAAACATTATTAGTTCTTAACTGTGGGCACCAGCTTCCAGCATTTTCTACTGGACATTCAGTCTCTCGTTTTACAAAGTTTGTTGTGAACTCGTGAAGGGAACTAATATTAATTTTTGACGAGCATTTTTTATCTAAAATTCGTAGGTCGTCATTATACGATTCTTCGTAAGCTGTAAAACTTATTGTAAAAATCTAAAAGGAAAACGTAGGCAAGTATAAACAATTTTTAATTATAAGTAATCATTTCTGCCAGTCAATCATGTCACCCTGTCTATCTCTTTCACACACACACACACACACACACACACACACACACACACACACACACATACATATATATATATATATATATATATATATATATATATATATATATTATAAAGTTACTAATCCCAAAAATAACATGAGAGAAACAATCTGTTTTAAATAGACCTGCTCAATGTTTAAGACGGCAGAGCAGGTTAAAAAGCCGAAGCTGTAAAATAAACCCCTAGCTACATTACCGTGATTCTGAGTTCAACGCGAGGCACTACTTTACTGTCGGTACCGAAACCATTAACCCACTTGACGAGTACACAGCATTTAACGTTAGACGAGAAAGACATGCTGAATAATGCTGGGGAAGCAGGAAATAACTCTTGAGCTACGTTCTCCTGTCTTCTCCTACATATAAACACAAGTTTTGGCCAGCCAACAAGAATTTAAATTCATCAGCTCTGTACGAACACTGGATGTTGTCTAGAGGACCTGCCAAGTGTCATCGATGATAGAGACGGAAGATATGTGTGTGTGTGTGAGAGAGAGAGAGACAGAGACAGACAGACAGAGACAGAGACTACATGGACGCTAACAAAACGGCTGGAGAAGAAACTAGATGGCAATTACACAAGAATGCTGCGTGCAATCCTCAACAAGTCCTGGCGGCAACACCCAACAAGACACCAACTGTACGGCCACCTGCCCCCTATCACGAAAACTATTCAAGTTAGGCGAACCAGACATGCAGGACATTGCTGGAGAAGCAGAGATGAACTCATAAGAGATGTACTCTTATGGATCCCCACACACGGCCGCGCAAAAGCAGGACGACCAGCACGAACGTACATTCAGCAGCTATGTGAGGATACAGGTTGTTTTCCTGAAGACCTACCTAGGGCGATGAACGATAGGGAGGAGTGGCGAAGGAGGGTCAGGGATATCCGTGCTGCCAGCACGATATGATGATGATGATGATGATGATATATATCGGTGTGTATATGTGAGTGTCTATGTGAGCACACAGATAATTTATACACTCACACATACAGCCTTACTCTCTTGTGCATGCTTTTGGGTATATATATATATATATATATATATATATATATATATATATATATATATATGTATGTATTTGTATGTGCGTGTGTGTGCCTATACATATAAAGAGAGAGAGAGAGAGACAGAAAAAGAGAGAGAGAGAGGGAGAGAGAGAGAGTGTGTGTGTGTTAGAGAGAGTGTATATATATATATATATATATATATATATATATCGGTGTGTATATGTGTGTGTCTATGTGAGAACACAGATAATTTATACACTCACACATACAGTCTTACTCTCTTGTGCATGCTTTTGGGTATATATATATATATATATATATATATATATATATATTTGTATGTGTGTGTGAGTGTATGTGTGCCTATACATATAAAGAGAGAGAGAGAGAGAGAGAGAGAGAGAGAGAGAGAGAGACAGACAGACAGACAGACAGACAGAGAAAGAGAAAGAAGGAGGGAGATTGTGACGTAAATATCTCCTTTCAGGCTTTAAGTATAGTGATTAAAAGGCCTGACTGAATTCTTTTTTTATAATTCACTTCAAAGATAAATTTTTCTTTTTTATTAATTTATTTTCGACTCCATTACGCTTTCTTAGCATTAGACATTATTTGTTTTTGCATAATTCAGTGAATTTTGTCGTTGTTTTTGTTGTTGTTGACTTAAAATCTTTATCAATCTTCAGTCTCGTACTTAAGCAGAGTTGAAGAATTACCAAGTTGATCATGAAATGTGTATAAAGGAACAACAACAACAACAACAGCAGCAACAGCAACAAAAACAAAGCTCAACAATAGCGACGACAAGGATGACAACGTCCTTACCGATCTAAAAATGTCTTTTATGTGTGGAAAGCAGATTAGGCACCGGTCTATGGTGAAATCGTCTTTGTTTTAAGATTTGTTCAAAGATCAAATAAAGAACCGCACCGACCCCCTAAAAAAACCAAACAAAACAAAAATACAAACAACAGCAGCAAATTTTCGGTTGTGCGGTGGAAAATAACCGGAAATTTATAGCGGAAGAATTTGTACCGTTAGTAACAAATTATTTTGATTATCAATGTCAAGTCTTGCTGCAAACAGTGATTCTTTTGTCTCTTTCTCGATATCCATTCCAATCAGTCATTGCTCTTGGTAAGTCCTCTTGATGACTACGGTATCCGCACACAGCTGATTAATATAAGTTTTTTTTTTTTCTGGCCGGCCAATACTGGTGTTATTATGTGTAGTAGTACATTAGCGAACGTTTTTACAATTCCAGCTGTGCCAAGCATATTTTTCTCGTCTTAGACGATTTATGAGATGAAAAGTAAGTTGCTGTTTATCGGCTGTTTTGTGGGGTGCTGTTTCCAGGATTTGTTCAAAACAGCACGTAAGATTCTTTTGAAGTTCTTATCTAGATTTTTCTCCAGGAGTTCCGTTTAAGTCAAAGTAGTGCAGTCGTACAATAGTCCTGATTCGGCTACAGCTTGAATGAGTAATGGTCATGAAAGGGGCCCTCCCCATTCCCTTGACTATAAGACTAGAGCCTTACTGTCGGATGCCGTTAAATGTCAAATCCAGGACACAAAATGGTTTCAGGCATTATAATCTTATGCTAATAATTCTATTCCACGTAATAAATCGCTTGCACACAGTAAAATGGTTTCAAGTGTTGCAATCTAGTAGTAATAATAATAGAGTAATTATATTTAATATTAATCAATTGTTTGCACACAGTTAAATGGTTTCAAGTTTACTAAATGTTAGAATAGTTCTATTTGAGCCATAGATTGGATTCAAGCAGGAACTAACACAAAAAGTCTGAGTTTACCAATGTTGTAAAATTGAAAGGCAAAACCCACAGACTGCTGTTTCCGATGAGCCAACCGGGATTCGTCGTTGAAAGAGACAACGAATAGCCTACGGAATATGCAGGCAGAACAGTCGACGTTTATATGAATTTAGCCATCGTCCACGGCTGGATAAAAAACAAGTGATGAACCGAGTGAATTAGAAAAAATGAAATGTGACAACAAAGCTGTGTGAATTGAATTCCTTTCATAGCCACGAAGAAAGAAAGAAAGAAAGAAAGAAAGAAGTAACGAGCTAAATGGCCTACCTCAAAGTTCGAAAATGGCGCGAATGTGTCTTGCGTTTAGAACACCGGAAGTATGAAAAAACGGAAGCGTGAGCGTCGTTGGGAAGTCATTTTGTCGGTCACGCGTCTCGTGTCTGGTGGGACGGGGTTTGCAACATATGCAAATTTCAGTCAGCCAGAACCGGTATAAAAGAAGCACTGTGGGGAGGGGCGTGGTTGTTGCTTGGCAGCAGAATTATGCAAACCAGTGTGTTAACGCGGCAATTGATAGTAAGAGTGAGAGAAAGAAACAGAGAGAGACAGGACCGGTGGCGAACAGTTAAAAGGTTACAACCAGAAGTAATGAAAATGAAAGCGTACTCCACACTCCTCAAAGCTTCAGGACTGGAGCCTCAACATCAAATGCCGTGTAGAGTCATATTCCAAGACATTCGTTGGGAGTGTGTCTCTTATTCCTCAGCAGAGGCGATGTTAGCTGACAGGGCTAAAATCCCAAACTTAAATGCAACATTTTTATCTGATTCCATTCGTAACTGCTGTAAGTTTCGGCGTACAAGTCTAAATGTAAATTTTTTACTGAAAATTGTTTGTTAGACCTGATAGGGTCGTTTAAAAAGTTCTTAGCTTCACCCAGGAAAATTGGTATATCTGAACATTTTAGTTGTGGCAAAACACTAACACTTATAAAACCAGAAAAAGACATTTAGATTTTTGTTTTACCTTCTGTGCTGATGAGGCCAAAATAAAGGTGAGACGTATGTGACAAACCTAAAATCTGGCTGAGACTTTGAATCTTAGGTTAATTCCCAAACATACGTGGTTGCTAGCGTTTGTAGTCAGTGCATCAGTTGTTGGAAACAGCGTCTATTATAGCGTTGAAATAATACTTGATTACAGTTTTATTATTTTACCCTAATCTCTGTGTTCATTTTTGGGATGTGCTCACCAGACACGAGCTGGAAATGTTTGTAACAGTGTGCTGGAGTTACAGTAAGCTGTGTGTAGTGATGGTTGGGTGTACTGCTCCACTTGATGGCCACTCTATGTTATATAGCCACATACATATACAAATATATGCGGAGACATAGTCAACAATTATGACGACTTCAATGAACGAACGAACGAACACACTTCTTTATAAAAATATATCTCTCACACTTTATTCTCGAAAGGGTTGATGTTGGTTGTGTGTGAGAGGTGAGTTAGAGACGGGGACAGACTGCTATATATTGACCCAAGTTCTTCTGAGCATAGTAGCACTTCTTTCTCATCTTGGCTGGGGTTGATCAACCGTGGGTCACTGAGGGCCCAAAGCCCTCAGTCTGCCGCTGGCTCTCGCTTCGGCATCTTGTCCCCAACTGACTCCAACTGACTCAAGCCGTCTGTCCCCCGGTTATATTGTTGTTTAACGTCCACCTGCTTCTGCTGTTCTTCCGCTCATTTACACAGGTGCATCTCTTGATTGACGGCTCGATCGAGGGTCAATATGTTACATCTATAGTAAAGGTTGGGATTCTAGTCCTACCCTATAAGTCAACCCCTAGTTTTGTAAAGATTTTCTTTGGATGAAAAGGTTCACTTTTTCGCCGTAATTTACAGTATTTAACAGTATAAATATTTTAATGAATGTAGTGGCTGCCTCCTCTCTCAAATCAATCGACCGTGACGCTTACTTGGAGCAGAAAATTTTGAAAGAGACTGAAGAGAGACAGAAAATGAATTCTTTCAGCATTTGTTGATTTGAAATCGCGAGAAACAAATCGATTGGCATTGTTTGTTACAAAAACATACGTAATAATAAAAATATTTCATTTGAGAATTTTTAAATAAACTTTTGAATATTACTACCATATCATCAACGAAGACTAAGACGTCCAACTTTCGCAGCTTGCAGACTGGGATTAAAATGTTGTTTTCTAGTCGGCTGAGGCTGTAGAATACACCGACTGCACCCCTCTAAACTAAGACCACCACCGACGAGTTTTCTGGATATGACACTAAACAATCTGATGGTAAGTTTTCAATGATGCTGGAGCTTTAGGAAATGCGGAGTACCCCTTCATTGCCATCGCTCCCAGGTCCACTCTGGCCCGGAGTGGTAGAACCGGATAGGATCCAATCTATGGGTAAAAAAGAACTAAGACACATGCTTTTGTTAAACTGAATTACTTTAAATAGAACTGTTCTGATGTTTAAACTGCGTACCTATGCTAAACCGAACTGATTGAAGAAGAACTGTTTTGATATTGAAACTGTACGTAAACTAAACTGAATTGTTTGAAATGGAACGGTTTTGGATGCTAAACTGAGTTATTTGAAATAGAACTGTTTTGACATTTGACTGTGTTTAAACAAAAACTACACTTATACGAAACTGAATTGTTTGAATTAGAACTGTTTGACTAAACTGAATAACTTGAAATAGAAATGTTTTTGACTATTCATCTGAGTACTAATGCTAAACCGAATCGTTTGAAATAGAACTGTTTATTTGTATAAAAATGGATTTGGCATTAAATAACCTACAATGGTTGATATGCCATAAAATCCAAACAAACAAACAAAATGTTGTTTCTGTTAACGTCCCTTATTCCTATTCTTCTGTTTGAATAGAATAAAAAAAAGAAAAGAAAAAAAAAGAAACAATAACAATTCGCCAATCAACAAAAAATACGAGGTCACTTTGAAGTATGAGAAGTTTCCAATTATTCTTCTTGATGTCTTTATTGTTGATATATCGTATCAGCCTATTCGTCCTGGGAATTCACAAAAAAGCCTGGCGGTGTTCATCTCTCTCAACGTCTACAACTGGTTTGAATTCAAAGCTTTCTTTCTTCTGAACCGGTTGCTATATCAAGTTTAATGGTCAGTTTGCTCGACTATTTACCCATAACTGGAGGGAGTATAGTTTGAAATGTGAAATGCCAACATCCTCGTTCAGGATTTGGACTTGTCCAACCGAATCCACATCCAATGATGGTAACCACTATACACCGAATGCCTTCTAAAAAGATTTTACAAGAACAAAAAAATAACACTACCACTAAGTGAAAAAGAAGAGAGTGAAAGAGAAGAAAAATAGAAAAAAAACTACGACCATAAAGAGAAAGTTACAAATACAAAACCTTTCTAAAAATAGATTTGGTAACCTCATTTTAGTCGGTCGAATTTTTGGGAGTGAATTCTCAGGTTGAATAGACTGAGAGGGTATAGCAATTTGCCAAAAAAGGGCAATGAGAACATTTTATTCTCGTGAAGAAGATTAATTATAAGCGTCTGTTGAAATTTATTAGAAAATTTTAGTGAAATTTGTGGTGAGAGAGACGAGTGAGCTTTAATTTCCGCTACTGAAATTAAACTTACAATGAAAACGATTGATCTTTCTCTGTGACGATTTCGACTGGTACTTCATTCTATGATTTTTGTGATGAATAAAACAGCAACAAATGATACCAGTGAAATCACGTGGTTTGTGAGCTAATCTCGTATATAAGTCGAAACTTGATTCATTGGCATGAAATTATTAATTCAATTTTTGAAGCAAAGAACTGATTCAAGTCCTTTTTGATGAGCAATGTTTTTGCATAAGAATAGAAGGATGATAAAAAAAGAATTTAAATTTGTTTATTTTTTTGATGAAATTTTATATAAGTTTTTTCATGATTATAGACAAACAGACACAGCTAGAAACAGAGAAAGAGAGAGAGAGAAAGAGAGAGAAGAATAAAGAGAAAACATAGATAAGGACAGAGAGAGGGGGAAGAATTGGAGTAAGATTTTAAGAGAGAGACAGATAGGGAAAAAGAGAGGAAAAGAAAAGAACCGATAGAATGATATATATATATATATATATATATATATATATATATATATTGAGAGAGACAGACAGACAAACAGACTGAGGAAGAGACAGAGACAGACTGAGAGAGACAGGTATACACCCAGCACCGATATACAAAGTCTGTTATCGATTTGATATTCTAAAGCATTCTCCATAGTTTCTTGCAGCCATTTTCGTATGATGCGAGGAATTTTTGGCCATGAAGCTGACGTAGGAACCTGAAATTGTAATTTTTTAAGGTTTTGTCCGGATGTTTGAAATTGCTGAGTCAAAAAATTTCATGGCAATAATTATGTGCATTATCGTAAAGATAAGCCGCCAATAAAAAAAGATATGATTGTCATATCTATCATAAGAATATCTATAGAAAGGCAACCTTGATGACTTATATAGCAGCAGATTTAATCGATCAATACAACTGAAGAGTAATCCATTTTTGATAAAAATTGGGTTGATTGGTTGGTTGTGTTTTATGGCATATCAGCTCTTGTGGGTTATTGAATGACATATCCTGTTTACATAGACACACACAGATATATATATATATATATATATATATATATATATATATATATATATATATATATATATATATATAGTATACTTAGTCCAGTTAAACCGGAGTTGGGAGTAATTCCATCAGGACAAGAAATTATTCATGAACGAATATTTAAATTTTCCTGGGAAAGAGCTCAATGTACCAATAATACAGAGCAATAATTTCTTTAAGAAAAAACAACGAAACCAATCACAAAGGATTATAAATTTATTTCCATCCTGTTACGCATTTTTGAAATTTCCAAAAGCACGAAAAAAAATTAACAGGACTTCTTCAGATCTTTTTGATAAAAAACAAGATGGAAATAAATTTATAATCCTTTGTGATTGGTTTCGTTGTTTTTTCTTAAAGAAATATATATATATATATATATATATATATATATATATATATAAGCTCATAGTTTGTTGGTAACATTTTTTTAAAAATGACAGAGCTCATTTCTTTGCACAGAATTAAATGATTTTAAGAATTGTTAATTTTAATAGTTTTATTTGCACTAAGTAAAATGTTTTCACTTATTGTCATCTGACACTAATAGTTCTATTCACACACACATTTGAATGTTTTCAAGTATTGAAATCTAAGACTATTAATTCTATTTGTTTACAGATAAATGTTTTTAAGTATGTAACATAAATAGTTCTTTTCGCACTCATCCGAATGGTTTCAAGTACTGCTATCTAATTCCAATAATTCAATATAGTATTAATCATTTATTTGTACACATTCAAAAGACGACGAGTATAGAAACAATTAAATAGTTTTATTTAACCAAAAGATGGAATCTTTACAGGTACCCTACTGCTACTTCAGGTCAGAGTGGAACCGTGAATAATGGCAGTGAAGTTGTACTCCACATACCCCAAAGCTCCAAGACTAGAGCCTCACCATCAGATAGCCTTGTGTCATATGACACTCTTTGGGATAGGATCTTACCCCTCTCCAGGGATACAGTCGGCGTATTCTACAGTCCCGGTTGAATGGCCTTAAAAGTTTGGATATCAAATGCTTATTTTCCAGGTCAGTAATTAGTTACTCTCTACTTAGAATGCTAAATGTCACACAGTCTTTCTATTCCCACTGCCAGACTTGGCGAATTTCAAAAGACTGTGGATTATTATTACTTCAGCGAAAATAAAATGACCATTCTAAGTGTGTTAATTTAAAGACTTGTTTTAGTGTGAACGTAGATTTCGATAAGGACAAGAATTGTTCGTCTTCCTGAAGAAAATTAATCAAGATAAAAAAAGAAAAAAAAAAAAAGCTGTAAAAAACCCCACTATTTATGACTAGTTATCCCTTTTCCCTGATAACGAGAATTTTCTTTCATTATTTGTTTTTGGGAGATAAGCGTTCCGCTTGGCGGTTTTCCAGATCGTCTATTTTGACCAAGAAAATTTTATTTGGCGCACAATTTCGTATCAGGGCTTTTGTTGCAATCACTTCGATCGTGTGTGACGTTTTTTTTAAAGAGCAAAACAAAATGAGTAACGTATTTCAACTGCCCTTTTTTTTAAAAATACAAATTAAAAGTTTACATTTCTATTCAGAGTATCCCTAAAGAGTCGACACACTTCGTTTATCAGAATAAATTCCTATTTGAAAGTGAAGTAAATAGTTTTATTTGAAAAAACAAAACAAAACAAAACAAAAAAACAAAACAAAAACACATTTCATGATAAACATTTTGAAGGAAAACCTTTTATTCTATTTTATTCTTTCGATGAAACAAAACTTTAAGAAGTTCTTTTATAATGATTAACTGTGGTGACATTAAAAAAAACAAACAACAACAACAGATAATTATACATCGATTTCTAAAAGATTCACTTGATGAAGATTATTACACCATTGACTATTTGTCTCTACTACTGTCCCGAATGATTGACTGAATTTAACGGCATGTCAATCCGTTAAATTCATGGATGTGCTAAATTAACGGCTACATAGTAAGAAAAATTGCTACCAACTAACAAATTATAATGTTAAATCAACTAACAAAGAACTATTTATTTCAGCGAAATTTATTTTTATTTTACAATAAACGTTTTTCTTTGAATTATTAATTTTAAGGGTTCTTAATTTGACTTTACTGAGAAAAAAGTTTTACGCCAAGGAGTCAGGTCAGTAGACATTATTATTATTATTATTATTATTATTATTGACTCCATTAGAGTTTTTCACATCAGCGCCAGCTGATGGCCTTCCACTGGAGTTTGGGTGACAGCAAGTCTCCTCAAGTCTCCAGGACTCCTCTCAGTATTCTGGCCGTTCACAATAATGCTGTAGTTTGGATGGTCTCCACTCGTCCGCCAACTTTCAAGTCATCCAGTACCTTTACTAATCATTTAATTACTGTACCAAAAGCACCAATTACAATTGGTATAATTGTCACCTCCATGTTCCACAGTTTTTTCAATTCCCTAGCAAGGTCGAGGTACTTATCCTTCTTTCCACATTCTTTCAGTTTTATTCTGTGGTCCGCCGGGACAGCAAAGTCGACAATTTTGCAAATTGTCTTTTTTGTTGTTGATTATTATAAGGTCTGGTCTTCTGGCCGAGATTGGTGATCCGTCTGTACGTCAAAGTCCCATAAGAGTTTATGTGTGTTATTTTCTAGGACACGTGCTGGGTTGTACATATACCATTTGTTGGTATGGACAAATTTAAATTTCTTGCACATCTCCCAGTGTATCACCTTGCCGACCCAGGCGTGTCTAGTTTTATATTCCTTCTGCGCCATTTTGCTGCATTCGTTTATTATGTGATTGATGGTTTCATTTCTGTCACTGCATAGCCTACATTTGCTATTTTGTTGCGTCTTATCTATTCTCGCTTTGATATGATTGGTTCTTACGGCGTTGTTTTGTGCTGCTATTTGGAGAGATTCTGTTTCTCTCTAAAAAAGTTTCCCTTTCTTAGCTATGTCCAGGTTTTGTCGTGTGAGATGTTGTTTATTACTCGTTTAAAACGCCCATAGAGTTGTTTTGCTTCCCATTTTTGTTTCCTAGTTATCATCATTCTGTTGTCCATTATTATTATTATTATTATTATTATTCATCTTCTAAATTATTATTATCATTATTCCATTAGAGATTTTCACCCCAGTTCTGACTGGAATCTAAGTGACAGTAAGTCTCCTCAAGTTTCCAGGACTCTTCTTAGTATTCAAGCCGGTCTAAACAATACTGTAGTCTGGATGATTTCAATTCTTAATCTGATTTTTCACTAGTTTTTTCAAGTCTATGGGGACTATTCCTAGTGCGCAGACTATTGCTAGTATCACCGTCATTTTCATGTTTGACACCTTTTCATCTCTCTGTCAAGATCTAGATAATTTTCTGTTCAGTTTCTTTTATTTTCACGCTGCAGTCCACCAGAACGGCAAACTCGTCTTGACAATAAGTGCTCTTCTTTCATTAATTAACACTAGGTCTGGTCTTCTGGATAGGAACCGGTGTCCGCTTGTATTTTAGAATCCCAGAAAATTTTATGTCTTATTATCTAGGACGGATTCTGGTTTGTACATGTACCATTGGGTAGTATGGTCAAATTTTAATGTCTTGCATTATTCCGAGTGGATCATCTTTCCCTCCCAATCATGTCTATTCTTGTACTCCTTTTCAGCAAGTTTACTGCTTTCACTTTTAATGTGATTAACTGTTTTCATCACTTTCTTCACATAACCTACACTTGCTATTTTGTTGTATCTTATCAATTTTCGCTTTCATTAAGTTGGTTCTTTTGGTGTTGTTTTTTGTTACTATTAAATGAAATTCATTTCCTCTCCAACGGTTTCTCTTTCTTAGGCATGTCTAAGTCTTCTCACGTGCAATGTCTCCAATTTGTTGCTTGAAGTATCTGTACAGTTGTTTTCTTCTCATTTCTGTTTCCTAGTTTTTTGTTGCTTTTTTAGTCCTTATGTTGTCATTTTTTGTTATTGGTTGCTTTAATTCGTGTTTCTGTGCTTTTTTTATGTACACCTCGAGACCTTGTATTGATGCACCTATGAAATCGTCAATACTGGCGAATCCTCTTCTTCCTTCTTTTCTTGATAATAGTAGTTTGTCTATCATCCCTTGGATATAATGTTTTGCCTTTCTCATCAATCTGCTTGTTCTTTGGTCCGTTATCTCTCGTTCTTTGCACTCTTATCTCTTTTAATTTTGGCGTTGAGTGTCTTACAAGGGAGAGAGACCAGCTTCTATTTTTTTGATAAGGTTTTTACAGCCGGAGTTGGTTTTGAGATGTTTTATTGTTCTTCTGAATGACTCTTTTATTGTTTTTTTTCACTTCTGTTTGTTTAATGGGGTCTACTACCAATGTTTCCAACTACATGTAGTTTTCCGTTTCTCCAAACATTCTTATACTTTCCTGATTTGGCAGTTATCTTCATTCAGTTGTTTCTCTTTTCACACTTTTCATTATCTGCATGGCACATTTTTCAATCGTATATCCTAGCTGTATATTCTTAACATTCGTTGAAAAGTTTCTTGGTCTTTTTTTTCCATTTTCCAAGTATCTTCATACCATCGATACACGTGAGATTGTTTATCTTCTAAGTGCACCACTGACATTTAATATCGCCAACACATTCTTGTTTCAAAGATTTTTCAGCTTTCTAGAAAGATCCGTATATTAATTTAACTTTTCATTTTTTTTTTTTTAAATTTTCACTCTTTGGTCAGCTTAAAATGCAAAATCCATCCGATAAAAAGAATTTCATGAATTACATCTTCTAGGACAGATTCTGGTTTGTGCATGTACTAGTTGGTAAAAATGGTCAAATTTTAATCCATTGAACACAGTTCTTACCCCACTGGGATGAGTGTTGTACTCCTTTTATGGTCATTTGTTGCATTTCTGTCTTCAAATTATCTACACTTGCTTTACTTTTGCATATTATCAAATTTCCTTTTTATATTATTGATCTTTATTGACTTATTTTGTGCTGCTATAAATATATATTCAGTTTCTTTCTTTAGGTTTTCCTTTCTTAGACATATTTAATTCATCTCGCGTGTAATCCTGTCAGTTTGTCGTTTGAAGCATCGATTACAATAGTGTTTCTCTCATTTTTGTTTTCTAGATTTTGTCGTTTTTCTGTTTTTATTGGCTGCTGCAATTAGTCTTCCTTTGTTCTTTTAGAATATTTCTTGAGTTTTTGTGTTGATATATACAATCTCTCATAATGGTGTCCTTTTATTTTCTTAGCACATACAACCTCTCTATATTGTCTCTCGGGTCTAAGGGCTTGTGCATGGTCATCCATTTTCTTTCTTTTTTTGGTCCATTCATCTGAAATTATTCTTATTTACTCCTTTAGAGTTTTTCACATCGGTGTTAGCTGATAGTTTTTCACTGGAGTTTGAGTGACAGCAAGTCTCCTCAAGTCTCCATGACTCATCTCTGGAATCTGGCCGTTTTCAGCAATGCTGTAGTTTTGACGGTCTCCACTCATCCGCCAACTTCCAAGTCCTCCAGGCCTTTTAATAATCCTTTAGTTATTGTGCCCAAAGCACCAATTACAATTGGCCCAATAGTCACTTTCATGTTCCACAGCTTTTTCAATTCTCTAGCAAGGTGGAAGTACTTATCCTTCTTTTCACATTCCTTCAAATTTATTCTGTGGTCCGCCGGGACAGCAAAGTCGACAATTTTGCAAATTGTCTTTTTTTTGTTGATTATTATAAGGTCTGGTCTTCTGGCCGAGATTAGGTGACTCGTTTGTATGTTAAAGTCCCATAGAAGTTTATGTGTATCGTTTTCTAGAGATGATGGGTTGTGCATATACTATTTGTTAGTATGGTCATTATTATTATTATTATTATTATTATTATTATTATTATCATAATTATTAGTATTATCGTTGTTATTGTTGTTATTCGTGTTGTTGCTGTTGTTGTTGTAGTTGTTTTACGTGAATATCTTTAATCTATTTTGCATTTATTGAAATATCAATCAACATAAAATAGATGGACTTTCCGAATTGATGCTTAAAATATTTCATACTGGCCAACACTGAAAAAAATCTTGACTGTACTTACCTAATTACAGAAAATCTCTGTATAGGTTATAATTTATTCCTCAACGTATTCACCAATTTCTGGCATATTATTACACCATAGTTTACGTGCATTAAAACACGATTGTTTAATCGTTGACCACATCTATTCTTTTCGACACTTTAGAAAAACCTATAATTTACGACAAAATTAAGTAATGATTCCATAAGTCTATTTCTAAGTTCGGTTTCATGTCTAAGAGAGAGAGAGAGAGAGAGAGAGAGAGAGAGAGAGAGAGAGAGAGAGAGAGAGCAGATAATTATTTGATGGCGTAATTTCCTGTGAAATTAAATTACTTTCAACGCTAAAACTTCCAAAGGTAAAAGTTGACTTTAGAGACTGTGAAATGATTTATCTACAGGTAGATTTTTTTTAGCAAGGAATCAATAAATGGCTAAAATTCTGGTCAAATACGCAGTCATTATTACTTGTGTTGGAAGATCTATCTATCTATCTATCCATCTATTTTTGTGTGGGTAGATACTGTAAATACGTGGTGTTTTCAATAAGTTTCCAGACTTCTTTGTACAGGTATTTAAAATTGTCGAAGACTCTTGAAAATTCACTATGTTATTGCTATACATCTTATGAGATGATTGACTAATTTTTATGATTTCAGGTTCAAATCAACAGCTACAGTAGGAATTCGAATACACCCTACTAAAGCCTGATTGTCATAGCTGGTGAATTTCAAAAATGCAATCTGACACTTGAGAAGAACGATATGCAATAAAATTCTGTTTTAAACTCGGAAAAAATGATGCCACAGAAACGTATGGAATGCTTCAGACTGCTTTTCGACCATCTTGCATGAATCGAGCATGAGTTTTTGAGTGGCATAAGAGATTCAAGGAAGACAGGGAGTCTGTGAGGGATGATGAGAGGTGTGTGATGAGTAAGGAAGTCAATACAGCAGAGTTGATAGGCCAAAGGATTAGGGTTAGGGCTACTATGTTGAGGTTTTAAGGGAGTTCAGCAAGAGATTCGGTTGGAAGAGGCCAGTACTCTTCAAATCGGGTCAGTGGCATTTTCAGCAGGAAAATGCACCAGTCCACAACTCCATCCTTGTCACAGACTATTTGACCAAAATGGGCATCAATATAGTTCCTTAGCCTCCCTATACTCGAGACCCTGCTCCCTGTGACTTTTGCTTATTCCCTAAGCTCACCGGCTGTCGTTATGAGACAATTGAGTAGATGGGGCCTTCAAGAAGTTGTTGGAACGGTACAACAAGTGCATTGCAGCTGGAGGAGATTACTTCGAAGGGGACTAGAGTTTCATGTGTGTACTATCAATGAAAGTGCCCATAGGAAAAAAGTCTGGAAACTTATTTAATGATCCTCAAACTGTAAATATCTAGGTCTAATAAAGTAATGAAAAGTGTGCGTGCTCTTGTGGGTGTGTGGAGTGTAAAGGCACGTGTGAATCCATTTATTTAGATATAATAATACACTGGTAGCCACTTAAATATCCGATTACAAGTGGAATCTCATTGGGAACCTTAACGTTCTTTTTTTTATGTTATTTGTTCTGTGGATCTGTCATATATAAAAAAGAAAAACAATCTTGTATCCAAGAATCGATAAAGGAGGAGACAGATTATTTCGTGCAAAGAAGCAGCTTGTTACTAACAATGTCGTTGCCGATCGATTTGGATATCGATAAGATGAGTTCAATTATAAATCGATGTTACTTCGTGGTCCCTGGGATTGAAAAAAAAAACCCGAAAAGGACAAGCAAACATCTATTTGATGGCACTGTTACCACTTATTTGATGGTCAGATAATTATTTCAAAACCCCCAGTCTGGAAAACATCAAGTAATAAATGACGAACTTGATTCTCAAGAGACATAAGAACATTCCAGTTCTTAAATGACGGCTATTTATGGAATCATAAAAGGAGAAGGACTGGAATTATTCTGTGAAAAGATAATATGATATTGATATGAATCAAAATGGAACTAAACAGTATCTCAAGCTTGAATTTTTAAAGGCCTTTGCTCAGAATAATGAATCTCAGCTCAGAAACATAGAACTTGCGCCAGTACTAAGATGAGTCAAAAGTTTTGTAATATTTTAGAAGTACGTGAAGTACAATTTGGCAGCTCTGTATGCAGTTGCTGAGGTCGTAATGGTAACCAACAAAACTAAATTAAACTAAAAGATACTGATCTCGCCTGATACTTTCCAAGTGCAACTCTCTTGTTTTGCCACTATAGCTTTGAGCACAGCCTCGGAATAAACGATTTAAAGTCAACTTCACCTTTCCTGAACGTCGAGATTTTTACAACCCCAGCAAAACAACTTGAATTCTTAGGTCATTGTTCTGTGATCAACGCTGCCTTGACCTTTTGTACAAGAAATGTTTTCGGTCTCCGGGTTCGAACTTGTAATGCATATTTTGACGTTCATCTGTGCGACTTTTAAATCACTTACGTGTTGTACAACGTGTGTCGGTTTTGCCTTCAGTACCACTGTGCTACGGACGCAGTCACCAGTTTGGTTTAGTTTTTTTGTTTAATGGCATGTCAACCAACATGGGTTATTTAATGCCAAAGTTAGCATTATAGACGAGCAGAATTGGTACTATTTAGCGCATAACTGGGTGGATAAGAGGGTTCATGTCCTAAAGTGAATCTAGAAACATGATAAGAGTTCAAGTTCGTTTACTACCATGTCACAGTCTGATGTCATAACTCAGTACTGTGAACACTATGCCATGTGGAAATCCCCGCATAACGTGTTAGCGCACCAACCACTACAATATTACCAGCCACAGCGGGTACCTTTCATGACTTGAACTGTTTCGGTCACATGACATACATGATTAAAATTAGTATGTATGAAAATATGATATTCATTTGAATTATTCGTCTTCTAAAAGAATAAACAACGTAAAGCAAGTACTACGAAGTTTACTTGAAACGAATAGATCTTTATTCAAGAATAATGGACCTTAAGCTAGAACTACCAGCTTTACTTCAAATATACAGATCTTGTTACAAATTATGGACTTTAAGCTAGAACTACGAGACTTACTTGAAACGTATAGATCTTGTTCGAGAATAATGGACATTGGTCCAATGTATTTCTTTAAATGAGAAGGGAAACTTTTGACGTTTTAACTTTGAGGCAGAAATAAAATTCCCAGATGTCGCATTATAGAATAAATGTAAATCTATGAATATATTGATCATAATTTCAAAAGAATAAAGAGACATTTTCAAGAAAATTTATCGAATATGGACGAGGAATTGAAATTGACAAAGGAATAATATATTCAACTTGTGGTGGATAATAAATAATTTAAGACAAAACTTTTGTTATACTCATCATGTTCAAATCCCATTGGCCGATCAGTTATTTTCTTATTTTGCTCATTCAACCAAACATCTTTGCGAGCCAAATATATTCGAGAATCACAAGAGCGACGGGAAATTAAACTTTGTGGCAATATTCTTCAAAAGTGACTGGCGCTAAAACTGGTGACTAGATTTTATTGTCTGTATTATCAATTCAGATTTCAGATTCAATCATAAAATATCGATCGAGTCAATAAAAGTTTTGTCCATCTGTATGATTTCAAAACTAGTTCTTAAAATGGATTTGATTTTTTTTAACCAAGTGAACAGTTCAAAGAATAGATTAATGGAGGTTTTTTGATAAAATAACACTAAATCAATGCTGAACCTATGGTTGAATGGGGAGATCTTTAAATGAATTATAGTGACTAGTTAGATTAAAGCCCCCTCTCCATCAGATGGGACTGTAGAATACAGCAACCGCAGAGGGATCAAACACTCTCAATAAGGGTTCTGCATCTTATATTGAGGCTTCAGATCTGGACCTTTCGGGAATGTAGAGTCCTATTGCTATTAGTCCCAGGTCAACTCTGACCCGGAATGGTAGTACTTGCTAGGGTCCTATTTAGGGGTCAAATAGAACTGTTCAAACATTTAGTAAGAATTGTTGTGAATAGCTATTTGAAACTATACATCTGTGTGCAAATTATTTATATCAGATAAGAATACTTGATGAATAGGATTATATCAATATTAAATAACAACACGTGAAACTATTTAACTGTGTGAAAATAAATGAGATCGAACTAATGTTAACTACAATCTATTCGTGTACATAAATATACGAAAGTATTTGGTATTAAATGACCCAAAAGGGTTGATATGCCGTAAAATACCAACCCAACCAAAGACTTCAATATTCATTTTTCTCACTGATCTCGTTTGGTTTCGTTAGTTGTTTAAATGGCATATCAACTCTTGTAAGTTATTTAAAGCCAAATCCTGTTTACACACATATATACAGGGTGCATACAATAGGTTTCCAGACTTTTTTTCGTATGGGCGTTTAAAATTATCGTAGACACTTGAAAATTCAGTATGTTATTGCTATACATCTTATGAGATGACTGACCAATTTTTATGATTTCAAGTTCAAATCAACAGCTACAGCAGCAATTGGAATACACCTTGCGAAAGCCTGATTGTCACAGCTGGTGAATTTCAAAAATGCAATCTGACACTTTAGAAGAACGATATACAATAAAATTGTGTTTTAAACTTGGAAAAAGTGCCACAGAATACCATGTTTGGAATGCTTCGGACTGCTTTGAGTGGCATAAGAGATTCAAGGAAGGCAGGGTGTCTGTGAGGGATGACGAGAGGTGTGGGAGGAGTAAGGAAGTCAATACACCGGTGTTGATTGGCCAAAGGGTTAGGGTTAAGGGAGTTCAGGAAGAGATCCTGTCGGAAGAGGCCATCACTCTTTAAATCGGGTCAGTGGTATTTTCAGCAGGACAATGCACTAGTCCACCACTCCATCCTTGTGACAGACTATTTGACCAAGATAGGCATCAAGACAGTTCCTCAGCCTCCCTTTAGTCCAGACCTTGCTCCCTGTGACTTTTGGTTATTCCCTAAGCTCAGAGACTGTCGTTATGAGACAATTGAGGAGATAAAAGAGGCTGTGAGGAAGGTCCTTGATACGCACACACAAGACGGCTTCCATGGGGCCTTCCAGAAGTTGTTGGAACGGTACAAGTGCATTGCAGCCGGAGGGGATTACTTCGAAGGGGACTAGAGTTTTATATGTGTACTATCAATAAAAGTACCCATATGAAAAAAGTCTTGAGACTTATCGTATACCCCTCGTGAATAGCTTGTATGCAATATCATTTTTAAATGAATTATAGCTCATTTGTTTGTACACAGTAAAATGGTTTCAAATGTTGCTATCTAATAGTAATTATTCCATTTAATGCCGATCATTTGTTTGTACATAGTTAATTGGTTTTAAGTATTGCTATCTAAGCGGAATAGACCCTTAGCCACTGTCTTCTAGCCCTTTTTAAGGTTAAATAGGGTCAGGTGTTTGCTGGGATACCGTTGTTACTGATTGCCGCCACGGCCAACAAGTATAGGATACAGTCAGCATATTCTAAGGTCATTAAGTTGAGTAAAACCATACAGCTCACGTAACCGTTGCAAAAAGGTACTTCGATTCAAATTTCATTATTCATTTTTTCATCGAACGACGAGTAAAAACCATCATCATCATAACGCGCTGGTAGCACGGATATCCCTGACCCTCTCTCGCCACTCCTCCCTATCGTTCATCGCCCTAGGTAGGTCTTCAGGACAACATCCCGTATCCTCACATAGCTGCTGAATGTATGTTCGTGCTGGTCGTCCTGCTTTTGCGCGGCCATGTGTGGGGATCCATAAGAGTACATCTCTTATGAGTTCATCTCTGCTTCTCCAGCAGTGTCCTGCATGCCTGGTTCGTCTAACTTGAATAGTTTTCGTGATAGGGGGCAGGTGGCCGTACAGTTGGTGTCTTGTGGGGTGTTGCTGCCAGGACTTGTTCAGGATTGCACGCAGCATTCTTGTGTAATTGTCATCTAGCTTCTTCTCCAACCGTTTTGTTAGCGTCCATGTAGTGCAGCCATATAGCAGTATCGATGTGACCGCTGCCTGGAAGAAACTGCGTTTCATTTTATCGGTTAGATCTGATTTCCATATAATCGATAGCCTATTGATAGCTGTCCATGCTTTCATTAACCTCGTTTCGATGTCCTTTTCGGTTGATTCGACGCTGCTTCCTAGGTAAGTGAATTTGTCTACTAGTTTAAGAGGGGTTCCTTCTAGAGTGGAGATGTCCCCCGTTTGGTTATAGCACATATATTCCGTTTTGTGTGCATTAACATAGAGGCCTATGCTTGCTGCTGCTCGTTCCAAACTATGCAGAAGTGTTTCGGCTTGGTCAGGTGTATTTGCCAGTATCGCTATGTCATCGGCGTAGTCGGCGTCGGTAATTGTTGTTGCGGGGTATCTTCTGCTTCTTTTCTTCGTCAGTTCGAAGCCATTCTCTTTGATTTTGTCAATCGATGTTCTAAGTACGTGGTCTATACAAATGATAAAGAGGTACGGAGCCAGCGTGTCCCCTTGTAGTACTCCTGCTACAATGTCAAAGTATTCTGTGTCTCCATCCGGTGATCGTACTTTTACTTTAGTGTTTCTATAGAGAATCGTTATTGCCGCCACGGTTTCTTTAGGTATGCCGTACGCTAGTAGGATTTGTTCCATCTTTCCTCTGTGAATGGAATCGAAAGCCTTGGTAAAGTCGACAAATAGTAATGTCGCTTGTAGGTTCTTTGCTCGTACACCTTCAAGTATTCTACGGATGGTTAATATTTGTGAGGTCGTGGATCTATTTCTTCGGAAGCCATTTTGGTTTTTTCTAAGTATGTTGTCGATTTTGGGTTCTATGCGGTTTCGTAGTAGGGCATTGTAGATTTTGGCTGCTATGGATGTAAGTGTTATGCCTCGGTAGTTTTTGGCTAATCCGAGGTCCCCCTTTTTAGTGAAGGGGAGTATGCATCCCTTCATCCATCTATCTATCGGATTTTGATTGTATACTGCGTTGCAGTGTCGGAGCAGTATGTCGTCGAATTGTCTGGACTTCCATACTTCTGGGGGAATTTCGTCCAGCCCTGCAGCTTTCCTATTTTTAATTTTTCTGAGAACCGAGTCGAGTTCTTCTTGTGTGAAATGGTCCTAGTTTAATGTCTAATTGTTTGCTAATTATTTTGGTGTTTGGTTCATGTGTTATTTTTGGTGGGTTTCCAAGTGAGTTTTCGAAGTGCTGTTTCCACAGTTTTATTCTTTCTTGTTGGTTTGCTGCTTTCAGTTTTGCTTTGGCTGTGTTCTTTCTTCTGCTCACTTCGTTTATTGTTTGCCAGGCTATCCTAGATTGTCTATCTTCCACCGAGTCTCTAATCTCATCTATCTGATTTTGAATGTATTCTGTCTGTTCCTTTATATATATGCCTGCTAATTGATATTGTGCCGTTTTTAGTTTTAGGGCATTTGTGTTTGTTGGGTTTTTTCGATAGTTTTTGGAGGCTGTTTTCACTAGTGCACGTTTTTCTCTCACCGCAAAAGTTTCCCATGGGACTCTATATTTAGTTTTAATTTTTGTTGGAATGTATTTTACTGCTGCCTCGAGGTGTGCATTGACGAAGTTTTCATATTCGTCGTTTGGTGTACTTTTTTCCGTCTTTTCTTGTAGTGTTTCGAATCTGTTTCTTAATTCTAATACGTATTTATCTCATATCTTTGTTGTTCAATAGGGCCCAGTCATAGTGTTTGGTGGTCGCTGTTCGTTTGGCGTTTTTTCGTAGGCTTAGCCGTATTTTCGCCGTGACTATTCGGTGATCGGTGGACACACTCTCGAAAGAGGAGTATGCCTCGCAATTCATTGCACTATTTTTCCATTTCTTGTTTATAAGGACGTAGTCTATCTGAGCTTTAGTATTGTTTGCGTACGTGTATGTCCATAGTTTGCCCTCCCTTTTTTGGTAGTTTGTATTGAGGCATGCTAATCTATTTTCTATCATGAAATCTGTTAGATGTTGACCATTCCTATTTGACGTGTTGTGGAGGCTGTATTTGTTGTTTCCGTTTTTCCCGATTTGGGCATTCATGTCTCCGCCAATGACTAACATGTTGTGTTTCGGGATGCTACGTACTAATGAGGATAACTCATTGTAGAAGGTGACTCGTTCAGTTTCTTCACTAACATTGGTGGGGCTGTAGCATGAGATGATTGTTGCTTTGGGGTTGCCGTTAAAAGTAGCTGCCATCATTCTAAGTTGTATTTTCTCAACGCTATGATTGTTTTTTCACGTTTTCTTTTACCCAAAATATTTTTATGCTTTAGGCACCTGAATAATATCGATAGTAATTTTATATATGCTTATCATTGATTCATGGTAATAGTCATTGTTTGTTAAACGTTTTCCCGGCTTAAGTTCATATGTTGTCATTTACTAAAGTACAATATCAATTACAATTCAGATTTCACGAACTATAAGTCAAAGAAAGTTATGTCTTCTTACTCAACATCAACGTGTGAAAAAAATGAATTAAAACAAAGGACTACTATCTTCTGGCTCATCGACCAAAAACATCAGCAATGTATAGACTAATTCTGTCTGCCAGATTACTATAGACTGAGCCAAAAACGCACCAGCTGCGTTGCTGTTGGGTAAGTGACATCGATATCACTGCTCTTTTGAGGTTGGAGGGGTGCAGAGAGATTTTGCCGGTGAGAAAAAATATTTTGAATTAATATCATCATATTTATAAACATTTCAGGAAATTCTGGTGATTTGACAATTTAAAACCGAGAGGTGCTTTTTGTCCCCTCTGTATTCTTTCTTCATGATGTTAATATGTCTGTCATATGAAAACAGCTCAAGATATTGGTATTAGTCTTCTGTGATTATTTATGTGACCCGGATTTATGTTTTATTTATGAAATCCTCACATGTTTTACCAATGTGACCCCAGGAAATTAACAAAAGACTTTTAAAACCAAGTAAATATAAATATGGGACAAGGCCATAAGTACTGGACACTCAGGGAGAATCAAACTCTCAAACAATAGTTTGCTAACTATTAAATGACGTGTTGGGTTTAAATTTGCAGTGTCCACTCGGCAGGGCCATAAACGTTACTCTCTTGACGACGTTTAATAATTAATAAAGAAGCATAGTTCAATGTTATTGGGTGAAAATCCCGCGAATAGGACGGATTTTCATCTCGTCATATCTAATGCTTATTTGATGTCATTTCAAAAATCTAATACAAAAATATATTTCCTTCTTTATTGTCTTTAATTTATTTACAACAACAACAAAGGAAAAACTTTCTAATCAATAAGCAACATAAGTGTTACAATACTGAAAGTACAGAACGCTGTAAGCCCCCTCCCCAATCATTTTGCTGGGTTGATTTTTAGAACTTATCATTTTATAGTCTCAGTTTCAGATGAAAGATACTTTTTTTTATTTTTGAGTACGGTGACATTTTAAAAATCCTCTTTCAAATCTCTTTGATACTTTTAATTATTGTATGAAATATATTTATTTAGTTCTGAAGTAAGACTTAAAAACCAAATTGTAAAAATGCTAACGTACTTTAGAAAATAAATTTCGAAACTTGATCTTTGTTATTTGTTTGGTTGTTGAAGAAAATCAATCCTCCTGAAGCCTTAATTATGTCACGCACGTGTCACTTGACACCAAATCGATATTTCATCAAAGTTTATAGGTTTCTTTAAGTTTATAGAATTCTATTTGGGAGATTCTCTTCATAAAAAAATGACGCATTCAGGGAAGGAAACACTCATAACAAAAATTCTTTCAACGGATTTGATGTCAGTAAGAATGGTTGAAAATAAAATAAGATTTTATTTCAAGGAAACATTTATTGAAAAAAAAAAAGGAGAATTAACAAGAAACCAAAAATTAATCGAAAACAAGTATCAGATCTAACTCGGCAAAAATCGTATTACCCAATCATGATCCTTTCTTACTGCTAAAAAATAGATTCGGATCTTTTTAAAATCCTTATTTAATGAGTTTAAGAAAACTTAACCAATGAAAAAAAAAAGTAGAAATCACAAAAATTATACATATTTTGTACAGTTTACATAGAATCTTTATTTTAAAGCCTCGATTCAGACAGCAGGAAGTCAACGTAGCAAAGAAACTTGTTGCAAAGGATTTTAAAGTAAGTTTAAGTTATAATCTTTGGTTATTTCGGTAAAATTAAATCATTTAGGAGAATATATCTGTGCAATAAAATCTTAAAGTATAAGTTAAGCCGCCATATTCCATTTTTTAGCATATAAGGTGAAGTGTTTTTCAAAAGATGTTTTGGAAAGTCATCTTATATCTTATATGCATAAGATCCAGGATAGGTTTTGGGTTAACTAAACAGTAAATGGTGGTTTTAATGATGCACTACCTGTAAACTAAACTGCAAACATTCCACCTACAAAACTGGGACCAAGATTTATATTTCATCTTTTAGTTTTAGTTGTTTGTTTGTTTATTTTTACGGGTAATTCACTGGGTGGGTGGGGGATATTATTTTTTTAGCAATTAACTGGGGGTCATTATTTTTTTTTTGGTAATTCACGAGGGTCATTATTTTTTGGGGGAATTCACTAGGGAGTCATTATTTTTTTTTTGTAATTCACTTGAGGTCATTATTTTTTTTTGGCAATTCACTGATGGTCATTATTTTCTTGGCAATTCACTAGGGGGTCATTATATTATTTGGTAATTCACAAGGGGGTCATTATTTTTATTTTTGGTAATTCACTTGAGGTCATTATTTTTTTGGCAATTCACTCAAGGTCATTATTTTCTTGGCAATTCAATTGGGGGTCATCATTTTTTTTTTGTAATTCACTAGGGGGTCATTATTTTTTTTTTTGTAATTCACTAGGGAGTCATTATTTTTTTTGTTAATTCACTTGAGGTCATTATTTTTTTGGCAATTCACAGATGGTCATTATTTTCTTGGCAATTCACTAGTGGGTCATTATTTTTTTTGGTAATTCACTAGGGGGTCATTATTTTTTTGGCAATTCACTCAAGGTCATTATTTATTTTTGGCAATTCACTAGGGGGTCATTATTTTTTTTGGCGATTCTCTGGGGGTTATTTTTTTTTTGGTAATTTACGGGTGTCATAATTTTTTTTTGGCAATTCACTATGGGGTCATTATTTTTTTTGGCAATTAACTAGGGAGTCATTATCTTTTTTGGCAATTCACTAGGGGGTCATTATTTTTTTGGCAATTCACTAGGGTGTCATTATTTTTTTTTTGTTGATAATTCACTTGAGGTCATTATTTTCTTGGCAATTCACTGAGGGTCAATATTTTTTTTGGCAATTAAATACGGGGTCCTTATTTTTTTTGGCAATTCACTAGGGAGTCATTATTTTTTTGGCAATTAACTAGGGGTTCATTATTTTCTTGGCAATTCACTAGGGGGTCATTATTTTCTTGACAACTCCCTGAGGGTCATAATTTTTTTTGGCAATTCACAACAGGGTCATTATTTTTTTGGCAATTCACCCGGGAGTCAATATTTTTTTGCAATTCACTAGGGGGTCTTTATTTTTTTGGCATTTCACTAGGGTGTCATTATTTTGGCGGGGGAGGGGCAATTCACTCAAGGTCATTTTTTTTTTGGCAATTCCCTACGGGGTTATTATTTTTTTTTTGGCAATTCACTGGGGGTCATTTTGTTTTGGCAATTCGCTGACGGTCATTATTTTTTTTTTGGCAAATCATTAGGGGTCATTATTGTTTTGGCAATTCACTGGGCGGTCATTATATTTTTGGTAATTCACGGGGATCATTATTTTTTGGTAAATCACTGGAGGTCATTATTTCTTTTGGCAATTCACTGGGTTGTCATTATTTTTTGGCAATTCACTGGGGGTAGTCATTATTTTTTATTTTTGGCAATTCAGTGGGGGTCATTATTTAAATGAAAAGGATGAATAGAGGTTTTCTGTGAAGATATTAAAGGATAAGTTCAAGGTGAGATCCAAACTGATGTTCCGATAGAGGTACCTCAGCTGTAAACTTGAACCTCGTTTGATTTAGCCGCCGCCTTGTTTACATAGCCCAACGAATGAAAGGAACGGTGAACGTTAGAAATGAATAATATCTGGTCTTTTGAGGGTGAGAAAAGCTGATGAGGAGATTGATACATAAAGTCGGTCACGAGGAGCAGAGGTTATACTCGCTTTCTTTACAACTCACAAAACCACGTTTCAGCTTGAAGGGCTGTCAATGAATTGATGAAAAGATTGTGGAAGAAAAAGCGTGTCCGTTGCTATTTTTTAATCCTTTCTCTGGTCATCTGAAAATGTTCTTTTTAGATAATCTTCAAGCTCAGTTTCCAACTTTTCCCATAGGCTATTATTCTCGTTCTGGTAAACACAAACGCACGCACCATAAACAGGGGCTGATTTTCAAGGCAAGTAAACCCTTCCCATTTGAGAGAGTGATCAATATAGTCATTCTAGCGTTCCTTTATTTGGACTTGTGATGTATTGAACTAAACTTGGTGAGAGGACGCTACTTTGGGTTGTGCCTCGAAGACAACAGCAGCAATATTTCAGTGATTGGATATTCGAGACCGCTCACAATTCTTGCAAAGTTGTTTGATGAATGGGAAATATCTGAATTCAGTGAAACTCGATCGATTATTGATTATTGTTATGTGAAAATTTAATGAATATAAAAATCAGACAACAGAAAAATCTCATAATACAGTGAAAAGTTATTCAATTATCCCAAGATAAATAGAAAAAATAATCAAATTTTGGATAGGAAATCCTAAGACTTCGGAATCGGATTTATTTAATAGAATATACGACAAAAAGTAATAATGAAATTGGATGTGAAACATTTAAAATATAATGGTTGTTTTATCTTTCTCTCTCTCTCTCTCTCCCTCCCTCTCTCTCTCTCTCTTTCTCCCTCTCTTTCTTTCTCACAAATACACATATACATATATCCAGACAGAGCTCTATCTCCATATATATACGGTATGAATATATTTGTAATTATATGTATATCTATCGTCACCAAAACAGAAATCCCTGAAAAGGTGAAGATGATCAGTATCGAAGCCATGCTACTAAAGTCCCAGCTCTGCTGGGCTGGACACGCCAGTATAGGTTCCAAATGTGATGTGAGCTCCTTGCTGTCCACCGCAACAAAGAGGCACTGAAGAAGTAATATCCTTAACAAGGATGCCTTACAAAGGCAACAGTATCTACATTGAAATTAGTAGCAACATGTTTTTTTAATTTCTGTTATATTACACACACACACACACACACATATATATATATATATATATATATATATATATATATATATATATATATATACGTAGTGCATTCAATAAATTTCCAGACTTTTTTTGTACAGGCATTTAAAATTGTCGTAGACTCTTGAAAATTCACTATGTTATTGCTATACATCTTATGAAATCAATTTTTATGATTTCAAGTTTAAATGAACAGCTACAGCAGCAATTGGAATACACCCTACTAAAACCTAATTGTCACAGCTGGTGAATTTCAAAAATGCATTCTGACACTTTAGAAGAACGATATGCAATAAAATTCTGTTTTAAACTTGGAAAAAATGATGCCACAGAAACGTATGGAATGCTTCAGACTGCTTTTGGAGCATCTTGCATGAGTCGAGCATCAGTATTTGAGTGGCATAAGAGATTCAAGGAAGGCAGGGAGTCTGTGAGGGATGACGAGAGGTGTGGGAGAAGTAAGGAAGTCAATACACCAGTGTTGATTGGCCAAAGGGTTAGGGTTAGGGTTACTATGTTGAGGTTTTAAGGGGGTTCAGGAAGAGATTCGGTCGGAAGAGGCCAGCACTCTTTAAATCGGGTCAGTGGCATTTCCAGCAGGACAATGCACCAGTACACCACTCTATCCTTGTCACAGACTATTTGATCAAGATGGGTATCAAGACAGTTCCTCAGCCTTCCTATAGTCCAGACCTTGCTCCCTGTGACTTTTGGTCATTCCTTAAGCTCAAGGAAAAACTTAGAGTCTGTTGTTATGAGACAATTGAGTAGATGAAAGAGGCTGTGACAGAATTCATTATTTCATAGGTAAATTCACCAAAGGAAAGTTTTGGATTACTGGTGCCACATTTGCAGCAAGAAACTCTATTGTTTTAATATCATTCCAGTAAGAATGTTGACATTTTCAACACTGAAAATATTGTGAAAAAAAAAAAGAGTTTTAAAATCTGTTTCGTTATTTCATCATAAAAAGATATGTAAAATGTTTTTCTACGACGAAATGAACGAAATTTGTTTTAGTAGAGATTTTAAAAAACATATGAAATGTCTAAAGTTTTTATTTTGTAAAAATGGATAAGAAATTATGGTTTAAATCCCGTTATTTCTTGTAGATAATTTAAATTAAAAGTCAAGAAAATTCTATTCAGTAAAATCGTATTCGCTTAAAGCCTAAGTTGTGATTCTCACTGAATTTTCCATTTTCGTCTTATATATATATATATATATATATATATATATATATATAAAGACGAAAAAAGAAATATAGCAACATCTACAAGCACCGATGAAGACTTGTATTTGAATCAAAAGAAAATTATCTAACCGTATTATTTCTCATATAAGAATAATTTTGATAAAATATTTGTATTCAGACAAAACACTGAAGTCGAAACGCGTTGGCAAATAAACAAACCATCAAACGTATATCTCTCTCCCGCTTTACCCTTTTTTCTTGGTACATTCTGTCGGATAAATCCACTTCTTCTTCTTCTTCTTCTTCTTCTTCTTCTTCTTCTTCTTCTTCTTCTTCTTCTTCTCTCATATATATATATATATATATATATATATATATATATATATATATATATATATACAGCAGAGTATGGATGTCTCTATCTCACCTGGTGGGTTTGTGGCAGACCAAATGTGATATAATTTGGAGAGTATTCAATATCTGTGATCGAGCTATTAAATTTATTTTCTTCATAATACAAATTAATAATGATAATTCGTCCCGTAGTTATAATCGTTACCCCCCACACACACAAGCGCGTGCACACACACACATATATATATATATATATATATATATATATATATATATATATATATATATAAACAAAAAAAAAACCAAAACAAAACAAAAACAAAACAAAAAAACCTGAACACGACACAGCTAATACAAACCCTTATTGCAACATCTTAATATATTATATTCTTTATGTATATACAATCATAAGTAATAAAACATCAACACAGCATAAACAGCAAATAAAATTTTATTGCAATCTAACACAAAAAAAAAAAAAAAAATACTAATATTGCATAATACCCCATCATATATCTTACCTTTCAGACCTACCATATTTTTTTGCTCATTATGCTTACAAATCAAAATTTACTAACTTCGTAATGCAATGATGATGATAATTCGTTCCTTAGTTAAAATTATCACTATACACACGCACACGCATACAAAAAAATTGTTCGGTCATATCCTATCTACTAAGAACCGTTGCTACATTTTGCGACAATAACATCCAGGAGAAGACAGCCTCATTCCTGCCACAAGACGCATGTATCATCACCAACCCACACTAACAATCTCTAATACAGACTTTACTCTCTCTCTCTCTCTCTCTCTCACACACACACACACACACACACACACAAACGTCATACAAAACTCAACGTAAACATTCACCTGACTGTATTTTTCAGTTTTTTCGATTTCACAAACATCTCTCTTCACTGCTCATAATAAGGTGGCATGAAACCCTGGGTCACAGATAAACATACATGCTATTAAATAAATATATATAAAAACTAATATATATTTATCATTTTTATTCTGCACGCACACACGCACGCACACACGCACGCACACACGCACACACACACACACACACACACACACACACACATATATATATATATATATATTGTTACGCCACTATGTGCCCAACGGGCTTACAGGGTGCCGTTCATTCCTGCCAAGTCCACCAGTTAAAGCAGGGCACATACGTTGGCTGTGGTTCGCCGACGCTATTTAATATTACAAATATCACCAACTTCCTAGCTGAACCACAGTTTAAAGCCACTAGGTGGTTTCTATGTGAATTATTAAAATTCAAAACAGCTAACTGGCTAGCTTTCTCCCTCGAATACAAGGCCTTCGACAAATATAATACTTCCACAACAACAATAAAAAAAGGACTCTGAACTGCCGTGTTTTGATTAACAAGATTAATACCAATATTCTTTTATTGAATAAAAAAAACAAAAATACAAACAAACAAAAACAATTCAGGTAAATGCCAGGAGCGAGAAAGTCTTTCTTCTATATAGCGGAAGGTGAGAATACAGTTCATCAGCGGTAGATACGGTCCGCTTTCATTCAGACTTTGGGATACGATCGCAGAGCCCGTGCTCCAAATCTCAAGTTTATCATTAGGGGGATATTCCCTCTTTCTTTGTCCTCTATCGTATCAGAGTTATTCTTTTCTCCCATAATTTGTCTTTTATTTACGTCAGCATGAATACTGAAAAGATAAATTAGAATCTACTTCAATTGTATGTTCACTTACTTGGGATTTCGTTGAGTATTTTCTTTCCTCTTTTTTTCTATCGATATTGGTCAGACATGACACGTTGAGAGGGATGTACGTCTTATTTCAGATAAGACCAAGATTAATTTTTGTCTCTTTCCTCGAGGACAAGTCTTTTCTTTGGGCATTCATTTAACGAGACTCACCATACCTCGGAGAACGAATTCATTGAAAGGAGAAGCTTTTTTCTTTTCTCTTTTCTCTTAGTGTTCTCTGCGCGACATGACTTTGGAATTTGGGTTCCCTCCGTATCCCAAATTATGTGTCAACATCCTCCGACGAAGAAACAGCAACTAGTTAGTTTCTGCAGTTTAAAAAATTACCACGTGTTAGCTTTTTGGCGCTTTATTCCTCATCACAAATCACGGTCGCAGGTCTGCCTCTCTCCGCTGACGCATACATGGTTAACAGAGAGTGGGGTTTTCTCATGCCCATGTCACCTTGCGCTAATTATGGAGGGTTGAATGGAAACGGCCTTTCCACTTCCACTATTCTGATTACTACTATAGTCGGCTGACGGCTAGCGAGTCGCACCTCCTTTCCCCACAAACCAGCGAATATGTGAGAGTATCATATTTCCTCGTCAGAATATATATATATATATATATATATAGGGAAATAAACGAATCGTTATAGAATGTTTTTCTTTAATCAGGCAAGTGCTCATATACTGACTAGTAGGGCACGATACAATCTATAAGTGTTTCTCAGCGTTTTTCCTTTTAATGATTATAACTTTCATTTTTCTAAATAAACATAAAATCATCAGATAACGCTCAATATTAAGTCCATTTATAAAATTCATGAAAAATACACGAAACATAATCAAGCGACTGGCATAAGGAGGTGAGAAAACGAGCACGCAAACGCACATATACATATATGTAGCGAACAAATGTGTTAAAAGACGGAATAAAAATCCGATTTATAAATTTAAGTTTATTTCTTGAATTTGAGTGAAAAGTTTGTAGGAAAAAAGTTCCACAGTCTTTTCTTGTAAGAAAAGATAATATTATAGTGTAAATATTTTCGCCAATATTTACATTAATAGAAAATAATGTTCATTCATTAGATTTAGTTGTTCGCATCGTCTGTGTCTAGTTGGTATATTTTGTAAGTATGAAAGATCCTTCTGTCAGTGTGTCCTGGGCTGAAAATATACTTATGAGCTGATGTGGAAACGAATGCACAGAAAATATTTTATCGGCAGAGAAAGTTTGAAGCGACGGTAGGAATATTTATATAAACAAAACATTTTCGTTCAACTAAAAATAATTAAGCAATGTTGATATTAAAAGCACCCTTGAAGGAACTGAATGTAAGATTTTCATTCAAAATAGATAAATTTAAAAAAAATTCGAGGAGATTGAGAGAATAAATCTATAAATCTACACAAGATTTATCTATTTCATTACTTATTTATAAGATTGACGTTGGCTCGAAATTAGATAAGAAAAAGTTGATTATTTATCTGTTATTCTAATTGGCTAACAAAACATAAAAAAATCACGAAAAGAAAAGGTTTCTTAAATTATTTTGCGCACCAACACAAATATTGTCACCCAAAAAATTTAGAACAAGGGTTTTATCCGCGAATGGTTGATAAATGCAAAACTACAGATACAAAAATGCTGCTTATGCTGTGTTGATGTTTTATTATTTATATATTATTGAAATCTATGATTGTATGTACGTAAAGAATATAATGTATTTAGATGTTGCAATAAGGGTTTGTATTAGCTGTGTCGTGTTCATGTTTTTTTGTTTTGTTTTGGTTTTGGTTTTTTGTTAATATATATATATATATATGCATGCGCTTCTCTGTGTGTGTGTGTGTGGTAACGATTATAACTAAGGGACGAATTATCATTATTAATTTGTATTATGAAGAAAATAAATTTAATAGCTCTATCACAGATATTGAATACTCTCCAAATTATATCGCATTTGGTCTGCCACTAACCCACCAGGTGAGATAATGACACCCATACTCTGTTATTATATATATATATATATATATGAGAGAGAGAGAGAGAGAGAGGGAGAAGAAGAAGAAGAAGAAGAAGAAGAAGAAGAAGAAGAAGAAGAAGAAGAAGAAGAAGAAGAAGAAGAAGAAAATTGAATCCGACAGAATGTACCAAGATACAAAAATTTTAGCTTCCCGTGCCTATTTTTGTTAAAAAATCAACTCTTCTTTTAGATTTGAAATCAGGTAACTGTATATTTCATATTGCCTTGTGTCACATCTAAGCAAAAAGCTTAGTAAATTACAACTCCCTATATATACATCCCTGGACTACCCTCAAAAATGAAGAAAAATATATTGTTTACAATTTTTAAATTATGAAAATCAGATATAGGAAATATAAGGCATAAAGACAATTAGATATAAAATATGAAGAAATTTCAATTCATTTTTATGTGTATATTAGCATTTATTCTTAATTTTGAAATTTTGTTTTGACATGAATATAAGACCAATTAGCAGAACTACAGAATATAAAGGCACCTTTTTTTATTTAATATTTTCTAGATCCGCCATTTGCTTTGATAACGTCAAAAATTTGGCTTGGCATACTATCAACTAGTTTCTGAAGTTGAACCGAAGGTATTTTTTCCATGAGTCTAAGATTGCGTTTTTGAGTGCAAAAATTGCTTACTATTGTTGACCTCCTTCATAAACTTTTGCAGTATCAATCCCCACAATTTTTTTGTTAGATTGAGGTCTGAGAGAAATCTTTTTTTGACCAAACAAGTTCTTTTTTGTTATTGATGCTTCGCGGATTGCAGCGTTATCTCACAAAAAAATTCATTCTTCTCTGCATAGACAACACTCTTCTTGTGTGAGAGATAAATCATTTAGCTTCTTCACCTAATCTGCTGCTTTTTATCGACCACTGAAAATTATAGTTTAAGTTTTCTTGAAGCTGAAAAGGCCCCCAGATCATAAGAGATCCTCCTCCTTCAGTATTTTTGATGTTGAAGAAGTTTTCGTTTTTACTTCGCGAACAATTCTTCTCTCGAATCGTGGTGATAATTTTTCTGGCCTGCCCGTAAGTTTTCTCGTTTCATACTTATTTGGACTTTTCAGATAATTGAAGATAACGCTTTTACTGCGTCCTAAGGCCTTCGAAATTTTTCTCTGGGATTTTCCGACTCTTTTCAGAGCTGTAATCTCGCCTTTCTCAAATTCAGATAATTTAGTTCCTTTAGCCATTTATGTTTTTAGTATTTTAAGTATTACAGTTTTAATAGTATTAATATCCCGTAGACTATATATAATAAATTGTTCAACTAAAATAAGTCCTTTCTTCTTTACTTTTTAAAATTTATTTTTGATGCAAATCTTATATTTTTAACAAAAAGGAATTTTAAAATTTAGCATAAATGCTAATATAAAAATGAATTGAAATTTCTTCATATTTTAGATTTAAATGTCTCTGAACCATATATTTCATATATCTGATTTTCATGATTTAGAAATTGCAAACAAGATGTTTTTCTTCATTTCTGAGGGTAATCTTATATTTTTGTCCAGGGGTATATATATATATATATATATAAGGTTCAGAAAATAAATAATAAGAATTTAGCTTAGGAGTTGTGAATAGAAATCACTATATACTGTTGCACTTTTGTCCACGAAATCAATTAGGAAATGTCTCAGAAATCTGTCATCATAGCCTTTTTTTACGGATCGATGCACTCAGAACTTTTTCGTAACTCAAGTGTCAGTGTATTACAACACAATGGACTTACTTTTAGATTCAGGCTCGTTGCAGAGAAAAACTTTGTTTGGCTAATTTGTAAATGTTTTGAATAAAACATGCTTCCTCGTACACATTACACATGGTTTGCATTTTTCAGCCACCCAAAATTGGATGACAGTCCTCTGTTCAAGTCTGGAGGAATATATGTGATTTGTCGCGGTTTGGAATAGCCTTAAAAGAAATATTTCCGTGAGATTAAAATATTTTTTGCAATAAACCAATTCCAAACAATGCAGAGATTACATTTATTGAAAAAAAATTCTGAAAAAAAAGCCACTTATTTAATGAATGATATATATATATATATATATATATATATATATATATATATATATATATATATATATATATATTTATATATATATATATAAAGTAAGTAAAGTTGGTGACCGTCGTCGAGGGCCAGACGCGAAGACTCCTTTTTTCAGTAGCTATTGCGCGGAAATGTAAGGGAGAGCGCTACTCCTTTTCTTGGATTGCTCCACTTTACCCTTGATCCGTATTATAATGCTGAGTGTTAAGCCAGGCGGTATCAAGTACCATTTTTTGAGTCTTTGGTATGACTCAACATGGTATTGAACCCCGGTCTACCGGACCATTGGCGAAGACTTTACTCTCTCTCTATATATATATATATAGATGACTGATAAAATATATTAATGCTATATGTTGTTAAATAAGTGTTTGTGTCATTCACAACACAAAAAAAAATTGTGAATGGCCAGAATCCCTTGTTAAGAATCCACTGAGAAAAAGAATTGTATATCCCTCGATGCTGATTGTTATAACAGACGAAAGATCAGAAAAAGAACAATTCTTAAATGTGATTCCTGCTGTTCAATTGACGAGTGTATAAAATATCAGACCGTATCATCTTCACTCAGCTCTAAAAATGTCATCCATCTCATACAGCAACCATATCAAGAGGGCTTTCTCAGGTAAGTGTCCATTTGCAGCGTCTGTTAATAATATGTGTGATGGTTTTATGTCAATTATTGATTATATTTCTACGGAATTGAGTCATCTGAAATATAAATGAAATCATTTGCAATAAAGACAAAGGGTAACTTGGTTGATTTGAATTAAATTCTCTGAAATAAATTCATAAGTAGAGATTAAGAACGTTGGCCAAGATGCCTGAGGTTCCATTGAATTTCATTTCGTTGGTAATTCGACAAGTATAAACACACAAAAAATGTCAATAAAATTGAATTAAATCTATTTTGATTTCAGACAAAGGAATTAATAAACGAATTAATCAATTTAAAACTTGTCAATGTCTGTAATTTAAGATAGAAATTTATTTATTCTCAATTGTTTTATTTTATGAAAGATCAATGTTTTCAAATATTGATTTGATGTGACCTAAAATAGCACACAGCTTAGCCATGTCTTTTTGAGTGGTTAGAGCTGGCTTAACAGTAATCAGAGCGGAAAACAGTATCGGAACTCCAATTTTGTGCCCTCAATTTATCTAAGTGCAATTGAAGGTGTGAATCAATCTTTCTTTCTCCTCTCATCAACTGATAACATATCACAATGATTGACAAAGAATGCACTTCTCAGGTTTTAGAATTTTGTCGTTTGCTGAAATCATGTAATATGGAATTACTTATTTCGACTACTTAGAAAGAATATAGATAACGGTAGTAACCCTCTTGACATTCTGAGATCTCATGAAGAGCAATAGAATTATTATTGACCGAACTAAGATAATCTATGAGAATATCGCCAGAATCGTGGAGAATTTAGCCGCAGATTTCTAACGAATAGATCGTTACCCAATTTAGTCCCTCCAGATTTGGCGTTAAAAACCTCGATTTATACTCAAGTATATTCGGTCAACAAGTCACGTGATTCGCTATGGAATAATATGCGATAGACAAAGATGCATCTTAGTAATGTGATTGCATTTGCAAGCCTGAAAAAAGAATTGCCTTTTCGACGAGATCGACGATGAATCGATTGGCAAAATAAAGATAGATGTTCGTCATATATTGGTCGCCATATTCTGCGCATGAACCAATAAAAAGAGACGAAAAATCTGCAGGCCGTAACTGAGGTTAAAATTATCCTGAGTCCAAATGATGAACTGACCTGTAGCCTTTGCTTTGAACGACTGTTTGTCACTGACATGAAAGGAAATTTCTACTTGACCTACGCTTCTAAAAATCAGTGGCTACTGCCAACTAGAATGAATATAAGGTAAGCGTGATTTATGCATTGGATTGCCAAGGAATTGGTGAAGGGGAATTTCTAGTTGCCTCATGAGTGACTGTTGGGGGTGGATCGAGCAGGTACTATTATTTATCTTTTTTTTTTATTTGTTTGTAGATAGACAGATTTAAGAGTCTTTGAGAATGGTAGGCCAAGTTAAGGAGAAAAAATATCGTTCGAAATGCTTTTTCTGTTTGTAGAGATGTCAAAGGAATTGACGATTTGGAAGCTAATGCAAAAAATGTTAAAAATAAGCATGATGTAAAAAAACCCAGAAAATAAAAGCTTTTAGATATATAAATACACGTTGACGACTCTCTCTCTCTCTCTCTCTCTCTCTCTCTCTCTCTCTCTCTCTCTCTCTCTCTCTCTCTCTCCCCTTTTGATATATCAATATATGTCGTCTGGATAGATACAAAGATATTTAGTTTTATACTGACTGATAATCAAATAAGCAATAGGGGAGACTGTGTTGTGCAGAATTTTTGTCCTTGAAAATCGTCGTTTTAAGCATTTTTATCTAAGCTCGAAATACGAGCACAAGCGGGAAATACATTAACTATAAATTTAAAAAAAAACATACACACACAATGAATAAATATATTGGTTTGATAAAATTTCCGACAAAAAGAAAGAAATATGACTTTAAAAATCAAATGTTGGTGGAGTATTTATTGATTGGATATAACGTTTTGACCATTTATGAAATTTTGGTTTTTCAAACATTATTTGTTCCTCGAGCTCTTATATATATGCTATAATAAAGCGAAATGGTTGAACACACACACACACACACACACACACACACATATATATATATATATATATATATATTAGAGTTAGGAGTCAACAGTGTTTGGTAACTGTCAATTTTTCGCTGATGCAATCATCAAGGAAGTAACAGTCACCAAGCATCGTTAACACTCTGTGTTCGCTATCTATCAATGTGTTTGCATGGACACGCTCGTAGTATAATGGTCATTGTTGTAAGAAACTGAACCTTCAAACCGGGTTCAAATCCTGTTGGTCTTTCCCAAAGCTCTAATTCTCTTGGAAAAAGTAGGTATCTAATTATAGTCTCTCTGGATGTGAGTAAATAGTATAGTAACCAATTTAGGAGAAGGAAAACTCTCAATTCAGAATACTGCTTAAAAATTGATATTGTATCAGATGTTTCTCGTCCCAAGGAGTTTGTAAGCACACACACACACACACACACACACACACACACACACACACACACACACACACACACACACACACACACATACACACACACGTGTATATATATGTTTAGAAGTCAACGCCGCAAATTCTTCCAAACCGCAAAAAATTTACTGCGTTCAATACAAAAAAGAAATCCCAAGCAATAGCACAATATATTACTAATTATACAAAAAAGGCAGAGTTATGACGCATGACTTAGAGCTTCACATCTTCAATCGTCCGTTAGGATACCATAGATACGGTGTCAACGGTGCTTTGTGACAGTCACTTTCTCACCTGATCGCATAAATAAGAAACTGGCAGTCACCAAGCTCCGTTACCTTTATATCTAAGCTATCCTAAATTCGATATATATGCTGTATGTCCAGTATTAAGCACTCTTTATTTATAGATACGGCAAACTACTTTATTAACATCTATCTATCTATCTATCTATCTATCCTTATTTATGTATTTATCAAGAAATGTAAAATCGACTGAGCTCGACTGTTATTATTTGACCGTGATAATTGTCTGAAGTTTGCTCTAAAGCACCAAAACATCTCAATAATTTGGACAGTATTTGAATTCACTGGATTCAGGGAAGCTCTTTTCTCTGATGTTGACCAATTTTATTCGAAATCTAAAAAGAAGAAAACTTAGTCAATAATTTCCAATTAAAATTGTAGAAATGAAAAAAAAAAAAACTACTGCCTCCCCTATAAATATATATATATAAGCTTGGGAAAGGCATGAACCCCCTTATCCCACCAGCTATCAGTTAAATAGTATCACTGCTGTTCTTCTACAAGGATAGCTTTGGCATTAAATAACCCATGAAGGTTGATATGATATTAAACAAAGAAAAACAGAAACCAAACCTAAACTCTTGAATGAGATGAAGAATAATAATCCATGGAGGGCTGAGCAGACTATTTTTAAAAAATCGAAGAAATACTGAGATTTGGTGATTGTTGGTCATGAGCCAAAAACTATGCTGTAATTTTAAAATTTTATTCACCATCCAGATAAGAGTAAATTTCAGTCATTTGTTTAATTTTGTTACTTAACAGTTAAATCTCAAAATTACCTCTTCAACAAATTATAATTTAGATGTCAGACATATTTTTTCAGTTTTCTCTCCCCAATCACTAAAGTATCGAATTACAGCTGATGGTTGATTTTTCTTTGAAGATTTAATTAATTCTAAATGTTATTCATTGAAAATTATTCTTATCAGCATGGTGAATGTAAACATTATATTTCTAAATAATTTTTGTTTATTAGATAATCTACGCTACACAAATCTTCCGTCTCTTTCTCTGTCTCTGTCTCTGTCAGTCTGCCCGTCTCTCTCTCTATATATATATATACATTACTGTATGGTTGCACAACACGGTTGTATGCTTTGGACTCAAGTGAAAGAAATGGAGACATAGCTAGATGGGAAATACACAAAGACGCTGCGTGCTGTTTTGAATAGATCCTGGCAGCAGTACTCCACAAAGCAACATTTGAACAGCTATTTACCGCCTACTACAAACTATCCAAGTAAGACATGCAGGGAGAGTAAGGCCGAACTTATAAGTGATTTTCTTCTATAGACTCTTACACATAAACCCACCACCGTTGGCTGATGAGTAAAAAGTTACATTTATCCACTGTGTGTGAACACTGGTAGCCGTCTAAAGGACTGGACAAATACGATGACCGATAAGAAAGGATGGCGATAAAGATAGATAAATAGAGAGAAAGAGAGCTAGAGAGAGAGAGAGAGAGAGAGAGAGAGAGAGAGAGAGAGAGAGAGAAGAGAGCTAGAGAGAGAGAGAGAGAGAGAGAGAGAAAGAGAGCTAGAGAGAGAGAGAGAGAGCTAGAAAGAGAGAGAGAGAGAGAGAAAAGAATCACTTTTGTTGGCATGCCATCATTTTATATATATATATATATATATAGAGAGAGAGAGAGAGAGAGTGCAGCGTTTTGGGATTTTTCGTCAGTGACCAAAGTTTAAGCTCAAGTTGAAAGCACGAGTATATAAACAAATTTGAATTAAATATGCTTATTCAAAGTTTTCTTTTTTAACAAGATTATACTTCCCAAAGCCGTCAGTTTTAAGAATTAAATCAGAATAAGGTTTTTCTTGATGTTCTTCTTCTGGTTCCTCTCTCTCTCTCTTTCTCTCTCTCTCTCTCTCCCTCTCTTTCACACACACACACACACACACACACACACACACACACACACACACACACACACACACACACACACACAGAGTCTAACCGATATCATGGTACAAAATAATTCAGAACACAAGCCAAATAAGAAGGACAAATAATTTGAGGGTTGAAATTTCGGTTATCAGCTTCGGGCTACAGACGAACAAGAAAACATTAATTATTTTCTCTTCAAAAATGCTTCTGTTTTTATTCTATAAAAATACGACGAAAATTGCCTAAGTCGGCATTTTTCTTTCTTATGGGTTTGATTTTATTCAGTAAAGAAAAAGAAAAGATAATGATAATAATAATAATGACAATGAGAATCAAAAATACACTATAGAATAGCTGATGTAGGTTATGTGGAGACAGAGATGAAATAGCCAATCGTATAATTAGCGAAATATGCAAACTGGCACAAAAGGATTGCAAGAGTAGCCAGAATTGGGCTGGAAAAGGAAAACTGAGCAAAAGGTTAAAATTTGGCCATATTAACAAATGGTATATTCTGGGACTGAGATGCACACTTATCACACAATCTCAGCCAGGAACTTGACTCAGTGTTGATTAAGAAGACGAAAAAAAAAACAAAACTTGTAATCGAATGAATTTTGTTGTTCAAGTGAACAACAGAGTGAAAATCATCATCATCATCATCATCATCATCATGTCGTGCCTCTAGCACGTATATCCCTGACCCTCTTTCGCCACTTCTCCTAATCGTTCATCGCCTCCGGCAGGTCTTCAGGACTACATCCTGTATCCTCATATAGCTGCTGTATGTATGTTCGTGCTGGTTCTCCTGCTTTTGCTCGGCCATATGTGGAGGTCCATAGGAGTACATCAAATAAAAAAGCGAAAAGATAGACAAATACCTTCATTATGCCTGAGCTAAAAAAAAAAGCTGTAGCAAATGAAGGTTGCGATGATACCAAGTGTGCTCTAAGAATGCACCCCCCAATACCTGGAAAAATGCAAAAGTAATTGGAAATTGAAGGAAGAATTATTGTAATTCAGAGAACGGTATTCTTAAATCGGCTAGAATACTTAGAAGAATCCAGGAATCTGGACGAGATTTACTGTCACATTGACTCTAGTTCAAGACCACGAGTTGACGTTGGTGTGAAAAACTGACAACCAATGAAATAATAATCATAAAAATAATGATAATAATATTCAAAAGAATTACCACCCAAGCATTCCTTGTAAGATACTCTAAACCATTCTTAAAATGAATGAGAGGAACTCTGGTAAATAGACCAAAGGTCAATGTGTGACGATACCCACTCGGCCCCTACGTTACATCAACTTCTTTGAACCATTTCGATCTTGGCCGTTGATCAACTAGTGGTTCCGATAGGGGCATCGCACATTTCTTCATGGCTACAAGAAATACAATCAAGGGAGTGGGAGAAAAAGAACAAACGAACAATATGAGCTAGGGTTAACTCAAAGTGCAAGAGAGGAGTTATGTAACATTGCATTCCCTTGTGCATATGTAGACTAACGCTAGCGTGGATTTCTAGCGAAACTTCTACAAAGCTACTAGGAATGCCAACCCATCTTGACCGGTCTTCTCTCACTGGTACTGGACTCTATCTCATCCGACTGGTCTCTCTGCTGTTCGGTGTCAACTGGCCACTCACGTCACCCTTCGCCAACTCCTTCTCTGGGTTCCTTTTGTCCAACTCCTCGTGTTCCCTCACCCACTTCCGGTCACGTCGAGATCGCAGGCTCAGGCCTTTCTTTGGTTTCGCGCCAAAACAGACAAAGGGATCGTCTGCTTGGCGGATCACCTACATAGTGTTACAAAGAGAATTAATGATTATACACGGGGCCTTACATCGAAGAAATGACATAGACTATTTCTGCAAATAAAAGAAGAGTTGTAGTAGTAGTAGGAGTTTGAGAATTGCATTGAGGCATCACTAAAAGAAATCGAGAATTACATAAAAAATGGAAATGAACGACTAATTACAGCGATTAACAACAGCATTGACAACATGAGAACAAACAGAGAAACAATAAAAACTAAAAAAAAAACAAACCAGAAATAGAAAGAAAAATAACTGAATGGATACTTCAAGCGACAAGCTTATTATATTTTACATGATAAGACATGAATATGATTAAGAAAAGGACACTTTAAGAGAGAAACTGAATTTCTCTTAATAGTAGCACAAAACAACGCCATAAAGACAAAACAATATTAAAGCGAAAATTGACAATACAGAACAGAATTGAAAGTGTAGGTTATGTGAACACTGAGATGAAAGCGTTAGTCACATGATAAGTGGATTCATCAAACTATAAAAGAAATATAAATGTAGGCATGACTGGGTGGGAAAGATGATCCACTGTAAATAATGCAAGAGATTCATTATTGACCCAACTAATAAATAGTATATGCATAAATCAGGATTTTCGAGAACTTTCAGATATAAACAGATCCTTCAATTTTTGCCAAAAGTATTTCAAAAAAGAAAATCAGAGAAAGAAGGGAGACCATACTGACCACACCATTGTTGAAATCGGCTGCAAAATTGGGAAGAGTCCAGGAGACTGGAGGAGACTCGCTGTCACACAGACACCAGTTTCTTACACAAGTTTCAGCAGGTGCGACTAACTCCAAAGAGTAAATAATAATAATGATAATAATAATATGGACCAATTTTATTTGAGCTAAAATTGATTATACGCAACAGAATAGCAAGTGAAGGTTACGTGAAGATTGGGAGTAAATTGGTTAATCGCATCGTAAGTGAAAGCAGCACATTTCAGCAAAAGGAGTATAAGACAAGTCCAAACTGAGTAGGAAAAGTCATTCACTGTAAATTGAACAAGTGAATAAAACTGACCAAACAACAACAACAAAAACAACAGCAACAGTAATAATTTGAGAAATTCAGAAGTAACAAATTGTGTCAAAAGGTCACAAGAAGTAAAATAATCTTAACAACCTCATCGATTTTGACAAAATTGTATCGTGGAATTTTAATGATTTGAATTTAGAAATTCTTTTCGCTTTTTCTCATTTATGCCTTTTTTTTTAGTCTTTTACAAGACTAATTTTCTTCTATTCACTTTACTTTTTTCTTTCTTTTTTGAAAAATTTTATTTTTCTATAAATTCTAATCAAAATATCTTAATTAATCTCTCGATATTTGGGGGGAGTTTTTTTCTTTACCTCATGCTATTTTTAGACGATTTTGTAGCCATTAAATTAAAAAATACAATCCTCCCACCCAAACAAAAAACAACAACGAAAAAAAAAAAACTTTCAAAATACAACGTTAATTTAGTTCTAAATCAACTTCGACCGAGACAAAAGTTTGTGAATCTCGGACAGTACAATAATATTATCATTTTTACGTTGACATTTGAATTAATCATTAGTATTTATGATTCCATTTGGACATCCAGAAAAATCCACATGAGTGATTTGAAGATTAAACAAACTAAAATTGGAAAACAATTATTTCTAAATCATATTCATAGCAGACGAATATCTGTAAAAAAGAAAAAAAAAAAAAGAAAAACCGGAAACGTACTTAAAGGAGCAAGCTAGCTTAGCAGATTACGAGTGAATTCGATTCTCACTGAGTTCTTATATTTCTGGCTTGGTGTCACATCTAAGCTAAGTAAATATCTTCAAACTACGTGAACTGTTGTGTTTCACTGATCGATGTTCAAGTCCATGTAAAAGGCTTATGTTACAGATTCTGATTTTAAAGGCAATCAAGTTTTTCCCTTCCTGAAAAACTGATGCAATGCAATATTTTTTATTTCATGTTTACTGTTAAATTTTAACGATCAACGTTGTGTGAAGATAATGGGAACGAAACCATTAAAAGATGGAGAAAAGTCATCGGAAGTTTTCAGTTGTGAAGGTTGAAAAGTGTCATTGGATACAAATTGACTATTGGGTTATCAAATGTTGTTTCCTGGTCGTTCGTTAGATTTCAGCAAGTTCTACACCGAAAAAATTTTTCTTCATTCTTTTCTTAAAAAATAAAGATATTTCTGAAATTGTTTGGAGTTATAAATATTTCCTTTTATTTTTAGTCACCCCACCAAAAACACAAAACAAAAACAAAACAACAAATGTACAATATATTTTCTTGATTAATTTTCATAAGTCAGTTTTTCTTGATCATTAATTGATCGATTTTGAAGGCATAGCAACTCGTCTACGGTTAGTTTATGCCAGGAGGTTAAGGAATTGCGTTTATTGTACGCATACATTTACATTTTTATGTTGATGTGTCAAAAGAAATTTATTTTGCGTACAATCCTGTTGTATACGAAAGATTTTGAAACAGATCATTGGGACCTTAATAGGTACTATCACTTCAGGTCAAATTGGACCTGGGAGTAATACCAGTGAAGGAATACTCTACACTCTCCTACATCTCCAGTAACTATTTCTACTAAACTATATGGCTTGCAAATAATTATATGGTTGTAAGTATTCTTATCTAATACAAATAATTTCCGAGCAATTATATCGTTTCAAGGAACTAATAATCTTCACTGTTTTTGATGGGGGGTCTTAGAGAATACAATCAGCATAATCTGTGCCCAACCGACAGGTCATTACTGATCATTGAATATTTATATATATTGACGAAATCTCTAAGACAAGGTCATCCTGTAATTTTCAGAGTGTTTTTCAAGTCTTCCATAGATATACTTTCCCCTGCCACCAAAGATTAGAATACGCTCACTGTATGCCCTGTAGAGGAATTAGACCCCCGAAAAAGGGTGTCCTTAGTATTACCATATTTACCAACCCCTCCGCTCGGGCATGTTATAACACAAGGTCAATTTTTTAAGCGGAGTTTAACAGGTTTGAATTCAGAGTTTTCCTTCTCCTAGACTTGTTGCCTCGCCAAGGCTGAAGAACCTAGTCTGCCCTACTATTTTCCCATTGCTGGAGGGAGAATAATTGGATTCATACCTTTCCAAAGTGTATTAGTGCTATGTGAAATGCAACCGGTCTCGTCCAGGATTTGAACTCGTGTCCATTTCCTACGACGATAACCATTATACCACGGGCACCTCCTAAGGGTGTCCTTAGTATTACATTGAATTGCATCTGATGGTTCAAATTCTGTCGAGTGTAGAGTACTTCTTTACTGTAGGTACTCCCAGGTCAACTCTGACCTCGAGTGTTAGTATCTATTAGGGTCCCATATATGTGTCAAAAATGTGTTTAAAAATAGTTGTATTCGGTCGGACCGTGCGAAAAAAATCTTTTTAAAAATTTGTCAATACAAAAATGTAAATATGAACGTGATTCTCTAACCTTAAGACATAAAATAACCTTAGACAGATTGACATACCTTTATAATCAATCAATCTGATATATTATATATTCAATAGCTAGGGTTTCCTTCTTTAGACAAGATGCTCAAATCTAAAGTTGTTAATCGTAAGAACACCAACTTACCAGATGAATTATACTCCAGGAAAACAGGAGTAAGTCTTAGCACAAAGCAATAAAACTTTCAAGGTTCGGAATATTGTGAATTGTATTTTTGTTTGTAGGTATAAGGAAGTGTGTGTATTCTTAAATATCCTTTTTTAAAACTCCGAATGAATTACGATCTTTCTATTTCTTAGGTCAGATAGATATTTTATTTAAATTTTGTGATGAATTTAATCAAATTGCTTAAAGGCAGAAAACTTTGAGAAAAATCCTACCAACATATCGATTATTTTATATTCAATGAATTTTGAATTATGTAAAATCAACTTTTTAACAGTTTTATTTTAGTTTTTGGCTGATTCATAATTCAGTCCCTGATGATAATTCGTTATGACTGTCAGAAGAAATGAAATATGCAAAAATAGATGAAGAATATTAACTAAGAAAAGAAAGAATCCCTTCTTGTTTCGCCTTAAAGTATTTTTATAAGTCTGTCACATAAGAATAAAAAAAATCAGTGTTTTCATTTCAACTTCGGTATGTGGTAATATTATTTCTCTAAAAATCTAAAAAGAATTAAAATAATCTTCTTAATTATAAAATCACGTTGCAGACAAAAGTATGGGATTTTTTTTATACTACTCTTACAGACAGTACGTGAATAAGACAGATTTATTTAAAAAAAATTTTTTTTATAAAATGAAATGCATATTTGTTTTTCGTTTCGACTTGATTAAAAAAGAAAAAAGAAAAGTAGATTTAAAGCTTAAAAAGCAAACGAGTTAACAATGATTTTTCTATGGGAACAACATCAGTCCTAAATTTGGGAATTGAAATTTGTTTTTACATTGGATTTAACCCAGAGAAAAAGTTTTAAATCATCTCAATTCCCAATTTGTGGGTTTCAGGTGTCATCTTTTATAATTATCATTTGACTCAATTGGGTTTTATGTAAAGAAGAAGAAGAAGAAGAAGAAGAAGAAGAAGAAGAAGAAGAAGAAGAAGAAGAAGAAGAAGAAGAAGAAGAAGAAGAAGAAGAAGAAGGCTAAAAGAGTGATGGGTGATTGGGTGAGATAATTGGAAGAAGAAGAAGAAGAAGAAGAAGAAGAAGAAGAAGAAGAAGAAGAAGAAGAAGAAGAAGAAGGTTAAAAGAGTGATGAGCCCAAGATAAAAAAGTTGAAGAAGGAAATATTTCGAAAACTTACCAGAACAAGGTCAATAATACTACTACAAAAAAGCAAAAACAAAAAACAAACAAGAAAGAAAGAAGAAAGTAAAAAACGCAAAAAGTAAAAGGGAAAGTGAAAGCAAAAAGAAGGAAAAAAATGAATAAGCTAAAAGGACAAAGAAAAGCCAAAAAGAAAAGAGCGAAAAACTAAAAAAAAAAAAAAATTAAATTGAAAAAAGAAAAGTGAAAAAGAAAAGTTTAAAGACAAGTGAAAGAAAACAGAAACGGTTAACAAAAAGAAAAAAAAAGAAGAAAAACATGAAAAAAAATCGAAGGAGAAAGAAAGATGAAAAATAGTCGGATCCATGCTGGCGGCTGTCTGGCTTTCCTGTTGGCCAACGCTGTTGACTGGCCTTCCTTACCACCAAAATTCCCACAACTTCCGGTTGCAACAAAGGAGGCCACAAATCTTTTCCAGATGTAGCCAAGTCTCAATGAAAAGTCACTTCCGATTTTCTATTCTTGACAAGAAAAGAGAAAAGAACTCACATGACCGTTTTGGTTCAAATCACTCAATCTATTTTTTTTAAAACTACACTGTTATCGTATGAAGAGAATTCGATTACCTCTGAATTGTCGTTTATAGACGATAATAAGCATTAACTCGTAAAAGCAGATATTCCCAGTGACATAATTAGAAAAGGTCGTAAAATATTTAAAAAAAATGTTACACCCTCAGTCAACTGACGCATATCACAAAATTTCAGAGACCGAGAAAATGTTTTTTCGGGCCAACATATGCAAAGACTATCGAAAAACGTTTAGACCCCCTTCATATTTCGAAAAATCTGTCTCTGAAAATGATTAAATTAAGTTAAACCAAATTTCTTTTTATTTGACTCAAACTCCGATAAGAAATAAAGTAAAAGTTCTTTGTAATTTTTGCTTTTTTTCCAATATGGACGTTTTTTCGTAAACAAGAAAAAATTGTCAGAGCTTCGATGCCGCCTTTCAAAGAGACGGCTGAATAAGTTTGGAAGAAAGTAAGACATTTAAAAAAAATATTGAGTTGGAAAGGGATCTGAAAATTTAGGAAATATTTCGGCTACTCTTGCATCCATCATTAGTGGAAATCAGAGGAAAAAAAGAATCAAAGAATCATCAATATTAAATTAGACAAAATGCTAAGAAGAATATTGAAATGACTTACCGACCAGTGTCATTCGCTTGATGATTCCCAGAAACCTTCTTATGAAAAAGAATCCCCTAATTTCGACCAGAAGACTCTAGTTCTAGTTTAAATTAACGACAACTTGTTATCTAATGGATTTTGCCGTTCCAGAGTGAAAATGAAGAGAGGCAAAAAACTGAACAAATATCTGGACCTTGTCACAGAATGGAAAAAATTGCAGAACACGACAGTGACAGTGATACCATTCATAGCTGGAGCCCTTGGAACAGTCTCTAAGAACTTGGAAAGAAGACTGAGTGAAAAGGATATTAGAGGAAGAATTAATACAATCCAGACCACAGCTCTGCTAAAATCGACTAGGATACTTAGAAGAGTTCTGGAGAGCCGTTGATAATTTCTGTCAATCAGACTTCATTGAAAGAAATATCACCCGTCAGAATTGGTGAGAAAACCTAAGAAAGAATATTGATTGTAGAAACCGTCACCGCAGCATTTTTAAGATACTTAGATTCTTTAAATGGTTCTGGAGACTTAAAGAGATTGGCTTTAACCAACTCTTCACTGAAAAACCTCCAGTTAAAACTAATGTGAAAACTTGCTATGATAATAATAATAAAAGAAAGCGAAAAGAGAGATCAATATATAGACCTTGAGGGAGAACTAAAAAACTATGGGACATTGAAGTGACGGTGATTCTTCATAGAGAACTAAAACCTATGGAACATATAGGTGACCGGGATACCAATAGTAATTGGTGCTCTGGGAGCAATCTCCAAATAAGTTTTAAAGACATAGAAATCAGAGGACAAGTATAGACCATGCAGACTACAGTATTATTAAGATCGACCACAATACTGAGGAGAGTCCAGCAGCTATTTCTCGCGTGAAAAACTCTCAGAAATGAAAATTCCAAGTACTTGGAAATGTTGAAAAACAGAGATAAAAGAAAAAGTGAGAAAAGCGTACCTCAGAAGAACAAGAATATTTCTCGAAATCAAACTCGGCAGCCAAAATTTTATCAAAGGAATAAGCACTTTTTCCCGGGTACCATACTCTGGACTATTCTTATAATTGGCAAAGGAAAAAACTCAGATAAATGGACCAAAATAGATGCATACAATTTTCGGGGATTTTGAAACACAAACGGATCATCTAATTCCGGCCAGACAACTAGACCTTGTGTTAATCATCAAGAAAAAAATAGAACTTTCGATCTACTGGATTTTGCCGTTACGGCGGATCAAAGAAAGAAAATGAAAGAAAGACAAAAGATGGACAAATACTTAAAATTTGCCAGTGAATTAAAAAGCTGTGAAACATGAGGTTGGCAATGATGACAGTTGTAGTTGGTGAACTCTGAACAGTCCCTAAAGGTTTGGAAAAAGACTTGAGGAATTGAAAATCAAGGGAAAAAATCGAGACCATTAAGATTAAAGCATTGTTTAGATCAGATAGAATACTGAGAGGAGTCCTGGAGCACCACCAATTAAAATTCTTGTGAAAAATGAACAAAGAGTAAAGTAATAATAATAATAACTTTAGGTTCATGTGAATGACGGTGACACCAATTGTAATTTGGGCACTCGGAACCATCCCCAAAGATTGATAAAGGGGCTTGAAGGGTTAAAAATCTGAGGATGAGTTGAGACAATCCAAACTAGAGCATTGTTAAAGTAACCTAGAATACTGAGAAACTCTCTGGGATTTTTAGATATAAGCGTATCTCCTAATCTCGGCCAGACGACTAAACCTAGTCATAGTCACCACCCAATACCGTTGAATAGTGGAGTTTACCGTTCCGGCAGACCACAAGGTAAAACTAAAAGAAAGTGAAAAGAGATATTAGAACCTAGACCTTGCAAGGGAACTGAAAAAAACCCCTATGAAACATGAAAGTGACGGTGATACTAATTGTAATTACTGCACTCGGTACAATCGACAAAGTACGAGTACCGGGACAAGAGGACATGGAAATAAGAGGACGAGAGGAGGCTATCCAAACTACTGCATTATCAAGATCAGCCAGAATACTAAGGAGAGGCCCGGAGACTTTAGGTGACTTGCTGTCACTCAAACTCCATTGATAAACCATCAGTTAACGCTGCTGTGAAAAACTCTAAAAAGAGTTAAAATAATAATAATAATAATGAAACGTCGAAGAAGAAAGGAAATAAAAAATCAAAAACAAGATATGACAGCTTTAAGATAATCGACGGAACAATTACATTATCGTATTTATCTTTTTCTTAGTTTGAATAATGGAAAAAGAGAGAAGGCTAAAATCAGAGAGTAATCCCAATTTCTTTGTTGGCATTGTACAAAATGGTTGCGAGGTTCGTTGCTCGCTTCAGTGAACATCATACACAATAGACTTAACGGTTGAACGTCAGGGTGATCTTGGTAGCGTGGGAGGAGGTGGAGGTCTTATTGTTTGCCGGCAAGTCTCTAAAAGCAAGCCGCATAAAAAGATATTTTCGTCGATCGGAGGCTCGGCAAGCTTTTGTGAAGCCAATGCAACCGATTCCGTCGTCTGACGTTGTATTCTGATAGCAAACAGGAAATGACCTTCACGTCACCAAGATGAGTGTTTTATGCAAAACGCTCGTCTGCGGAATTGGTTGGCTTTTGATAGCAAATTTTAATGGCACCTCATCAAAGAACATTGTTATCAGTCAGAACACATGTGTGTGCTTGGCTATGCCTGCATTCATCCATATATATATATATATATATATATATAGAGAGAGAGAGAGAGAGAGACGGGGGTCGGTTGTTGTTGAAATAATAAATGCCGACATTTTATAAGTAAACATAATGAATCATGAGTTTCTTTTCTTTTTTGTTTTTCGCTTTTATGATGAGATTCGTATGGCTTAAATATGACTGAGATCAAACACGTCCTACAGTAGTTTGGCACAAGTAAATGTGGTAAAAAATCATAGAAATATCGTAAGATTGATCTAAGCGACTGCCTGCCTTGAAAATGAACAGTCAAAAACCTGGTTTTCCATTTATTACTGGTGACGCAAGAAAATACGGAACCCCAACTGTTACTTAATGAACACAACTGTTCTTCTATATGAATGGCTTTGGCCTTAAATAAACCAGGAAGGTTGATATGCCATTTAACAAAGAAACAAAAATCGAAACAGTGCTATCTCAGATATGATCTGGACCTAAAAAATAAAAGCATTCTGGGCCAACATATATACCACAAATTGCAGCGTACGGGTCGACCTTCAAAGCTTGAAAAATCTCGACAAAACTAGGGTTTAACTTATAACCAAATCTTTATCACTGAGTGATGAACTAGTGAAACAGAATTCTTAATAATCGATACCACCACTTACTGAAACTCATAAAAAACTGCCACAAACATTCCCAAACTATTTAACAAATTATCATCAAGATTAATATGAAATAATAAAACCGTAATGCAAAGGAAGTATTATAGTAACACACTATTTCTGACACCTGATGCAATGTCTGTAAACAGTATCCGGAACGTCTCAGCACCCAGACGGTCACCCTGACAACTACGTTTTGTTGTATATCAGTGCAATTTCATGACTGCAATAGATTATAAATTCATTTGAATCCAAACTCAAATTGTAAGAATTGCGTGTTTCATATATTCCACCAGTATCCTGGCGTATTTATAAGGGTCGACCTATACTGCAGGTTTTGGTCAAACATAGAATTTTGAGATAAAATTCTTGAGGCCAGCGTAAATATCAGATTATTTTTACGGAGAAATTTACGGTATGTTTTTCATCTGATCTGTTTCTCAACTTTGCAAATTATCTGAGATTGCTGTTATCATGGCAGATCTTTAACGATGTACCCATATATCATCATTATTATCATCAAAGATTGCCTACAATACAGATTCATTTGACTCTCTTCCACCATCCGTCTCTATCACCCATCGCTCTTAATAAGTCCTCTAGATAACATACAGGTCGGCACAGAGATGATGACTGGAAGGTTTCTGCAGGTCAGACAACATTGATGTTTCCATGTGTAGGGGTTTATAAGGAAACATCGTCATTACTTCCCCTGAAAAGTCCAACATGTCATGCTTGAAAAAAAAAAAAAAAAAGATTAGAAAAGTAACAGAAGGAACAAAAGAAAGAAAACGAAGATTAAAAGAACGAAAAGAAGGACCCAAAGAGTGAAAAAAAAAAAAAACCCCAAACAAACGAATAAAAAGGTTAAAGAAAGAAAGAAAAAGAAATATAACGTAGATTTGAAGAAGAAAAATAAAAACTCAAATAGTGAAAACGAAGTCATCGAAGACTGAAAGGAAGAAAATTCCTATATTTAGAAACAGTGGACCAGAATTAAGTTCAATATGACATTTTAAATGTTTTTTCTCTCTTTCTCTCTCTCTCTCTCTCTCTCTCTATATATATATATATATATATATATATATATATATATATATATCCAAATAAAAAGAACTCGTGAAATGTGAAAGAAAGAAAGAAAGAAAGAGTGGGCGAAAAAAGTGCAGAAGAAAGAAATAAAGAAAGGGAAAAAGAAAGAAAGAAAGAAAGATAGAAAGAAAGAATAAAAAAAAGAAAGAATATATACGTGTTGATATATTATTAAAAGTGAGGATATTTGAATCAATGACTTTTCACTGTTAGAAGTGAAAATTAATTATCTCCCTTGGAATTTTAACTTCGTACTCTAGACCCCTTTTCTGTGCAGTCTTCCATGTCGACAGGCCTTAGAATTCGCTGACTATACCCCACATGTGGGGAAGGCCCCTCTCTCACCACAAAGTAGTGTTCAAGGCATGACACTAAACAACATCTAATGGTGAGGCTCCAGTTTTTGACCTTTTGGGTCATCTGGACTACCCCTTCATTGTCATTACTCCCAAGTCAACTCTGACCCAAAGTTGTAGTACCTGTTAAAGTTCCGTCCATGGATCAAATGGATCTGTATAAAAATTCATGGCAAAGCAATATCGTAAACTCTAGGCATAAAATATCTCTGAACAGGTTGATATGCCACTGATATCACTGTATGAATCAATCCTTTTCCCCGTTGTTAATTTCCGTTCGAACTCATAACAAAATAATTATGATTCAGGAAGAAGCGGTTAGCCTATTCCCACCCCCAACCGGCGCAAACTCGTCGTTCATTGGAGCTAAAAACACTGACGGCTCTGTAGCAACAAGCAATCAATAACGACAGATTTCTATTTCATTCCGCATCTTTTAATTTCCCTCGTCCCATCTTCTATCTTTTTTTTCTCTTTACTTTTTTAAGCATATCCTTCTTTTCTTTCGGATCTTCTTCCTTTCTTCATTTCATACACCTCTCTATCTAACTTTTCTATTGTTAATCGCTCTATCTGTGGTTTTTAAAATACTTCGACTGTATCCTCCATATAAGGGCAATATCTACTTCCAAAAGAAGAGTAACCAAAGACTGCATGCTATGGCGAGGCTCTTGTTCTTGAGCTCAGCTAAGAATGGAGTCACCACTTCATCGTCCTTATTCCCAGGTCCACTTTGACTTGTAGTAGAAGAATTCATGAAGGTTCCATCTATGAGTCAAAAAGATCTTTTAGAAAATTATTCATATTATATAGAAATACTTGATACCATATAACTGTGTGCAAATTATTTTCATTTAGAATACTTGATGCTATAGTTGCTTAGTAAGCGTTATTATTATAATTTTACTCCTTTGAGAGTTTTTCACAACGCTGATGATTTCTTACTGGAGTTTGAGTGACAGCAAGTCTCCAAAAGTCTCCAGAACTTTTCTCGGTATTCTAGTCGATCTTAAAAATACTGTAGTTTGGATGGTCTCCACTCGTTCTCTTATTTTCAAGTCTTCCAGTCCTTGTACCAATCATCTGCTGACTGTACCGAGCACACTAATGACAACTGGTAGCACTGTCACTTTCATGTTCCATAGTGTTTTTTAAGTTATCTAGCAAGGTCTTGGTACTTATCTCTCTTTTCGTTTTCTTTCATTTTTACCTCGTAGTCAGCTGAAACGTCAAACTCCACTCTTCGGCAGCTTCTCTTTCCGTTGTTGAATATCGTCTGGCCGAGATAAGATGATCCGTTTGTATCTCAAAATTCCAGAGAGTTTTGTGTGTCTCCTTTTCCAGGACAGATTCTGTGTTGTGCATATATCATTTATTCATATGGTCGAATCTAAACACAATTCCCTGTGGATCACCTTCTCCACCCCGTCGTATCTAGTTTTAGTCTCTTTTTGAGCTAACTTACTGGATTCGCTAATTATGGGATTAATCGTTTCCTCTCTACTACGGCATAGTCGACATCTGCCCTTTTGTTGCGTCTTTGTTAATTTTGCTTTGACATAGTCTTTATGGAGTTTTTTTAATGCTACTATCAGAAGAGATTCAGTTTCTCTCTTGAGGTTCCCTTTTCTTAGCCATATATAATATAATGGCCAAGGGATTTCGTTTTATATATCTTGCCTTTGGATTTAGTTAGGCTGAGAACCTTTCGGCTCAGCAAATGGGTTAGTTAGGTGCAAACTTGAGCGCAGGTGTTGACGCGCGTGCAGGGAAGATGTGTTGTTCACAGATGTCAATATAAAAATCCCAGATAGAAAATTGTGACTTGGGGATCTAACTGACGTCATGCACCGGAAGCGCGTGCGGAGGATTTTGAAGAAAGTCAGTTAGTTGAGTCTTGCGGTCTGAAGAAGAAGGGTGACTTTCGCTAGCTCGCGGAGGCCTTGCGACGGGTGCGCATGTGTTGGGGAGGTGGCAGATGGAAAAGTCAGAATAGAAAGAATGTGTATCTCTCTCCTTATGGCGAAGAACCTTTAAACTCAAAAGTAATAAAAAGTTTCATACCTGAACTAAGAAGTCGTAAGTGGTTTTCGTGTTTCGGGATTCCTATGTTCTATGTATATATGTTATGAACATTCTATGTACGTTTCGCATATATGGGTATCTGGCTATAGTACATATATCCAAATTTTCTTGTGTGAGATTTCGCTTATTTGTCGCTTGAAATATCCATACAGTTGTTTTTCTTCCTATTTTTGTTTTCTGCTTATTTCCAATCTGTTGATGTTTGAGTTTTCTGCATTGTCTTTGGTCTCTGTAATCTATCTTCCTCTGTAGTTAAATGTAGTTTCTAGTCGTTATATTGATGCATCGATGCCATCTTGAATGCTGACAATTCCTCTTCCTCCTTCTTTTCTTGATACATACAGTCTGTCTACGTCATCTCTCGGATGTAAGGCCTTATGTATCGTTATTAATTTTCTTATTCTCTGGTCCATTTGTTGAAGTCCTTCCCTCGCCCTCTTCAAGAATGGTCCCGAGTATCTTTCAAGAGGCACAAGCCTGGCGTTTATCCTTTTGATGGGATTTCTACTATATAATTTAGTTTCGAGTAGTTTTCTCGTTCTTTTGGAATACTCTTTTGCATTTTTTTCTTTCATCTCTACTTATTTGAAGGTGTCTGCTTACAATATTTCTAATTATTTGGAAGTTTCCTTTTCTACAAGCGTTCTGATTTTTTTCTTGATATGATTGTTCTATTCTTTCTGTCATGTGACGTTTGGCGCTTTTCATTAATAGTATGGTGCATTTTTCTAAGCCGAAACCCATCCCCAATGTCCTGACTGTATATTCTTATTACCTGTATTAGGGTTTCTAGTTATTTGCCATTTTTGGCAAACAGTTTGATGTCGTTCTTGTACAGTTGGTCATTGGTCTTTTCTTTCGATTTTGTAAGTTTGTATCCGGCCATACATTTTCTCAGTATGTGATTGAGTGGCATTATCGCAATAATTAATAATAATGGAGAAAGTGCATTTCCCTGGAAAGCCCCTTTCTGGATTTTCCCCTCATTTAGGCTTTTTCTTCCAGCTGTCGATTCCACTCTTCAGTTTTTCATGGTTTTCTCGGTAAATTTTATGACTTCGTCGGATATCTTGTACAATATAAGACAATCTATTATCCAACTTTGTGAGATTATATCGAATGCTTTTTGTAATCCATACTAACCACAGCTACATTTTTCTGTCTCATTTCGCTCTCCTCCAGAATATGTTGATTAATTTGTAACAGCTCTCCTGTTTCTGTAGTCCCTTTGTGGCATCTCGTCTGTTTCTCAGGAAACAGTCCGTGGCTTATAAATGAATTGTAGATCTCCTCCCTAATTTGTACCGTCTTAATTATAATTATAATTATTTAATTGACATCATATTATGGCTTGCTAATAAAAAGTGCAAAGCCAGAATACTTGAAACTAAATAATTATGTGCAGACAAATGATCATTATTAAGTCAATATATTTAATTAATTGTCTATGAATTATTAGCATTTGATGGAAATACTTGAAACCAACGTTACCCTGGCGCTGGAGCTTAAAATTTACAGTATGCATCCTCTGCAGTGGAGTAAGACTCCAAGCCCACGAAAAAATAGCGGTGTCCAGAGTTTGACACTAATTTGCGTCTGGAATTCTTAGAAGTATGGAGTACTCCTTAATTACCATTACTCCCTAGTTCACTTTGACTCGAAATGGGAGTACTTTTTAGGGTCCCATCTATGGCTTAAATAGATCAGTTTAAAATGTTTGTATTTTATAGGACCGTGCTCAATATATATATATATATATATATATATATGCGAACAAAAAGGTTGGTTTTGTATTACATTAGAATACTTCATATACAACGGTGAAAAAAAACCAAAAGCATAACAAAAAAAAAAAAAAAACAATTCAAGGAGCAATAGAAAAATATAAATATCAACGCACACTCTTAGCATAAAATAATCTTCGATGAGTTGACACGCTCTTAAAATCAATATATAAATGAAAAAATCAAACACTGAAACGATACAACTTTGAAAATTATCATTAAACGCTTCTGTCCGGAAGACAGCGATACAAATCAGTTTCTATTGAGAATCGAGCTCATTCCACGCGAACGAATGTTCAACAAATTATTCATCTCACACACTGACAAATGCTCACACACACACACACACACACACACACATATATATATATATATATATATTTGTTCTCCTGTGTGTAGAGCATGAGGGTGTGTGCGTTCGCCTGTAGGTATAGCGATTGATGCTGTTAATTTAGAAGAACTTCTCGCCAACTTTCCTCTTACTTCTCTGAGGCTGTTCGTGACATGGCACTTTCACTGTCACTTCCAGATTGTGACCAGTCTTGCGAATTAAATGGATGTATTTTTCCAGGATATTCAGACGAAAAAGTAACCCAAGACAACAATTAAAACTCAGGAGTTCAATTTTATCTTTTTGCAGTGGCGTCTTGTCACATTAATTTGTGAGGTTGCTGCTTTAGCAAATGCATAAAAATCATATCAATATTGTGGAAAACTCTCTCTCTCACACACACACACACTAAAAATACAGTATATATATATATATATATATATATATATATATATATATATATATATATATAGTGTTTTTATTTATTTATTTATTTATTTGGTTAAAGCTACGAATATACTTCTTATTGTAGGTTATTCCTGATTGCAGAAGGCACTGCAGTTCCAGCGTAACTATGGACAAACCACCACTGAATTTTAGAAATTCTACCTTTTAAGAATAAATTTCTCTATAACACATTTGTATTTATCCCAATATCTTTATTATTTCTCTTTTTGAATATTATGTTTACCCTCCATAACATACATACATATATATATACATATATATATATGTGTTTTCTATGATGATGTGTAGATTTCGTTTTAAACGTTTTAAGAAAAGAATTGTTAATTTACAAAGCCATTATTAACCTTTGTACTTATATATATATATATATTTCTTGATAATTTTTCTTTAAAAACCGTTTTGATTTTTCTTAATAATTTTCCGATTTCAGGTTTGATACGGCTGAGATGCAGACCATTATAAACCTTTGCAGTTATACCAACAAGAATTATGTTTCTATAGTTCTTAGTGATTCCGAGGTTAACTCCCTTGGGGAAAAGGAGGATGCAGTTTTTTGTTCATTCCGATATATTATTTTGTTTATAGACAGCGTTGCATAATCAAAGAAATATGCTATAAAATTTCCTTGCCTTCCATATTTCTGGAGGTATTTCGTCGAGAACTGCAGTTTTTATGCTTTTAATTTTTGTCTGTATTACATTAAGATCTTCCTCCGGAAATTGTCTTTGTCTGATGTCTTGTTGTCACTTAATAGTTTTCTTGATAAGTTTATCAGTGACTTTAGGAGAGTTCCCAGGCAGATTCTTAAAATTATTCCTGGAAGCAACACCCCACAAACCAGCAGCTATATGGCCACTTACTTCCCATATATATATATATATATATATATATATATATATATATATAACTATCAAAATAAGTCGAACAAGATATGCGAGAAACTGCTGGAAAAGCAAGAACAATCTCATAAGCGACATTCTTCAATGGACCCCTACCAATGGACGTGATAGTGTTGGCCCTCCAGCAGGAATTTACTTACATTATCTCGGTGCGGACACTTAATCTAGTTTGGAGGACTTACCGGAAGCAATTGATGATAGGGACGGATAGAAAGAGAAAGTTGGGGAAATCCGTGTTGTCAGGGTAACTTGTTGATGATGATGATGATAATGGTGATATTGCTTTTTATTAAAATTGAAGAATTTCAATAAAAAAAATAAACAGATAATTGATTCGATATTAACTCTTAATAACCAAAAAAATTATTCTGTTGAGTTGAAATTTTCCTGTTATACCAGCACCATGAGCTCGAATTAATATTTCTTCCTCAAAAAGTTTCACCATAATACGTAAACGAGGTCAGATAGTTCATTAACATTATCAGTAAAAATAATCTATTTATTCATTGTTGACTTATGTGATTTTTCTTTCACAGGATTCAGTTTTAACTGCAACTATGGTGCTTATTTGAAAATTCAAATATGTTCATTCTTTTTAGATTGTCGTTGTGGTTTATATTCTGCCAGAAAACCAGTTTATTTTCCGATGCCTATCAAGGAAATGTTAATATATAAGGTTAATATAATTTATCAGCAACAACGTGACATATCAAAATTGCTCTGATGATTGTTTAATATAAAAACTAAAACATTTATTTTGGGAAATAATTCAACCATAAAGAAAATCGTTTTCTGAATACCTTTTCTTTTTCATATTTCTTTAATCACAAACCGTAGGATTCGTTTCTGATTTCTCTCTCTCTCTCTCTCTCTCTCTCTCTATATATATATATATACCAAACCAAGCCGAAACACTACTGCATAGTTTAGAACGAGCTGCCACAGGCATTGGTCTACATGTCAATGCACCCAAAACTGAATACATATGCTTTAATCAAACAGGCGACATTTCCACACTAGACGGAAGCTGTCTGAAACTGGTAGACAAGTTCACCTGCCTAGGAAGCAGTGTCTCATCAACCGAAAAAGACATCGACACGCAGCTAACGAAGGCATGGACAGCTATCGATAAGCTATCGTTCATATGGAAGTCAGACCTGACCGATAAAATGAAACGCAGTTTCTTCCAAGCAGCGGTCGTATCGATACTGCTGTATGGATGCACTACTTGGACGCTAACAAAACGGATGGAGAAAAAGCTAGACGGCAATTACACAAGAATGCTGCGAGCAATATTTGAACAAGTCCCAGAGGCAACACTCCACAAAGCACCAACTAAATGGCCACCTACCTCTCATCACGAAAATTATCCAAGTTAGACAAACATGCAGGATACTGCTAGAGAAGCAGGGACGAGCTCATAAGCTGTGGAGGTGCCCGTGGTGTAATGGTTATCGTTCTAGGAAATGGACACGGCAACACGAGTTCAAATCCTGGCCGAGACTGATGGCATTTCACATAGCACTAATACCCTTGGGAAAGGTATGATTCCAATAACTCTCCCTCCAGTTATGGGTAAATAGTAGGGCCTTGGTGAGGCAACAAGTCTAGGATAAGGAAAACTCTGAATTCAAAACCTGTTAAACTTCGCTAAGAAATTGACCTTGTTTCATATCCTGCCCGAGTGGTGGGGTTGGTAAATATGATAAGTGATGTACTCCTATGGACCCCCACATATGGCCGATCAAAATCAGGACGACCAGCCCGAATATACATACTGCAGCTCTGTGTGGATACGAGATGTTGTCCTGAAGGACTGCCGGAGGCGATGAACGATAGGGAGAAGTTGCGAGAGAGGGTCGGGGATATCCGTGCTAGCGGCACGACATGATGCTGCTGCTGATATATATATATATATATATATATACACATGTGGCAAAATGATTTTCACATAGGAAATAGAGTGTCTAGAGTTCAAATCCTGTGTAAGAATGTTTAAATTGGGAAAGGTTTAAATCCAATAATTCTTACACCATATTTGGGTAAATAAAGTGGTAGACTGGGTTCTTAAACTTTGGCATGGCTGCGAGAAGGAAAAGTATTAATGTAAAAAAAAAAACTGTTCAACTCCGCTAAAAATGACCTTGTGCCGAATTCTGCTTAAACAACGAGGGTGGTTGAGCTGTATGTTATCGGTCTACCCTAAATCTAGGCGGGTTTCGATCCCTGCTTGAAGCATCTAGCTGAAGAGTTGTAACACAACGAAACAGTCTGTCTGTGGATGACAATATATATATTGTTCAACCACCAGTTACCCTTTTTCTATTTATATATAATTTAGATGAAATCAACAACGCAGTAATTTTAATAATTTTTCCATCAAAGTTTTCCACGATGAATACCTTTAATCTTATAGGGAAATTCGATTAAAATATAAGACTTCATTTAATAAGAAATTAAATCTTATAATGACCGTCTGTTGTCTTCTTTGTACTTGTCTTTAATTGGAATCATCTTGTAGCGTCGTTATATATATATATATATATATATATATATATATATATATATATATATATATATATGTGTGTGTGTGTGTGTGTGTGTATATGTGTGTGTGTGTGTGTGTCTAAATATTTTAGAAATATATTCAGTTTTCATTTTTCACCACCAGTTATGATTCTATTGCTGCGAAAACTGATGACAAAGACTGCTATAGTTTTATTATCCCTAACATAATACATGTAAAAATAAAACAATATGTATATTTTTTGAAGGAATCGGTTTCTCTGCCAAATTATCCCGATATTTATTTCCAAACATATTCATTCATAAATGAATCTTTTTATATTTTAGTTTTAGTCTTTAAAAAACTAAAAGAAGATCATATAGTTAATTAGGTTTCCAAGACTGCAGGAACCAGAGTTTGATCTTCGGCCGATGTACCAAGAAATAGATTATTTGATTCTGGTCAGAGTGAACAGTTAATTCATTCTCAAACTAGCAGAAGGGACGCACAGACACAGAGAAAAAGTTACACTGTTCATTATAGATTAAAAAAAAATTCATAGTTTTCATAAATTTTGTAAATTCAACTTCATTTCTCATAAAATTCTTGTAACAGTCAATTCTAAAGATCCTAATATGTAATTAAATTGGAGAAGTTAACCCCCAGCAAAAAAACAAAAACAAAGAAAACCAAAAACAAAGAAAACCAAAAACAAACAACCTTCTATCTACGTTCTCTTGGTAACGGCATTGAATAATGATATTGATGCTTCTTTTCAGGAAGGAGTGAAATATTCTTTAACTCTTATTATATCAAGAATTTGGTTGGCTAAAAAACTGCATTTAGGGCAGTCCACAAAAATGATTTCAGTTTCAAACTCGACTGGCAATCGCTTTATTCTCAAAAGTAAACCAATCGATTGCAATTCTGACTGGAATTTATTTATTCCCTAAAATAGACCATTTAAATTGTATTGGTTTTATAAAGATTCTCAATACATCATCTTTGTTGAGCTACGATCACACACACACACACACACGATAATTTTTGTAACATATTGGTATGCATAAATTACTATTTCCATCCCATAATAGTAGCTACATTTAGTGCATGAAATTGATATGTAAATGTATGAATTATGATTGTACAACTAGTAATCATTTTGGTAACTATGTGATGTCTTTATTTTATTTTTCAACCAAAACCTTGGACAGCATTGGATGGTTCTAGTAGAAATCTCTATATAATTTATGCATATAATTTATAATCTGCATATAATTTATAGAATTATGAAAAATTTCTTTTTGTCAAGAGAAAAATCTAAGAATATACTTTATATGACATCTTTGAAATCATTCAAAATATGCTTCGATTAGCTTTGTAAGATTTGAATGCAATAAAATTTCCAATAATTATTGCCGGGATATTTTGACATATTTACGTATTTTGAATAATGGCATTTTTCATTTTTAATATAAACAGCGATTTTGTGGTTAAAGACGTCAACGATAATTTTTCTTTTCATTTACGACTGAATTCCCGCCCAAAAAATCATAAATCAACGCTAAATCAGGTTTTTAGTTTTAATCTAATTTTTGAAAAGAAAAACTTCTCACTTTTAATTATTGAGGAAGAAGCGGTTCCAAAAATTTTTCTTGACACGTTTTTTGTTGTGTTTTTAAATTTTGCTTTCATTTGATGAAAATTAATTTAATAAGGTAAAAAGGCAAATATTTCCTTTGGCCTGTCTATCTATGATGATTTAAGAATGATAACAGGAACGGTAAATCTTATTTTTAACCAACTTTAAAGGTGACTCAGTATTTTCATGGTGAAACCTTTTCGTAATTAACAGAGGAAAATTTCGCTATTTTTATTTATCTTAGTTGATTGACCAAGTGATTGATTTTAACGGCATCTCAACTTTACTGATGTTATTTTATGCTTTGAAGTAAGGAAATCACATTCATTGGACGATAATAATTTTGTGTCTAGTCCTTCTAAAGAGTTTTTTTTTGTATAGAGGCCAATCAAATTCGATTAATTTGCAAACCGATTCATTTGACTCATAGATGGAACCCTGACTGGAACTAATATTTCAAGTCAGAGTGGATCTGGGAGTAATAACAATGAAGGAGCTATCCATATAAAAAAACTGAAGCCTCATTATCAGATTGAGTTTTGTTTCATACATAGGACACTCTTTTTGGGGGTAGGGGAGGATAGGGTCTCACCTCTCTTCAGAGGATATAGTCAGCGTGTTCATAGCACCACCAAAAGTGTAAAAATAGCTGGGCAATAATTTTATTTTAGTACGCCGTTCAATATAGTAAGAGTAAATGGCGGAGAACTTGTTTGCTTTGAAAACCAGCATTCGAAGCCCTGTCTTCAACATGGGCTCGAACTAATACGTCAAGTGGCCAACACACCACCATTTACCATCTTCCAGTTTTTTACAGAGGTTAGGGTTGGGAGAGAGGGAGCAAAGCTTAATGATCAATTTATCTATCAATTTTTATTTAAAAAATAACCTATTACTGGACTTGAACCTAAATTTTCAGCAAAACCTTCAACAAACACACGTATATATTTAAACAGATACAAGTACATTTATTAAGTGGACACACACACACACACACACACACACACACACACGCACACACATTTCACTGGTGCACTTATATACTATATACATCTATGCACCATCCGTCTCGATCGTCCATTGCACCTAAGAAGTCCTCTAAAGAGCATCCAGTGTATGCACAGAGCTGAAGTATGTAAATTGTTGCTGGTCAGCCAAAACTGGTGTGTCCATGTGTCGGAGTCCAATAGAGAACGTCCTTAATTCACTAGTAGTACCCAGTATGTCTTGTTTGTCTTACTTGGATGGTTTGTGAAATGGGAGCTAAGTGGTTTTGTGAGGTGCTGCTTCCAAGATTTTTCAAAACAACACGTAACATTTCTGTGGAGTTCTTATCTAGCTTTTCTCCGTGTGTTTTGTTAGAGTCTTAGTGGTGCATTTATTCTGTAGTACTGACACAAACACAGCTTAGAAGAATTCCTATCTTAATCTATCATAAAGAAATGAATAAAAGTATGTGTCCTCTCCTTTTCAAAGAAAGTATTGCCCAGTCGGCTGGGGCTGTAGAATACACTGACTGCACCACTGCAGAGGTATCAGACTCCCCCAATGAGTGTCCTGGATGTGACACTGAACACTCTGATGGTGAGGTCATAGTAATGCCGGAGCTTTGGGGAATACGGAGCACCCCTTCATTGCCATTGCTCTCTGGTCCATTCTGGCCCGGCGTGGTAGCACCTGATAGGGCCCTATCTATGGGTTAAATAGAACTAACGGCATACTTATGCTAAACTGAATTGCTTGAAATAGAAATGTTTTTGCTAATTAAACCATACTTACATTTAAACTGCATGCTTCTGCTAAACTGAATTATTTCAAATAGATCTGTTTTTTTGACATTGAAACTATATTTACACTAAACTGAATTGTTTAACATAGAACTATTTTGACATTTAACTGTGTGTAAACAAAATTTGTACTTATACTAAACTGAATTAGAACTGCTTGACTAAACTGAATAGCTAGAAATAGAAATGTTTTTCACAATTAAACTGTACTTATATTTAAACCGTGCTGATGCTAAACTGAATTATTTAAATTGAACTGTTTTTGTCATTGAAACTGAATAGTTTGAAATAAAAATGTTTTTGACAATTAAACTGTGTCGTCATGCTAAACCGAATTGTTTGAAATAGAACTGATTATTTAGATAAGAATGAATTTAGCATTAAATACCCTACAAAGGTTGATATGACATAAAACCAAACCAACCAACCAACCAAAGAAAGTTGATCTCGGAATCATAAAGAATTACAGAGGCATAACAAATACAGCTTTACCTGCAAAGGTTTTTAATGTCCTGCATATCAATCGTAGCGATGTGAAGTCGAGAAAATTCTTGGGAAAAATCAGGATGTCTTTTGGAAAAATCGGTCCATAAGATCATAACTTCTATCCGTTGAATCATCGAAGAAGTACGTGCCAAAAATTTGCAGGCAAGTCTATTTTTCGTAGATTTCTGGAATATAATTGATTCTATACACAGAGGAAAGAGGAAAGAAATACTATTAGCATAAAGTCTCTCCAAAGAAACTGCTGTCGCTTTAATGATGCTTCAAAAAATACGTAAGCAACGTAACGCTCACCTGACAGTGACACTAACTTCTACGACATTGTCAGTTGAGTATTACAAGGCGATACATTAGAATTTCCCAGTGATACTTATTTATTTATTATTTGTAATCTGTTAAGCACGTTATCTGTTAATAATCTGTCTAGATTACGTTCTGCAAACATCAAACAGAAATAAAAGGAAATGATTTTACATTATAGAATACTAGAAGCAGACCATATCCCGTAGAAACAATGACAGACTCAGACTACGCAGATGATCCTTGGCTTAACGCAAATACACCTGCAAAAGCTAAATCCTTTCTGCTTAGCCTGGAGTAAGCAGCAAGAGGCAAATAAACTAGGGTTCATTTGTTTAAACAAGAAGGAACCATTTCCATTTGAAGAAGCGAGCTGCCGGAATTAGAAGACACAGACATAATCATTATCATGTCACACTGCTAGCATGGATTTCCCTGACTCTTTCTCGGTATTCGTCTCTATCATCCAACGCTTCCAGCTGGCCCTCTAGACTACATCTTGTATACAGAGCTGTTGTAGTTAAGTTCTTGTTGGTCTGCCATCACTTGCACGTCTGTGTGAAGGGGTCCATAAGAGAACATCTTTTATGAGTTCGTCCTTGCTTCTCCTGCAGTATCCTGCATGTCATGTTCATCTCATTTAGATAGTTTTAGAGATGGGAGGTAGGTGGCCGTTCAGCTACTGTTTCGAGGGATGTCGCTTCCAAGATTTGTTCAGTATAGCTCGTAGCATTCTTGCGCAATTCTCATTAAGTTTTTAAGGTACATATTACATATTACATATGTACCGAGGTACATATTACATGTAATATGTACCGAGGTACATATGTAATATGTACCGAAGTACCGAGGTACATATTACATGTATATATTACATGTAATATGTAATATGTACCTCGTAATATGTAATATTACCGAGGTACATATTACATATTACATACATATTACATATACATATACATATTACATATTACATACATACTTATTACATATGTACCGAGGTACACATTACATGTATATATTACATGTAAAATGTAATATGTACCTCGTAATATGTAATATTATGTAATATTATGTAATTAGGTAAATATGTAATATGTAATATTATGTAATATGTACCGAGGTACATATTACATGTACCGAAGTACATATGTAATATGCATGTATGTAATATGGAAATTTACTAAGCTTTTTGCTTAGAAGTGGCACAAGGCCATATGAAAGGGGCACCCAATGAGACTCGAACTCACTCGTGTAGGTTTGCTAGTCGAGCTTGCTAACCATTACACCACCAGAGGCGCCAGCATGTATGTAATATGTACATATTACATATGTAATATGTATGTAATATGTACATATTACATATGTAATTTGTATGTATGTAATAGGTACATATTACATGTACTTCATATTACATGTACATATAACATAATATTACATGTACATGTACATATGTACTTCGGTACATATTACCGAGGTAATATTACATATTAATTATGTACCGAGGTAATATTACGTATTACATGTGTACCGAGGTACATAGGTAAATATGTAAGGTGTAATATGTACATATAACATATTACGTAATATGTAATATGTACCGAAGTACATATGTACATGTACATGTAATATTATGTAATATGTACATGTAATATGAAGTACATGTAATATGTACCTATTACATACATACATATTACATATGTAATATGTACATATTACATACATACATATTACATATGTAACATGTTATATGTAATATCTAATATGTAACATGTAACATGTAAAATGTACCGAGGTACATATTACATGTTACATACATACATATACATATTACATATTACATACATATTACATATTACATATATTATTACATATGTAATATGTAATATGTACCTCGGTATGTATGAAATATGTACCTCGGTACATATGTAATATGTAATATGTATGTAATATGTAATATGTATATGTAATATACATATACATATTACATATTACATACATATTACATATTACATATATTATTACATATGTAATATGTAATATGTTCCTCGGTATGTATGAAATATGTACCTCGGTACATATGTAATATGTAATATGTATGTAATATGTAATATGTATATGTAATATGTATGTCTGTAACATGTAATATGTATGTATGTAACATGTAATATGTACCGAGGTACATATTACATGTTACATACATACATATTACATATACATATTACATATTACATACATATTACATATTACATATGTACCTCGGTACATATTACATATACATATTACATATTACATACATATTACATATTACATATGTACCGAGGTACATATTACATACATACCGAGGTACATATTACATATTACATACATACCGAGGTACATATGTACCGAGGTACATATCACAAATATACCATGGGGCATATTACATATGTACCGAGGTACATATTACAAGACATATTACAAGGCTGGTCAATCGGTGTGGCTTAGAAGACGTGACTGTATCCCCTGTAGAGGAACACCCCCCACAAAATAGGGTTGGTTTAATTTTTTGTTTAATGGCATATCAACCTTTGCGAGTTATTCAATGCCAAAGTCATCCTTGTAGGAAATCAGTAGTGATATTATTTTAAATTTAAACTATTGCTGGGGTGGAGGATAAGAGGGTTCATGCCTTTCCCGAGGGCATTAGTACAAAAGTGAACGTAATTGCGCGACTGGAGTTCGAACTTGCTTACGTTAAGATTGCTGTCCATTAGACAGTGGGGGGAACCATCATTCTACAACATCCTTGGTATTATATTAAACAACACGTGATGACGAGGCTCTATTTTTTCTTATTTGGGGAGTAAGGCGTACCTCCTCATTGTCATTACTCTCAGTCCCTCTCTGACCCGGAGTAGTACCTGTTAGGATACCATTAATTACATCTGTAAAAAATTATTCGTTTTAGAGAGGACCATGTTCACCCCCCAATATACACACACAAAAAGAAAATGTCTGAAAAAAAAGATAAATTTGTAAATATGAACGGGATTCCCTAACCCCTAGGCATTATATAATCCTAAATGGACTGACATGTCATTAAAATAAATCAGTCTATCCAGTCATATTAGAGGGACACAACCACACGTTACAAAAATCATGCTTGACACACTCAGTCGTGCGTACGCATACACCCGCATACGCACACGCATACCCATACACATCATCATCACGATGTCGTGCCACAGGCACAGATATCCCTGACCCCCTCTCGCCACTTCTCCCTATCGTTCATCGCCTCTGGCAAACACACATACACACTTACTTCAAATTCTGGACGAAACTGTCAGCGTTTCATTTCGAGCAAATTATTTTGGGAAATATATGAATCAATCTGTTCTCCCCATCTACTGGTAAATAGGAAGGCAGACTAGGTTAGGCAACTAGTCAGGGAGAAAGAAAATTCTTAATTCGCACCAGCTGTACTCCACTCAAAATTTGAGCTTGTGCCGCATAACCGCTTGTGGTATGGCGAATACATTTTTAAAACAGAAGTATGCATCCCTCACATACTTGTGCCATTTACTTGGTCTTGTGTATATTACTTGGCCTTGTGCCATACCTAGCCAAAGAACGTAATTATGAACAGCCTCTGTAAAGTCTTTATCATGAAAGCACAATTGTGTACTAAATACTTTATTGAAGTCTGTGAATAATAGTTCATTAAATATTTCATTTCCTAACAGGCAAATCTTTTGCTTAAAGCAATTGGCATTCTCGAATAGTTTCATCTTCATTTATTGTATACATTCATTCAAATAAACGCAAAGAGCCCTTCTTTCTTAAAGGTTAGTATATCATTCATCAGTTTCCATTAGATAGACCACTAATCAAATCTACACAATCTATTTTCTAAATAATATTTATCATTAAATATAATTGTTGGTTGGTTTCTTTGTTAAATGGCATATCAAGCATTGTGGGTTATTTAATGCTAAAATCAATCTTTTAGGAGAACAATAATGATACTATATAACGCAGACCCGGTTGAGGGGTGTCAATACCTTTCCCAAATGTATTAGGCCGAAAGTAAATGTAATAGACGCAACTAGAGCTCGAACTCGCTGTATTTGATGTCGTAGTCTTATCATTAAATATAAAAAAGTAAAGTTGTCTCCCTTTAGTCGAGGGTGACCGGAAGGCTTCTTTTCAACAACTACTACATCGAAGTTTAGGGGAGGGCGCTACTCCTTTCTCTGGATGGCTCCACTTTACCCTTGATACGTACCTTATATTGCTGAGTGTTAAGCAAGGAGGTATCAAGTACCATTTTTAAAGTCTTTGGTATCGCGCGACCTGGGATTGAACCCAGGTCTCCCGGACCATTGGCGAATACTCTATCCCCTAGGCTAATTGTCAAAAAAGAATGGGTGACTATGTCAAAATTTTTGGTACAATAACTTAAAAAAGGAAAAGTACTGATGACTTAAATGCATTAGTTTTTAACTTTAGCGATTTTCTTTTAATTCTTTCAAATATCTCCCTAAAGGATTCCCTTGAATAGAGAATAACGAGGGTGAGTCAAAAGTTTTGCCATATTTTGGTAACATGAGGCTCGATTTTGGTAACTCCGGGTGCCTTTTGCCTAGTTCATGAAAGTGACGAATCCCACTGGACTGTGAGATACCGGGCTCGCCTAATACTCTCTGAGTGTTACTTACCGGATTTGCCTCTATGACTTGAAGCACGACCTCAGAATATACGGTTTAAGGCCTACTTGACCATGACTTATCGTCCAGGTTCTTTTAATCTGAACAATCATTTTACTGTACCCTCACCTTTTGCCCAACAAATGTTTGTGGTCAGTTCAGCAGCGTTGTGATCCTGTTCGTATTCGTAAAGCTCAAGTTTCCGAATTAGTCTACGTTGGATGTTCAACTGTATGTTTTTCAAATCACACAGAGTGTGAAACTGAGCACAACGAGTCAGCGCACCAACTACCATGATACTATTAACAACAGCGGATACTCACCACGATTTGACGCACCCTTGTATTTTATTGAGCCAATATGCTCGGCTATTAAATAAGAATGTTGTGACTGATCTATTATTAGTTTATTTATTGCTAAATAAAACATTTGAGTGAACATTCTTTAAGTGCTAACATA
>OY757915.1:9202361-9343966 GCA_963585895.1 Sepioteuthis lessoniana | reverse complement strand
CACACACACACACACACACACACACACACACACACACACACACGATAATTTTTGTAACATATTGGTATGCATAAATTACTATTTCCATCCCATAATAGTAGCTACATTTAGTGCATGAAATTGATATGTAAATGTATGAATTATGATTGTACAACTAGTAATCATTTTGGTAACTTTGTGATGTTTTTATTTTATTTTTCAACCAAAACCTTGGACAGCATTGGATGGTCCTAGTAGAAATCTCTATATAATTTATGCATATAATTTATAATCTGCATATAATTTATAGAATTATGAAAAATTTCTTTTTGTCAAGAGAAAAATCTAAGAATATACTTTATATGACATCTTTGAAATCATTCAAAATATGCTTCGATTAGCTTTGTAAGATTTGAATGCAATAAAATTTCCAATAATTATTGCCGGGATATTTTGACATATTTACGTATTTTGAATAATGGCATTTTTCATTTTTAATATAAACAGCGATTTTGTGGTTAAAGACGTCAACGACAATTTTTCTTTTCATTTACGACTGAATTCCCGCCAAAAAAATCATAAATCAACGCTAAATCAGGTTTTTAGTTTTAATTTAATTTTTGAAAAGAAAAACTTCTCACTTTTAATTATTGAGGAAGAAGCGGTTCCAAAAATTTTTCTTGACACGTTTTTTGTTGTGTTTTTAAATTTTGCTTTCATTTGATGAAAATTAATTTAATAAGGTAAAAAGGCAAATATTTCCTTTGGCCTGTCTATCTATGATGATTTAAGAATGATAACAGGAACGGTAAATCTTATTTTTAACCAACTTTAAAGGTGACTCAGTATTTTCATGGTGAAACCTTTTCGTAATTAACCGAGGAAAATTTCGCTATTTTTATTTATCTTAGTTGATTGACCAAGTGATTGATTTTAACGGCATCTCAACTTTACTGATGTTATTTTATGCTTTGAAGTAAGGAAATCACATTCATTGGACGATAATAATTTTGTGTCTAGTCCTTCTAAAGAGTTTTTTTTGTATAGAGGCCAATCAAATTCGATTAATTTGCAAACCGATTCATTTGACTCATAGATGGAACCCTGACTGGAACTAATATTTCAAGTCAGAGTGGATCTGGGAGTAATAACAATGAAGGAGCTATCCATATAAAAAAACTGAAGCCTCATTATCAGATTGAGTTTTGTTTCATACATAGGACACTCTTTTTGGGGGTAGAGGAGGATAGGGTCTCACCTCTCTTCAGAGGATATAGTCAGCGTGTTCATAGCACCACCAAAAAAGTGTAAAAATAGCTGGGCAATAATTTTATTTTAGTACGCCGTTCAATATAGTAAGAGTAAATGGCGGAGAACTTGTTTGCTTTGAAAACCAGCATTCGAAGCCCTGTCTTCAACATGGGCTCGAACTAATACGTCAAGTGGCCAACACACCACCATTTACCATCTTCCAGTTTTTTACAGAGGTTAGGGTTGGGAGAGAGGGAGCAAAGCTTAATGATCAATTTATCTATCAATTTTTATTTAAAAAAATAACCTATTAGTGGACTTGAACCTAAATTTTCAGCAAAACCTTCAACAGACACACGTATATATTTAAGCAGATACAAGTACATTTATTAAGTGGACACACACACACACACATTTCACTGGTGCACTTATATACTATATACATCTATGCACCATCCGTCTCGATCGTCCATTGCACCTAAGAAGTCCTCTAAAGAGCATTCAGTGTATGCACAGAGCTGAAGTATGTAAATTGTTGCTGGTCAGCCAAAACTGGTGTGTCCATGTGTCGGAGTCCAATAGAGAACGTCCTTAATTCACTAGTAGTACCCAGTATGTCTTGTTTGCCTTACTTGGATGGTTTGTGAAATGGGAGCTAAGTGGTTTTGTGAGGTGCTGCTTCCAAGATTTTTCAAAACAACACGTAACATTTCTGTGGAGTTCTTATCTAGCTTTTCTCCGTGTGTTTTGTTAGAGTCTTAGTGGTGCATTTATTCTGTAGTACTGACACAAACACAGCTTAGAAGAATTCCTATCTTAATTTATCATAAAGAAATGAATAAAAGTATGTGTCCTCTCCTTTTCAAAGAAAGTATTGCCCAGTCGGCTGGGGCTGTAGAATACACTGACTGCACCACTGCAGAGGTATCAGACTCCCCCAATGAGTGTCCTGGATGTGACACTGAACACTCTGATGGTGAGGTCATAGTAATGCCGGAGCTTTGGGGAATACGGAGCACCCCTTCATTGCCATTGCTCTCTGGTCCATTCTGGCCCGGCGTGGTAGCACCTGATAGGGCCCTATCTATGGGTTAAATAGAACTAACGGCATACTTATGCTAAACTGAATTGCTTGAAATAGAAATGTTTTTGCTAATTAAACCGTACTTACATTTAAACTGCATGCTTCTGCTAAACTGAATTATTTCAAATAGATCTGTTTTTTTGACATTGAAACTATATTCACACTAAACTGAATTGTTTAACATATAACTATTTTGACATTTAACTGTGTGTAAACAAAATTTGTACTTATACTAAACTGAATTAGAACTGCTTGACTAAACTGAATAGCTAGAAATAGAAATGTTTTTCACAATTAAACTGTACTTATATTTAAACTGTGCTGATGCTAAACTGAATTATTTAAATTGAACTGTTTTTGTCATTGAAACTGAATAGTTTGAAATAAAAATGTTTTTGACAATTAAACTGTGTCGTCATGCTAAACCGAATTGTTTGAAATAGAACTGATTATTTAGATAAGAATGAATTTAGCATTAAATACCCTACAAAGGTTGATATGCCATAAAACCAAACCAACCAACCAACCAACCAACCAAAGAAAGTTGATCTCGGAATCATAAAGAATTACAGAGGCATAACAAATACAGCTTTACCTGCAAAGGTTTTTAATGTCCTGCATATCAATCGTAGCGATGTGAAGTCGAGAAAATTCTTGGGAAAAATCAGGATGTCTTTTGGAAAAATCGGTCCATAAGATCATAACTTCTATCCGTTGAATCATCGAAGAAGTACGTGCCAAAAATTTGCAGGCAAGTCTATTTTTCGTAGATTTCTGAAATATAATTGATTCTATACACAGAGGAAAGAGGAAAGAAATACTATTAGCATAAAGTCTCTCCAAAGAAACTGCTGCCGCTTTAATGATGCTTCAAAAAATACGTAAGCAACGTAACGCTCACCTGACAGTGACACTAACTTCTACGACATTGTCAGTTGAGTATTACAAGGCGATACATTAGAATTTCCCAGTGATACTTATTTATTTATTATTTGTAATCTGTTAAGCACGTTATCTGTTAATAATCTGTCTAGATTACGTTCTGCAAACATCAAACAGAAATAAAAGGAAATGATTTTACATTATAGAATACTAGAAGCAGACCATATCCCGTAGAAACAATGACAGACTCAGACAACGCAGATGATCCTTGGCTTAACGCAAATACACCTGCAAAAGCTAAATCCTTTCTGCTTAGCCTGGAGTAAGCAGCAAGAGGCAAATAAACTAGGGTTCATTTGTTTAAACAAGAAGGAACCATTTCCATTTGAAGAAGCGAGCTGCCGGAATTAGAAGACACAGACATAATCATTATCATGTCACACTGCTAGCATGGATTTCCCTGACTCTTTCTCGGTATTCGTCTCTATCATCCAACGCTTCCAGCTGGCCCTCTAGACTACATCTTGTATACAGAGCTGTTGTAGATAAGTTCTTGTTGGTCTGCCATCACTTGCACGTCTGTGTGAAGGGGTCCATAAGAGAACATCTTTTATGAGTTCGTCCTTGCTTCTCCTGCAGTATCCTGCATGTCATGTTCATCTTATTTAGATAGTTTTAGAGATGGGAGGTAGGTGGCCGTTCAGCTACTGTTTCGAGGGATGTCGCTTCCAAGATTTGTTCAGTATAGCTCGTAGCATTCTTGCGCAATTCTCATTAAGTTTTTAAGGTACATATTACATATTACATATGTACCGAGGTACATATTACATGTAATATGTACCGAGGTACATATGTAATATGTACCGAAGTACCGAGGTACATATTACATGTATATATTACATGTAATATGTAATATGAACCTCGTAATATGTAATATTACCGAGGTACATATTACATATTACATACATATTATATATACATATACATATTACATATTACATACATACTTATTACATATGTACCGAGGTACACATTACATGTATATATTACATGTAAAATGTAATATGTACCTCATAATATGTAATATAATGTAATATTATGTAATTAGGTAAATATGTAATATGTAATATTATGTAATATGTAATATGTACCGAGGTACATATTACATGTAATATGTACCGAAGTACATATGTAATATGCATGTATGTAATATGTACATATTACATATGTACATATTACATGTACATATTACATGTAATATGTACATATTACATGTACATATTACATGTACATATTACATGTACATATGTACTATGTAATATGTACTATGTAATATGTACATATGTACATATTACATGTACATATTACATGTACATATGTACATATTACATGTACATATTACATGTAATATGTACCGAAGTACATATGTAATATGCATGTATGTAATATGTACATATTACATATGTAATATGTATGTAATATGTACATATTACATATGTAATTTGTATGTATGTAATAGGTACATATTGCATGTACTTCATATTACATGTACATATTACATAATATTACATGTACATGTACATATGTACTTCGGTACATATTACCGAGGTAATATTACATATTAATTATGTACCGAGGTAATATTACGTATTACATATGTACCGAGGTACATAGGTAAATATGTAAGGTGTAATATGTACATATAACATATTACGTAATATGTAATATGTACCGAAGTACATATGTACATGTACATGTAATATTATGTAATATTATGTAATATGTACATGTAATATGAAGTAAATGTAATATGTACCTATTACATACATACATATTACATATGTAATATGTACATATTACATACATACATATGTAATATGTTATATCTAATATGTTATATGTAATATCTAATATGTTATATGTAATATGTAACATGTTATATGTAATATCTAATATGTAACATGTAACATGTAATATGTACCGAGGTACATATTACATGTAACCCTGTTACATGTAATATGTACCTCGGTACATATTACATGTTACATGTAATATGTACCCTGTTACATGTAATATGTACATATTACATGTTACATGTAATATGTACATATTACATGTAACATGTAATATATACATATTACATATGTACATATTACATATGTACATATGTACATATGTACATATGTAATATGTACATATTACATGTAACAGGGTACATATTACATGTAACATGTAATATGTACCTCGGTACATATTACATGTAACATGTAATATTACATGTTACATGTTACATATTAGATATTACATATAACACATTAGATATTACATATAACATATTAGATATTACATATAACATATTAGATATTACATATAACATATTAGATATTACATATAACATATATTACATATAACATATACATATAACATATTACATATAACATATTAGATATTACATATAACATATTAGATATTACATATAACATATTAGATATTACATATAACATATATTACATATAACATATATTATATTACATATAACATATATAACATATTAGATATTACATATGTACATATGTACATATTACATATGTACATATTACATGTAACATGTAATATGTACATATTACATGTTACATGTAATATGTACATATTACATGTTACATGTAATATGTACCCTGTTACATGTAATATGTACCTCGGTACATATTACATGTTACATGTAATATGTACCCTGTTACATGTAATATGTACCTCGGTACATATTACATGTTACATGTAATATGTACCTCGGTACATATTACATGTTACAAACATACATATACATATTACATATTACATACATATTACATATTACATATATTATTACATATGTAATATGTAATATGTACCTCGGTATGTATGAAATATGTACCTCGGTACATATGTAATATGTAATATGTATGTAATATGTAATATGTATATGTAATATACATATACATATTACATATTACATACATATTACATATTACATATATTATTACATATGTAATATGTACCGAGGTACATATTACATACATACCGAGGTACATATTACATATTACATACATACCGAGGTACATATGTACCGAGGTACATATCACAAATATACCATGGGGCATATTACATATGTACCGAGGTACATATTACAAGACATATTACAAGGCTGGTCAATCGGTGTGGCTTAGAAGACGTCACTGTATCCCCTGTAGAGGAATACCCCCCACAAAATGGGGTTGGTTTAATTTTTTGTTTAATGGCATATCAACCTTTGCGAGTTATTCAATGCCAAAGTCATCCTTGTAGGAAATCAGTAGTGATATTATTTTAAATTTAAACTATTGCTGGGGTGGAGGATAAGAGGGTTCATGCCTTTCCCGAGGGCATTAGTACAAAAGTGAACGTAATTGCGCGACTGGAGTTTGAACTTGCTTACGTTAAGATTGCTGTCCATTAGACAGTGGGGGGAACCATCATTCTACAACATCCTTGGTATTATATTAAACAACACGTGATGACGAGGCTCTATTTTTTCTTATTTGGGGAGTAAGGCGTACCTCCTCATTGTCATTACTCTCAGTCCCTCTCTGACCCGGAGTAGTACCTCTTAGGATACCATTAATTACATCTGTAAAAAATTATTCGTTTTAGAGAGGACCATGTTCAACCCCCCAATATACACACACAAAAAGAAAATGTCTGAAAAAAAAGATAAATTTGTAAATATGAACGGGATTCCCTAACCTCTAGGCATTATATGATCCTAAATGGACTGACATGTCATTAAAATAAATCAGTCTATCCAGTCATATTAGAGGGACACAACCACACGTTACAAAAATCATGCTTGACACACTCAGTCGTGCGTACGCATACACCCGCATACGCACACGCATACCCATACACATCATCATCACGATGTCGTGCCACAGGCACAGATATCCCTGACCCCCTCTCGCCACTTCTCCCTATCGTTCATCGCCTCTGGCAAACACACATACACACTTACTTCAAATTCTGGACGAAACTGTTAGCGTTTCATTTCGAGCAAATTATTTTGGGAAATATATGAATCAATCTGTTCTCCCCATCTACTGGTAAATAGGAAGGCAGACTAGGTTAGGCAACTAGTCAGGGAGAAAGAAAATTCTTAATTCGCACCAGCTGTACTCCACTCAAAATTTGAGCTTGTGCCGCATAACCGCTTGTGGTATGGCGAATACATTTTTAAAACAGAAGTATGCATCCCTCACATACTTGTGCCATTTACTTGGTCTTGTGTATATTACTTGGCCTTGTGCCATACCTAGCCAAAGAACGTAATTATGAACAGCCTCTGTAAAGTCTTTATCATGAAAGCACAATTGTGTACTAAATACTTTATTGAAGTCTGTGAATAATAGTTCATTAAATATTTCATTTCCTAACAGGCAAATCTTTTGCTTAAAGCAATTGGCATTCTCGAATAGTTTCATCTTCATTTATTGTATACATTCATTCAAATAAACGCAAAGAGCCCTTCTTTCTTAAAGGTTAGTATATCATTCATCAGTTTCCATTAGATAGACCACTAATCAAATCTACACAATCTATTTTCTAAATAATATTTATCATTAAATATAATTGTTGGTTGGTTTCTTTGTTAAATGGCATATCAAGCATTGTGGGTTATTTAATGCTAAAATCAATCTTTTAGGAGAACAATAATGATACTATATAACGCAGACCCGGTTGAGGGGTGTCAATACCTTTCCCAAATGTATTAGGCCGAAAGTAAATGTAATAGACGCAACTAGAGCTCGAACTCGCTGTATTTGATGTCGTAGTCTTATCATTAAATATAAAAAAGTAAAGTTGTCTCCCTTTAGTCGAGGGTGACCGGAAGGCTTCTTTTCAACAACTACTACATCGAAGTTTAGGGGAGGGCGCTACTCCTTTCTCTGGATGGCTCCACTTTACCCTTGATACGTACCTTATATTGCTGAGTGTTAAGCAAGGAGGTATCAAGTACCATTTTTAAAGTCTTTGGTATCGCGCGACCTGGGATTGAACCCAGGTCTCCCGGACCATTGGCGAATACTCTATCCCCTAGGCTAATTGTCAAAAAAGAATGGGTGACTATGTCAAAATTTTTGGTACAATAACTTAAAAAAGGAAAAGTACTGATGACTTAAATGCATTAGTTTTTAACTTTAGCGATTTTCTTTTAATTCTTTCAAATATCTCCCTAAAGGATTCCCTTGAATAGAGAATAACGAGGGTGAGTCAAAAGTTTTGCCATATTTTGGTAACATGAGGCTCGATTTTGGTAACTCCGGGTGCCTTTTGCCTAGTTCATGAAAGTGACGAATCCCACTGGACTGTGAGATACCGGGCTCGCCTAATACTCTCTGAGTGTTACTTACCGGATTTGCCTCTATGACTTGAAGCACGACCTCAGAATATACGGTTTAAGGCCTACTTGACCATGACTTATCGTCCAGGTTCTTTTAATCTGAACAATCATTTTACTGTACCCTCACCTTTTGCCCAACAAATGTTTGTGGTCAGTTCAGCAGCGTTGTGATCCTGTTCGTATTCGTAAAGCTCAAGTTTCCGAATTAGTCTACGTTGGATGTTCAACTGTATGTTTTTCAAATCACACAGAGTGTGAAACTGAGCACAACGAGTCAGCGCACCAACTACCATGATACTATTAACAACAGCGGATACTCACCACGATTTGACGCACCCTTGTATTTTATTGAGCCAATATGCTCGGCTATTAAATAAGAATGTTGTGACTGATCTATTATTAGTTTATTTATTGCTAAATAAAACATTTGAGTGAACATTCTTTAAGTGCTAACATAATGTTTAATCAAAAATTTTATATAGTGATAAAGTTTTCAATGATAGGAATTTGTTTTATTTTATCTATTGATTTATTTATTTATGTTGTACTAGTCATTACAGGTTTGTCTCTTCAGGGAGGGTCAAGTTGAACATGCAATTGTAGTAGTAGTATTTTTATAATTGTTAAATGTTGCTGTGACTTCCTATTTTTTTGTACAACTGTACAAATAAGATTTCATACACTCTCTCTCTCACACACACACACACACACATATATATATATATATATATATATATATATATATATATATATATGCGAAGGTCATTATATGAATAAGGTTAGTGTTGCCTAAGAAGTTGGCAATAAGAAGCACTTTTTTACAATTTGCCCTTTTTTCAAGGAAATGTAGGGTGGGTCCTTTTATATCATCACCATCTTTACAATGTGCTTCGCCTGGAACTTTTTCTTTACCGGAGAGTGTTTCAACTCCATAGGCTATTTTTCGTCCCAGGGTCGTTGTGGCAAACTCATACTGAGCCAATTTTAAACTTTTTATTTTACTTAAACATATTTCTGTGTGTTCAACACATTTTTGTGTAGATTTCACAAGTCACAAGAAATTTTATGACTGACGTCTGAAACACTCTGTTTGATTTGCTACCATTCTGAATAGCCTCAAAACATTTGTTTTGAGGAGATTAAGATCATTTTTCCGATAAACCAATCCCAGACTATGAAGTTTTTACGTTTATTGAAAAAAAAAATTCTGAAAAAGAACTTTTTCTTATTTACTGAATGACCTTCGCACACACACACACACACACACATATATATATATATATATATATATATATATATAATTTAGCATAGTATTGACATACAGACAATGATATTTGATGACTGTCACCTTTTCGCCAATGCGATAATCAAACCAACAATTTATCACCGAACTGATTTTCCATCCCATTTGTAGTACTTTACATTTTTCCTATATCAAATCTTCATATCCAAATATTTTCCCAATGTGACAATTTATTTACTTTTTTTTTTTTGGTAATGATCTAACAATTAGTTTGACATCATGAGCAAAAAGTTTTATTTCTGATTTTTATATCATTAGGAAAATCATTTATAAATATTCAAAAAAGCAAAGGCATCGCAATAGTTTCTTTATAAATATAGCATAGTATATATATATATATATATATATATATATATATATATATATATATATATATATTAAAGCCCTGAAACTCTTAAAGATAAAATCAAATCGTTTAAATACATATGAGCAGTATACTAATTTTGGATCGCTAAATATTCCTATTTTCAGTCCCAGAGCTTCATTTTTGGTAAAAATAATACCTAATAATATCCGTTTGGATTAATGTTGCACTAGAAATAATAAAATATTAGCACTTGGTTTAGAAGAAAATTAACTTTTTAGATAAAATAATTTGAGGTGTATAAAATTATAGATTACGGTATGTGTATTTGGGTATATATTTTTACAATATTTTCGTTTGCTTTGTGCGTGTGTGTGTGAGTGTGTGAGTATAAGAGTGTGTGTGAGTATGAATGTGTGTATGTGTGTGTGGGGGGCATATTTGCCTGTTTTTTTGTTTTATATATTTGCTTGTGTGTGTATAAGCGTATTTGTGTAGGCATGTGGGTGAATGTATCCTGGCCTTGATCTATTTTTCTACATCCAACTAATAAAAAAGGAAAGAATAAATAAATAAATGAATAAATAAATAAATAAATAAATAAAATCAAAAGCAAAAAAGTAAATAAATAAATAAATAAATAAAATCAACTTTTCTCTAAACCAAAAACAAACTGAAACGTCATGATATTCTTTAGATAGAAAAAAAATCCAGATAAGGTAAAATATCTCTTTTTAATATTAAAAAAAACAATTTGTGATAAAAATAATTAATATCTAATCAGAAGAACACTGAAATCTGACATCTAAATTGACAGGTTAAAATATGGGAAACTCTCTTGGTACTGCGAAAATATATCAAGACGGGTAGAGAATAAAAAAAAATGGTGATAAGATAAAAATAAATACAGATAATAGGATTTGTGTACAGAATTTAAATAGATTTATCTCTGTCTGTTCATATCTATCTATCTATCTATCTATCTATGAATTAAGAAGGAAAAAGCTGATGTTTTGACGTCTTTCCATTTTAAGACCGAAAACAGTTACAACCTTGAACAGTTCAGCAGTTCATTTCTAATCAAAGTTCCTGCATTTCTTGTGTTTATTCGTTCGGAAAAAAATGATTCTTTCAGGTTTACAAAATGGATGAACTCCACTATTCTACATTGTCATTTGCCGTTTATAGACGCTGTTCCTCGAAGCAGAGAACTCATATTGAAACCTCATCATTATTTCAAGCTGTCTGTCTTTATTCGTCTCGTAATGTCAAAAATATTAACAATCTTTGGGAAATGTTTATAAGAAGTTGTGTTTCAATTCTCTCATCGAAAAATGGAAACATTTCTTGCCAGGTTCTAAAATACTTTATCATCCTGTTGTGTGCAACATTTTCCTGATTGATTGATTGATTGAGAGATTTTAATGGCATGTCAACCTGTCTTTGGTTATTTTAAGCTTAGAGGTTAAGGAATTGCACTTATTGAACATTTATATCAACATTATTTGTATAGTTGTTTCTTGAGAGGTTTTTAGCGCTAAGTTATATGGTTTGAAGTATTCTCACTAATATCAATAAATTGCACGTAGTTATATGACATCAAGTATTCCTTTCTAATACAAATAATTAGCACAGTTTTATGGTTTCAAATATTCTTATATAATATGAATAATTATATCATTTTAAGTAATTATTTTTATCTAATAGTAGTTATTTGTTTGCGCATAGTTATATGATTTTACGCAACTGATGATATTTCTTAGTAATCTATTCCTAATACAAAAAATCTAAAGTAATGTGACTTCAAGTATTCGTGTCGAATACGAATGATTCTTAAACAGATCTATTTGAACGATAAGAGGGACTCTAAATGGTAGTGCTACTCTGGGTCAGCGTGGACCTCGGTGTAATGGCAATGATGGCTTCCCAAATCCCACCATCTGATGCAGTTTGATGTCATATCCAAATCATCCCAGTTTTTGGTGCAGTCTAACAGTCAGCTATTCTAAGCCCCGCTAAGAACATTTTCCAAAAGAAAATCTGGTTTTTAAGCATTTAATAAGTTTCCCATTTTCATCAAAGAACACCTTAAAATCTGTCACATACCTGATATAAAAGTAAAGTAAAGTTAGCGATCGTAGTGAAGGGCAACTCGAAGGCTTCCTTTTTAAAATCTCATACACCAAGGTGTAGAGGAGGACGCTTCTACAAATTCATTCGTGCTTCTTAACTACCAACAAAAAAGACTACAAATTATATCCTAGAACTTTCTATCTAGAAAACAGTATCTTCATCTTATTGCAATTGCTTGATCTTATTTTATTAATAGAGGACATTTGAATTAATTTCATCATTATCAAGTCGTGCCGCTAGCACGGATATCCCTGACCCTCTCTTGCCACTTCTCCCTATCATTCATCGCCTCCGGCAGGTCTTCAGGGCTACATCCCGTATCCTCACATAGCTGCTGTACGTATGTTCGAGCAGGTCGTCCTGCTTTTGCTTGGCCATATGCGGGGGTCTATAGGAGTACATCACTGATGAGTTCCTTCATTGCTTCTCCAGCAGTGTCCTGCGTGTCTGGTTCGTCTAACTTGTATAGTTTTCGTGATAGGAGGCAAGTGGCCGTATAGTTGGTGCCTTGTGGGGTGTTGCCGCCTTGTGGGGTGTTGTTCAATATTGCTGTCAACATTCTCGTGTAATTGCCGTCTAGCTTCTTCTTCAGCCGTTTAGTTAGCGCCCAAGTAGTGCATCCATATAGCAGTATCGATACGACCGCTGCCTGGAAGAAACTTCGTTTCATTTTACCGGTCAGGTCTGATTTCCATACGATCGAGAGCCTATCGATAGCTGTCCATGAATTAATTTAAAGACATAAAATTCCTTCAATATTGGTATATACTTCATAAAACCAATATTAAGCCACGAGCAACCTTATACAGTATTGAAGACGAAAAAGATAAATAATGATTTAGAGGAAAAAAAAAACAATAACAAACAAACACTAAACAACAAAGGTGAGGAAGGTTTTTTTCTCTATGAAATAAATACTGCTTTTTGAAGTTCCTCAAAATTAGTATTGAAATCACTTTTTAAAAATTAAACATATATAAAAATCACTTATAAATAATCAATTGCATAATAACTAAATTAATGTATACGATAATTGAGAATTAATTTTTATTTATTGCGGACTTTTTGTCTTCATCTTGGTAGTTTTTGTGTTGTTTCTTCTTTCACTACCTTTCGGCCAAATTTCACTTCTGGCCTTCTTCAGGTGATTTACCGCGACCTCGGATAGGAATGCTGAGTCTTGTAACGTGGTGCGATAGATAACAACTATGGAAGGCAGTAATTACTGGGGATACGGTTACAAGACTTAGCATTCCTATCCGAGGTCGCGGTAAATCACTTGAACAAGGCCAGAGGTCAAGTTTGGCCGAAACGTAGTGAAATAAGAAACAACACAAAAACTACCAAGATGAGGACAAAAAGTCCGCAATAAAAATTAATTCTCAGATTAAGAAGCCTCATCTCAAAATGATTCCAATTAAAAGACAATATGATAATTGATATTCTAGTTTTGCGTTTTTCTACATATATAAAAAAACACCAATTCCAAATATTTACTAAGTTTAATATACCCGCCAGGAGTGGTTGAAATATTAATATTACTTAACCCCTACACTTCGAGTAGGATGCAACACAAGGGCATTTTCATGTGGAGTAAAGCTAGTTTTAATTCAGTTTTCCTTCTCCTATTTACTATTTACCAACCCCTCCGCTCGGGCAGGATATGACACAAGGTCAACTTTTAAGCGGAGTTTAGCAGGTTTGAATTCAGAGTTTTCCTTCCCCTAGACTAGTTGCCTAACCAAGGCAGAAGAACCCAGTCCATCCTACTATTTACCCATAGCTGGAGGGAGAATAATCAGATTCATACCTTTCCCAAGGGTATTAGTGCTATGTGAAATGCAATCAGTCTCGTCCAGGATTTGAACTCGTGTCGCCGTGTCCTATTTTGATTGCCTAATAAAAGCCAAAACGTTCAGTCTACCCTACAATTTACCCATAACTGGGAGAAGAAGAGATGGATTTATCTCTTTCTCAAGGGCAATAGTGCGAAATGAAATACAGCCAGCCTCATTTAGTATTTGAAATCAGGTTGTCGATTCCATTTCATAGGATGATGACCATAACGCTATCCACGCCACTTTATAACAGTGACACACAAAACAATCTTAATGGCTATTACTCATATCGTAAGTTTGATCATCACAATCAATTTATTAAAGTCTAATATCTGTTTTGAAAATGGCTAAAATAAGCGAATGTAAACAATATAAATATAAAGAACCCAGTCTGTCTTATTATTTGCCGATAGATGAAAGGGACAGATGATTTCATGCCTATGAGAATGACTTCAGCGAGAAGTGAATAGAAAGTGAACTGACACACCCTCATCCAAGATTTCAACTCAGATCGTCGATACCAATTCTTATGACGATAACTATTCAGCTAAGTACGCTTGGCTAATAGGTGATCTTCGTGTCAGGTGACCAAAAAATCTCTGTGAATAATCCTTAATTGAGAATTTGCACCTTGGAACTCCCTAACCTATCGAAACTTTCTTCTGAGTTTTATGTCTTTAGTCTTCTTTATAAACGAGCTATCGAAGGTCACCATGTTAGAGCTTGAAATCGCATTTCAGTGTTGTTGCTTTTCAGAGGTTATCGTAGCCATCTATTATGGATGACCTTTCAGTAATTAATCTTAAACTTAAGGAACTCTCAAATCTCAAATGGAACAACCGTCACTCACGACATTGCTAAAAAGTAATCAATCTTTTAACATTATTGATAACACCAGACACACAAATATGGAATGATAAGAACAAGACGTTGGGTTAAATAATGCAGGATAGCAGTAGCCATTACTGTCCTTTCAAAGATAAAGGAAAAGTCACCTAAAATTTCAGTTTTGTTTCAGTCTTTATTAATGATCTATAATTAAACAGCTTTTTTTATATTCGTTTGTTACTTATTAATGTTTGTTCAGCTTTTCTTTCATCTTATTTCTGTTACATTTTTCGCAATCGTCTGTTTAAGTAATCATTGGAATTTGCGATAAGAAGAAATAAAGTTGATTAAAAAAAATGTATTATTAACAATAATATTTTAACTTGGATATTGATTGATTAGTCTGTTTTGACTTTGTTGTTGTTCATCGGAGATTCTGTTACAAAAGAAAAATGCCGTAAAATATTCAGACTAAAGATAGTAAAATCGTTTTCTAAGGGAGCTATGGTCAACGGGTAAATCAGTTACGAATTTTTCCTGGCGTCTGTGATATGTGCTCCAAATAAATAAGGTAGATTTCAAGGTAAACAGAACCTTCCAAATCGAAAGACAAGTAAAATAGAACCTTCTATTTCTATTCTCACGTTTCTATGCCATTCATTTTCTTTTATTACAGGGTACTATTTGAGGTAAACTTTTACCTGTCATAAACGGTCCATATGTTATATAATTGCGGAAGGATTTTTTTTATATTATCATTTTTCGTTGGTTATATCTTATCTTTCGGTTTAGTTAGGCTTAGAACTATTCGGCTTAGCGCACGGGTAGGGGCACATATTGAGCGCAGGTGTTCACGTTCGCGCAGGGAGGATGTGACAATCACAGATGTCATAATAAAAAAAACCCGGATAGAAAATAAGACTGGGGATGTGAATGACGTTCTGCCCGGAAGCGATGGCCTGACGATTTTGGGTGATTTTTGAAAAAAAGCAGAGTTGAGATTTGAAGCTGGACGAAGGGAGTTGATTTTTAGACCTGGGCGAGGCCAGTCTAGTTGGGTCTACGAGATGCACAGTGCGTTGTGGGGTCAGATGGAACAGTCAGCATAGTAAAAATTGTGTCTCTCTCTCCTAAAAGTCAAGAAGGTAATAAAAGTTTCGTACCTGAACTACCGAGAGTCGTCAGTGTTTCGAGTGTTTTTCGGATTCCTATGCATGTGAACGTTTTACAGATCCGTATATTTTATAAATTTGTATATTCGTATCTTGGTCCTATTATGGCTATGTTACACATATGATTGATTTATTTTAACGGCAACTCAATACGTCTTGGGTTATTTTCTGCCAAGAAGTTAGGGAATCACTTTGGTTTGGTTTGGTTTCTTTGTTTAATTGCATATCAACCTTTGTAGTTTATTTAATGCCAAAGCCATTCTCCTAGAAGAATAGTAGTGGTACTATATAACCCATAGCTGGGAGGATAAGGGTGTTCATACCTTTCCCAAGGTTATTTGTCCGAAAGTGAACGTAATAGTACGACTGGAGTACGAGGGAATCACTTTGATTGTAGTTCTTATTTTTTTTTTTAGTTTCGTAAGAAGGTTTGGTTTTTGCATACGGCTCTGTCAGATTCGTATAATTTTTAAACATATATATTTGACATATTTATTTAATGGGATTCGAAAATGTAAAACCACATCGAGTCAGAGTTGACCTGGAAGTAATAACTTTAAACTCTACTCTCCAGAACTTGAGCTCCCCCATCAAATGCAGTTTAGTGTCCTATCCGAGAGACCTCCTTTTGGTGGGGTGTCTTAACCCTCTTTATGGGATACAGTAAGCGTATTCTGTCTCACTGACTGGGCGAGCTGCCAATATAAAGAGATATATTTCACAAGAATGTTATCTTTTGTAAAATCACTTTTATATCGAAGTAAATGATATAATCAATGATATATATTTTATTGTTTGTTTTATATTTCTTTGATTGTATAAAAAAATAACCAATGAATGAATTGATATTTAAGATGAAATAATAATATATTAACTCATTGGCTCATCCATATTATTTTTATGGTTTTTGTTGATTTTTTGGTACTTATGCATTTATAAAGCCGAACTTTCACGAGCGTTTCCAGACCGACAACGGAAAGAATCGGAATATGCCGACAAAACGCATGAAGACCATCTCCAGGCATAGGTTTTTCTCTTTTTTTTTTAAATGTCAAGGATGCTCGAATGTCCAGCAACTTTTAATTTTGCCAATAAGTTTTTTGGTACTTATGCACTTATTGTAACGCGCTGAAATAATAACGTGATTATTTAGAAACCCATTCTTAACATGGGGAGGGGAGGGCGTTTTGTAACTATTCTGTATTTTCACCTAACAATTTAATAAACAAAGATATCGTAACACTTGAATTTAACTTGAAAATAGTATTTAAAAATAGTTCCGGTACAATAAGTGCATAAGAACCAGTTTTTTTTTTCTTGGCAGAATTGTATCATCTTTTCCCCAAGTTGCAGTTTGTCTCTTTGCTGCGATAAATTCATGTTGTCTAAAATTGCTTGAATAAACTGTTCTCGTAACTTTGTCAACAAATTGATTGAATTATTTTATTATCTGCTTGCTTAAATTTGATTGGCTAGGCGTTTCGGCATCGTCCGATTTTTTCCGTTACCGGCCCGGAAACGTTCGTGAAAATTCGGCTTTATCGCGGTAACATAGATGCATAAGTACCGATTTTTTTTATTTTTACAATTTTTCTTTGATATATTTTAAGGCTTCCTGGGTGCCTCGGGTAGTGTAATGGTTTGCAAGTTTGACAAGCAAAACTGCAAGATTGAATTCGAGTCTCAGTGGATGCCGCATTCATTCGGCCTTGTGCCACATTCAAGCAAAAAGCTTTGTAAATTGCTACTTTAAGGCATCCTCTGGGATTTTCGTATTTGGAACGCTGAACTTTAGTCAGAATGTTTCCTCGAAAAAGAATGAAAATTAAGAGCATCGAATATAACGTTTAAGGCAGAGGAAATAGATATCTTTTTGGATGAAGTTTATATGTTCTAGAATGAAACACAAAAACCGAGGAATGTCGAAGAGTACACATTGCGATAAAAGCAAACAAACCCAAAATAGCTAATTAGTCGAAAAATGAATTAATTACAAATTCTAAGATCACGAAAACAGTTTCACGAAAATATAAGAACAATTTTATTTTTTGTCCTTGAAATGACATTTGGTAAATTATCTTTCTTGTAGGTATTTTCTACATAGACCACTCTTATAAGTAGTTACTGTTTTATTTACATTGGAGGCACAGTTAGCGTAACGGTTATCATCTTTGGAAATGGGTTCAAATACTCAAGTTCGAATTTTGGTCAGGTCTGTATGCATTTCCCTTTGAGCTATTGCCCTTTTGAAAGACATAAATCCATCATTTTTTCTGCTAGCGATGGGTAAAGAGAAAGCATAGACTGGATTCTTTAGCCTTGGTTAGAGAATCAGAATAGTAACAGAAAAACTCTGATTTCAAACCAGCTTTACTCCTCTTATATTTGACCTTGTGTTACATCCTGCCCACGGCTGAGGGGTTGGGTAAATATATATTGTTTTATTTACATCAAAATTATTTCCATATAAACGGTTTGGTAAAATCTTATTGATGTATAGAAAATGGACAGACGGTGTCAAATAAATTAGGTTATGTAGAAATGAGTACCACTGAAGCGATAGAAAATTGAAAAAGTAAAAATTAGTTTTGTAATAAAAGATGGTTTGGTTAGGATATTTTGTTTAATGACATATCAACTCTCGAGGTTTATTTAATGCCAAATCATTTGTTTACACGCTGTTAAATGGTTTCAAGTATTACTATCTAACACTAATAGTGTTATATTCTCATAAGCCGTATCATAACGACACAATAATAAAGACGCAGGAAGACTTCTTTATAAATATATGTACCTCTCACTTTATTGTAAGGGTTCGAAAAGGGTTACTCAAGGTTTGCGTGTGAGAGGGAGCTGGACACCGAACAGAAACTTAAAATATTTTGACCCCACTCTTATGGCCGTCAGCGTTGTGTCTTTTTCGTTCTCCTGATGCTCAACCGGAGGCCCTGGGGCCCACTCTGCTGGGTGATGGCTTTCTTTACTGCATCTTATCAGCAACTTCTCTGGACCCCAACACAATCGGGGGCCCCGAGCCCCTTCGGCCGGGTGTGGCTTTCCCTACCACATCTCGCCTATAACTCCGTCCGATCTCTAACTGTCTGACTTCTGTCTTGACTGAGTTATATAATAGTTCAACGTCCACTCATCGCCTACTCGATCTTTGGAATCGCATGTTTAATCGTCATCAAGCGGAAATAACTGTCATGCAGTTCACAAGTCACTCTCTTCCGGTGCATCAGTCTATGAGTGCACCATGGGAATTTTTTTTACCTCGTCCCATTTCATCAGCCAATTTCCGCCCACGCGATTCCCTCTCATAACTGCCATTAGAATGTGTCACTTCCTTCCGGTGCATCACCTTGGAATGGCATTCTTGGCTGGGTCGAAGGCCAAAATACAACAATAGTTCTATTTAATATTAGTAATAATCTTTACTAAAAAAAATCAAGTATTGCTATCAAACACTAATTATTCTTTTCAACATTATGTATTCGTTTGCGCACAGTAAAATGGTGTCAAGTATAGTAAATAATTAAACTGTTCTATTGTACCTATATGTGGGCTACTAACAGGTCCTACCAGTCCGAGTTAGAGTAGATCAGGAAATTATAGCAATGCAAGAGTATTCAACCATCCCCCCAAAGCCCCAGTACTGAAACCTCACCATCAAATTGTTTAGTGTCTTATCTAGGACACATGCTTGGGGTAGTTTTATCCTTACAGAGAAATATTCTACAGCCCAAATCATCTGGGTTATTGAATTGAAAGAATTAATAAAAATCTGTTCCTCTGTCTTCTTTGGCCAGGCTATAACAATGCAGTCTGGTTCCTTGCTTGAAATAAATAAATAAATAAATAAATAAAAATAAAAAGAAAGAAAGAAAGAAAGAAAGAAAGAAAGAAAGAAAGAAAGAAATCGGAATTTCTTTTGTCAGTAAATTCCACGAAGCTGTCAAGTGTTCATTGTTCCTAAATAGGCAAAAATCTTGGAAGACATGATAACCAGGTGGGTGATGCTAAAATTGGTTCGTTCATTCTGTCTACAGGAGGATGAAGATAATCCATAATTAAAAGAATGAAAAGCTCGTTAGATTATCATTAACTTACTTAACTACTTTGAATATGTGTCATTAAATGCATGGTAGAAAGCATTTATAGAATAAAAATACTAGATAGAGAAAAAGTTCATTTCAGAGCTTTACTTTATTTTGAGTACAAAGAAAATGTTTATATGTATGAAACAATTGCAACGAGGGTTATTTGCCTAAGCCGGATCTCTGCTGCATAGTCTGTAACAGTCAGCAAGATACATTAGTCTCTATATGAACTCACTTCATGTGTTTTAATCCAGATGTTGCCATCTACTCTTTAAATGGCAATCCCCTGAGATTAGTAGACCAGTTCAAATACCTTGGTAGCAATATCTCACCTACCGAAATTGATGTCAGTATACTCACTGATAAAGCATGGACTACTCCTAACATGTTAATGATTATATCGAAATCTGATCTATTTGGAAAAAGAAAATATGAATTCTTCCAAGCTGTAATTATGTTGGTTTTAGTGTATTGTTTAATTACTTGGATTCCAATGAAATGCTAGGAGAAAAGCTTGATAGAAATTACACAAGGATGCTGCAAGCTTTTTGAAACAAGTCCTAGAAGCAGCAATCAGCAGTTGTATCGCCACTTACTTCCAATCTAACAAACCATTCAAGTTAGACGAAGATATGCTAGGCACTGTTGGTAAAGTGAGGACGAACTCATAATAGACGCTCTCTTAGGGAATAGAGAAAAATTGATAACAAGTTAATCCAAACAGAAGGAGAGATTTATGGAAAAATAATGTTGACACTGTAGCGTTTCGGTTCTAATGAACCATCATCAGGACTGGGAGCGATGATATTAATGATGTTAAATCATCATTGGATGTTTAAAAAATCATAGGAAATCCTACAAATTGATACACTAGTGCTGGCTAACTTGTAAAAACTTACATTCATGAGTTATGTGCGGACACTAGGTACCGTCAAGAGAACTTACTAAGAGTTATGCAGATTGGGACGGTCATAAAGTGAAAAAATCTGTCCAGTCAGCACGCTTTAATGATGATCATGATGACTAAAATTTTGTGAAAATTAAGTGTACAAAACTTTTTAGTCCTTTAAGTGTGCCAAACTTATGCATTTATGTGTACCAAACCTATTAGTCATTTAGGTGTACCAAACTTTTTAGTACTTTAATGTACCAAACTTAGTCATTTAACTCTTGACTCAAATATCTACTGATGATTTCTCAATTGATTTAGTTATTTCTTAAGAGCTTTTTGCATACAGATATATGATACCAAGTATTCCTATCTAATACAAATAATTTGCGCACCAACCGGCTCGTAGATCTAGTGGGTAGAGTGTTCGCCAATGGTCCGGAAGACCTGGGTTCAATCCCTGGTCGTGTCATACCAAAGACTTTAAACATGGCAATTGATACCTTCTTGCTTAACACTCAGCATTATAAGGTATGTATCAAGAGTAACGTGTAGAAATCCAGGGAAAGAAGTTATGCCCTTCCCTACACCTCAGTGTAGTAACTATTCAAAAGGGAGCCTTCTGGTCGCCCTCGACTACGGTCGCCAATTTTACTTACTTACTTATATGGTATCAAGTATTCCTATCTAATACAAAAAAATTGCACACAATTATATTGTTTCGAATTTAATACTTCAAATGATATGGTTTTACATGATTATTTCTATTTAATAATAGTTATTTGTTTGCACACAGTTATATGGTTTCAAGTATATAATGATAATCCTTTTTAATCAATTATAGATTCAAGTAACTATTCTTAATACAAATAATTTAAAGTTATATAGCATAAAGTATTCTAATTAAACATCAATAATTTTTAAACTGATTTATTTAACCTAAAGATGGGACCTTCACAGATACTTGTCCTGTCGGCTGGGGCGGTAAAATACATCGACTGCTTCTCTTGGACATGACACTGACAATCTGATGGTGAGGTTCTAGTAATGCTGGAGCTCTGGGGAATGCAGAATATCGCTTCATTGCCATAGCTCCCAGGTCCATTCTGACCCGGAGTGGTTGCACTTGGTAGGGTCCTATCTATGGGTCAAATAGAACTAAACTATGTACTTTTGCAAAACTAAACTGAATTGAACTGTTTTTTGAAATTTAAACTGTTTAATTATGCTTAACTGAATTGTGTGAAATAGAACTGTTTATATGTATAAAATGGATTTGGCATTCATGACTTACAATGGTTGATGTGTCCTAGAACCAAACCAAACCAAACCTAACTAAACCTAATAGAAAGCACCAGTTCGGGTCAGAGTAGATATGGGCATCATTCCATTGATCTCTGGAACAGGAGCTTTAGTTTAATGTCATAACCCGGAAATTCATTTGTGGGGAGTTGCTTAACCATTTGCAATGGATAAGCCCAACCGTTAGGAATATGTGTTGATTTAGTTAAAATTAACTAATATTTTTTCATTCGCTAAATATGGTTCATGGTTTTTTTCTTTGTGTTATTGTTTTTCTTACACTATTAATTTTCATTAATTCAAGAATACTTTCCCGGGTTTCATTTTCTGGTTTGTCAATTGCAAGAATGTAAAGATATCAACGGAATCTTGAGTTGTATATGTTCTTATAAAATCCTAAAATAAATCTACATCTGTCTGTGGTAGTTCTTACAAAAATATTTGGTAGTGTCTGATTTATCTACTCAAAACAGAACACCCCAAACTCCTCACCCCCTGAAAACTGAGCGAGAAACTGACCTTTGACCTTTTACAGTGTATGTTAACCATGACATTAAAATTAAGGAAATAACGACGCTTCTATTTTCATACGAAAAGGTCAAGAAAATCTGTTTCTAAAATTGATTTTAATCTACATAAAAAAAGGTTCATGAAAGTAAAAGAAATCATAAGAAAAATCAAAATATGATTCAACAGTGAAAGCTAAATCTTAAAATTAGATATTCTTTAAAAAACAGAATTGTTTTATGTTGTTCAATTTGGATTAGTATGTAGTATCTGTACACTATTTTTATAACATTTTCTCTACTGTGAAATATCTAATTTACCCTTTCTTCTATGTTTTCTTTCGAACAGAAAGAAATATTTATCAATTATGTTGACAAACACTCCATTACTTAACATATTAAGTCAATGTAGACATCGAAGGTCATTCAAAAAGTTCTAAGCCTAACACATGAATATATATTTGTCAGACGCTTTTTACCTTTGTATGGGCCTTAGCTACACTGAAATTAAGACGGAAATCTGAAAGTTTTTTTTTTGTCTTAACGGTTGTGTGGTGTCTCAACAAAAATGTTCGATCATGACACTTCTTTCTGTGTGAGGCTTAAAACTTTTTAAACGACCCTCGTACTCATACTAAACTGAATTGTTTGAAATAGAACTGATTATTTGTTTAAAATTGGATTTGGCGTTAAATAACCTTCAAAGGTTTATATGCCATAAAAACCAGCCAACCAACCTATCTAAGACTTGAAATCTAAACACAGTTGTGTGGTTTCAAGTATTCCAATGAAATACAAATAGTTAAATTGTTTCAAGACATTATCCCAACTGAATAAGTCTTTTGTTTGTACATAGTTATCTATTTATAAGTTACTAATAATAAACCTTTGAAGATTTTCGAGTGCAAGTGAACCTAGGAGTAATAACAATGAAGAGGGACTCGACACTCAATGGAGCGTCAGGACTAGAGCCTCACCATCTGATGGAGTTTAGTGTTATACAGAGGGCACCTCTTTCTTGAAGTCTTACTCCTTTAAAGAGGATTCATTTAGCATATTCTAAGCCCCGATAACAGGGTGTTATTTCCTCTCACTTCTTCTTCCGGTTTCTTAAACAGGCCAATGTTTACAAAACTGTTTCGATTGCTCCAAGTGAAGCTAGGATCATGGGCATCACTTTCTAGCTAGGTCTTGGCATATTTTCTGTTTTAGCTCCAGCCTGTCGTCTTCTGTGACTTAATATTTTTTAAATTTCACTCTTTGCAATGATCTGTTTTTCTGAAAAGGATTAATCTCAATCTCAAAGTTCTTTTTTAAACCATCAACGTTTGCTTCTAATGTGTGCCACTATCCTATATTTATTCGAACCTGGCTTATTTGCATAATTCCCAGCTAATCACAACATTCCTCCGATCCTGTCTATTTTTGTATTTCTTCTGGTCTAATTTCTCATTTAATATTTCGTCTATCTCTATCTCACTGACATTTGGGTGAAGCTGCAGCTGCTGTTGTTGCGGAGATCAAAGTTCAAATGTTCCTAGAAAACCAACTTTCCATATTAATAACTAATTAGAAACAGTCTCTAACCAAGATGGCAGCATTATTTGCAATATTCACTTTCTCGTCTTCAATTCAAATATGTCAATGCACATTCAAATTGACAGGTGCGGCTTTAAGACGCCCTCATTAAGCTTGATTTGACTTTTGGCGCTGCTGCTACTGCTGCTTCGATGTCTGATAAACTTACAGAGAAAAGTCTTTCCACCCCGATGACGTCAGATTTCCATATTGTACTTAGTGATTATTTATTGTATGTCATATCTCGCAGACTCTTCTTTCACCCGCTCCCTGCCACTTGGCAAAATCGATTACCGACTCATCGATTTGTAAATTAAACATCTATGAAATAAGTAGATCAAAGCCAATCACTTTTGTTGGCATTTCTTTCAAGATGCGCTCAATAACCTGAACTTAGATCAAGCAGCTAGCGTTTTCAAAATACGTTGAATATTTGAATAGTTCTTTCCTTTTTTTTCCAGGGTTGTAAATGATGTAAGGTTTTAGAAAACTGGCAGTGATGAAAGATGTCTGACTTTATCTGAACCTTTATCTTCTATTAGAATGGAACGAAAAAATCGGACGCTGATTGTTTAAATATCAACCTGGCATTTAGATTAAGGTGCAAAAAAATCAATAATTATCTATTCTATAAAACAAAACGATGCGTTACTCTTGTGCCTCTTTCTCTTAAGACGTATTGTAATGTATTGCAGTGCAAAATATTAGTTCATAGAATATCCATTTCACCCCACACACACACTTATATATATATATATATATATATATATATATATATATATATATATATATATATGCAATCAAAATTGATACTCGTCTTTAGATAAAATCTAAAACAGCAATAAAATCAGTAAAATGACGACAGCATTCAGTACAATATTGGAAAATAATAAGAAATACGATTAATTCTCGCTATCGATCACCAGATGAGTATCGTTCAACGAGTTTGGTGGAATAAAATTCCCTCGGTGATATATGTTGAATATCAGCTCACCCGAGGATCGGCAACGTAAAACTCAGGGTCGTGAGGTTTGGTCCTGTTTTTATCATTACTCTATTTTGTACTTGAAAATATGATATTTCTCAGCATTTAAGTGCCTAGAGCACAGTGAAAAGCTTACTGATTAAAAACACTTTTTGAAACAATCTAATCTTTCTCTCTCTCTCTCTTTATATATATATACACACACACACAGAGAGAGAGAGAGAGAGAGAGAGAGAGAGAGAGAGAGAGAGAGAGAGAGAGAGAGAGAGAGAGAGAGAGAAAGTATCACTCCTGGGTAAGTACACATTTCACAAATTATCCATAAAAGTTTCATTTTCTACTCAACCAAAGATAATAGAATTTAATAATTACTAATGAAACGTCATGCAATCAAAACGAATATTATTAGGTAAGATTCATGACCAAACTATATTGCATTAAAATTCTGAAATTAAAGAATGTATAAATATATTTCCCCGCAATGGGTTGAATAGTCTCACTAGTATTCTACAAGAATGGCTTTGACATTAACTAACCCATAAAGGTTGATATGGCATTTAGCAAAGAAACCAATATTTATATTATACATTTTTTCCATATTTACTAACCCCTCTGCTCGTGCAGGATATGTCACAAGGTCAATTTTTAAGCGGAATTTAACAGGCTTGAATTCAGAGTTTTCCTTCTCCTAGACTAGTGGCCTTACCAAGGCTGAAGAACATAGTCTGCCCTTGCTGGGGGGAGGATATTTGGATTCATACCTTTCCCAAGGGTATTAATGTTATGTGAAATGCAACCAGTCTCGTCCAGGATTTGAATTTGTGTCGCTGTGTCCATTTCCTATGACGATAACCATTACACCACGGCCACCTCCTTATACGTTTTTATCTAGTTTATTGCAAATTTGAAAAGTAAAAAAAAAATGGATGGAACCGTCATTTTTGATGACAAAAGTGAAAAAATAAATGTTTTCTGCTATTGGACAAAAGTTGTTATTTACTGATATTAATTTAATTTAGACAAGGTCCGACGTTTGGAGCATCAATTGTGAATTGAATTCAATGTCAATGGTCCACTAGACTACCTCACTAAATAGCACTCAAAGAACCCTCAATAAGGCAAAACTTTTAAACTATGAATTAGTTTAAAGCAGAGATCTCAATCAATTTTTCTATCGAATGCAGCGGAATAATTTTCGTGACTACTATTTTCCTAAAACAAGGTAATTTGTTTGTCGCCCCTGAGAAAGCAGAATGTACTTTAAAATTTCAGTCAGCTTCACCTCGAGATCAAAAGGTGAAAAGTAAAAAAAAAAAAAATACCATTTTATATACATTTATAAAGAAAGTTAATTTAATTCAAGAAAGTTAATTCTACATCGACTTGTTTCAAAGACCTATTGTACGGAAGGGATGACTGAAATTATAGAAAATTAATTGACACAACAGAACGTGAGGGATTTATCTTTATTTCTTTGATTTGAGAAGGGGTAAATTTGAACTCTCATATTGGCAAGGAGAGTGTATTTCTTGGTGATAGATAATAAATATAATCGAACATGAAGACATTTCTTTTGTTTTATAACGTAAGAAGAAACAAAATTTTCAACTTTTTTCGGAAAGGGGAAGTTTTACTTGTGATAGAAGGCAACAAAAATTTTAAAAAATCTTAGAAAATGTTTGAGAGCGGATTATTAAATGAACAAATATATCTCCCTATTCTATAAATGTTATTAAACTTTGAATTTACCTTTTGTTTCTCCAATTTTAATATTGATATTGCAAAGTTTTTTTTTGATTTTCCCAAAAATGGAAAAAAAACGAATCTATTAAAAGTAAAATAGTAATTAGGGAAAATTTTTGCCCAAGATTTTGTTTTAATTAACATATCCCTCTTATATTCAAATTAATTTTGATAAAGAAAAGAAAGAAAAATAGCAGCTTTTCAAGTGAATTGCTGATTACTATAATAAATGGTAGAAATCCCATAATCTTATTTTCAACCTGCTATGTCTCTCCTCCATGATATAATGACACTTTGAGTTCTTGAGAGTGAGACTTCTGGTCAAAAGTATCAAATTTGTTTTCCGATAAGCATATGTTTGTAAAATCCCTCCAAATCAATTTATTTACAATGAAACAGTGAAAAGCTCTCTTAACCTTTTCCTGTGTTAAAGCTGTGAACATTTCGGGAATTTTCATTGGGACGACATCTTCAACCATTTATTTAATGGCTGAGTGTCTATCAATTGTATAAATGAGATAACTGATTATGAGACTTGAATTTGAAGTCTTGATTTTGTGCAAAGTCGCATTTATAGGATTGTCCCATTTTTGGTGAGCTAAAGTCGAAGTTGATTGTGCATAGAATTGAAAGAGATGACAAGTCATTTATGAAAGATAGAAAAAAACTGGAGTCATACTTAAATCAAACGGACCTTTTGGCGTGACAAATGCGTAAGGCTTTACAATAAACTGAGATCCAATATTATCATGAATAACTTTTTCATTTTTAATAAATTGGGATGGTCAACTTTCTATTTATGACTCGGGATTTATCGGAAATTTTCTTCTAAATATTTAAAAATTTTGGATGACCTGTTTAGACCGCCAGAATTATCTGGAATTTAATCAATCCACAAAGAGTTGAAGAATTTAATATCATTTTCCGATCTAATGCTTGCAGAATCACAATATCTAAATGCGATCAGGAACATGTGGGAGAAGAAGAAGGAAAAAAGATAATATAGGTTTTTGATTTAACTTTTTGTTCATCAACGATTATATCTTTTAGTTGCCTTATAACAATGTGTATTTTACACAGTCTTTCTGCCATAGACATGATGTTTCACAAGGTGAAATTTGAAGCGGAGTAAAGCTGGTTTGAATTTAGAGTTTTCTTTCTCCTAGTCTAGTTACCGAGCCAAGGTTAAAGAAGCAAGGTTGCCCAACTATTTACACATGGCTTGAAGTTAAACCCAAAGAGACTCGTTAAGGATTTGAACTCGAGTCACCGATTCTAAATTCCGTGACGATAACCGTTACGGTAAACGATTCTCCTTGTAATAGTTGCTCGCTCTCAAAACAATCTTAACAGCATTTACTTATAGAGGAAATTTAAACTTCACTGGCACTTTTTACAAGTAAAGTTAAGAAAATGGTTACAATAAACAAGTGTTAACAATATGATTTCAAAAGTCAAGGTGTACTGAATTCGATCCTCATTGGGGACCCAAATAGTGTGACTATATGCCACACCAAGCTGACTAACAAATAATTACTCGTATATTACCATAGAATACTGATTAACAAGCTTATATAGTGAGATAGGTGTGTGTACTGCAATTTTTTGTTATGCAGATATTTAGTCGTAGTGCATTAGTTAACAAACTTGTCTTGCAGATTAATCACTTCAGAGAGGTGAGTTCACTTCTCTCTGAGTGCCCCACGATCGCAGCTTTTTGCCATATTTAGACTATCCTTATTTGTTTAAGACGTCACACGTCTTGTAATGGTGTGCTAAAATAGCAGACATTATTACAACTAAACTAACCTCAGGAAATAATAACTATTAGGTGGTGAGTTCGAGCCTCGCAAAGTGCCCTATGTTTGTAGCAAAATCAAAGCTACCCTTTGTTTAGAAAGTCACTTGTGATACAAAATTAAACTATATTAGCGTACTATTGATTGTTCAATTCTCACCGAGTGTCCCACATTTCAGACTTTGTTCCCAGAAAAACAACTCAATTACAAAAGCCAAGTTTTGCCTCCAGTCAAAATAGATACACGCTCAGATACTTACTTTATTACATTCTGCGTGATACACACTGACAACTTTTTAAAAATTTAACCTTCTTAAATAAATATACACTGAAATATTTTAAGATCACATATTCCAAACTTTCGTTGCGGGAATAATTATTGATTTTTAATTATTGATTTTTAATTATTGATTTGTAATTATTGATTTTTAATGAACTAAAAATGGAAAGAAATGTCTGTTACATTTATGTAATTAAAGATTAACTGTTTTCCTGTTTTTTCTATTTTAAGAAAATGTTTACTTTGATACGTTTTGTGTAATCTTCAAAGCGAATTAAAAACTGCTTGAGATTTATAATAATCCGATGTAAATCTCTCAAAAATGTTTCTTTGGATTTTTCTTATTTGAGAGTATCTTAAAACTAAAAAAAAAAAAATTCTTATTTAATGGAATATGAACGCTAAGCAAAAGTCATTTGTGACGAATTTCAAATTTTTCTAATTCACTTCTGTTGCAAGTATAATTTAATTGTATTCGTCTGAAAAAAAAAACGCAAAACAAAACAAGCGTTCTAAATTCTCTCTGATTCGTCACTTTAATATTTCTTGTGTATTGCTTTTATCTGTTTTTTTTTCTAATCATCGAATGTTTAACTAGAACTTTTGTCAAAATTAATTGATTCGTAAGAAACATTAATAAAGGGAAAACACCGACAGCACATTTTATTTTACCCCAGAAGAAGTGAAAACCAATCAGCGATTGAAAAAAATTACCTTCATTTATTCAATATTCTGTTATAGGCTTGAAATTAAAACAATGAAATCGATTTTTATTCTGCTAATTGCTTAATGTCAAATATGTCGAACGACGCAATTAAAACAATTGAAGATTCAAACAGCACATTTTCTTTTTGTCTTCGTTTATCTCACCGTATTTAATCAATTATAATGTGTGAAATTTAATACAAACTGCCAGATTCCAAGTTAGGGATAGTATAATACTCAAGAATAAACAGATAACTCTTTTGTTGGAGTATGAGAATAAGAAGCAGCCAACAAAAACTAGAACAGGTGCAGACTATGCAAATGATCTAGCGCTTCTTGCAAATATACCTGCTCAAGCCGAATGCCTCATACAATGCCTAAAACAGGCACCATGTGAAATAAAAAAAAAACAGAATTCATGAATTTTATTCAATCCGGTGAAATGTCATCATTAAATGGCAAACTACTGAAATTAGGCCAGTTCACAAACCTCGGTAGCTATATCTCATCTACTGAAAGCGGTGTCAACATAAGCCTGGACTGCTATCCACAGGTTATCGATCATATGAACTCTTTGATAAATAAAAAAGAGAATTATAAGCAGAAGCCATATCAATACTTCTGTATTGTTGCCCCACTTGGATTTTAACGAAACACTTCGAGAAGAAGTAGTTGGGGAAGTAAGACGAAATCATTAGTGACATTTTCCTATGGACTCCTAAAAATGGATACACCAGTATTGGCCGATCAGCAAAAAAACTTTAATCTACTCCTTGCGAAAACTTGGTACCGTCAAGTGGATTTGCCAAGAGCGATGGCCAATTGAGACGGATCTCGAGAAAAAGGAATCCGTAGTTGGCACTCGTTAATAATGATCATGATTATGGGAATGAAACAACAGACATAGAAAGTGATTATTTTCCTTGAATATAGTTATCAAAGTTCCCTTAGTTGTTGCAAAAATTCATAATTTTCTAAAAAGAAAATTATCAGAAATACCAAGAAAATTATCAGAAAATTTCTTAGAATTTCTTTTTCTTTGATTGGATATCAGGAGTTGTGATTAACCTTTTATGGATGACTTTTCGCCACAATTAAAGGAAAATAATCACAATGCTCTAATATTTTAGTAAGGTCCACAAACGTCTGAAATTGTAAGATTGAGTACCGTGTGCATTTCTCTTGAATGTATTTAACTAATCTCTTCACCACTGAGGATGTGACACAGGTTCAATTTTTAAGCAGAGTGTAGCAGGAATTAATTCAGAGTTTTCGTAATGCATATTGATCATTCGCTGAGCTGTCAATCAGAGATTTCTCTGAACAGGACGCACCAGTTTAAATGAGCAGAAGCAGTCGCGTTGTTGGTTGGAAGTTATTATTAAACCAGTCCACATGTCTCTTTTTTGACCAAGAATATCATTTTCAGTCCGTTTAGACCCTTTTACACCGTCTCCTTCAACCTTTTGTTTTATACAGTCTTTCAATTATATTGCCAACAATGTCAAAATACTTATTGACTATCCAGGCGCAAATCTCGTTCTTAAAACATCACTTCCAAAGAAGAGTCCAAGTCAAAAGGTACTGTTTTTTTCCTTTCTTTTTTTTCTCTCTCACTCTTATACACAGAAAGTTCCGCTGTATATGTCTTAACCAAGTGTCACTCTCGTTCAAGTTATGCCGATTGTTAATCAAGAATGCCACCCAGTTGATTTGGACATGTCTTTTCTGTACACGATAACTTATTGTCATTATATTAAAGACTCGTTCATGCACATGCGTACGAATCATATTATAAATGGCGGTTTACAGGAAAGACGCTCGAAGCATTGCTCTTTTTGTTTTGAGTAAGTGAAAATCGTCTCAGATTGACCATCAGCTCAGAAAGCTCGTACTGTAAAAAGATTTTGGTGATCTCGATTACGACTGATAATATAATCCAAAATGTGTCTATGATTTAACCCAGAATTAATCCTTGCCAACTTATAAAACATATTTCAAATTCAATGCAAAGCTGCAGTAGGTTAAGACCATTACTGCTCATCTTACAAAATCGAATTGAATTTATTTCGCCTGTTGGTTGCGTCTGGAAAGATAAACTTTACTTTAAAAGACACATTAGATTTGCTTGGGATTATTGGAGATAAATGTTGGCAGTTTATAGCAAGAGTCAGTCTCAACAAGAAACCTCAAAAATATGGTTGAATTGTAAAGAGTCTCGTCGGGCAAATACTTGATATTACTGAGGCACGCTTAGTTTAATGGTTATCGTGGTAGATCAAGGGACTGGCTCCCCGAGTTCAAATCTTGGAAATGGTTGTTTGCATTTCACTTGGTGCTAATGCCCCTCGGAAAAACTTTTATCAATCACTTCGCTTCCCAGCTATGCCGAAATAATAGGGCAGTCTGGGCTCTCTAGCCTTTATTAGATATCTTATACTGTGTTTATATATATATATATATATATATATATATATATGACTGTTCATTTTAGTCGCTGAGGGCATACCTGACTACGGGCGATAAGTTTATTTAAGATATTATTTGCAGGGTCTTTATGCCAGACACTCCCTAACCCTCGTCTAAAAATGGCACCTAAAAATGGCGCCTAAAAACGGCACGAACAACCGAATCAAGAATTTTTTGTAATGGCCACGGATGAATGTCGATTTGTGCATCACTTCCTCACTATAAAATGATTTCTTGTCAATTGTGACTTGTCGGAAAGTCTGGAAAATATAACCTCTCTTCATTTGTATAGATACATTCTTGTAATCCTCACTTGTTTATTATCCAGCCTTTATTCCAGAGCAGATAGTGCAATTTTCTTACTCACCAAATATATTTAGCCATGTATCCAGCAGTTTTTGGGGGTCTATTTAAACTCTTCCATTTATTTCAGGTGTGTTTCTTTCGTTTTTTGTCACACCTGAATGGAATAATAAACATCCAATACTTATTTATTTAAAAGAAATTGGTGAAGACAACACTTCAGAAAGACCTGAGTACATATAAGTTGAAATGATATAATATAAGATGAGAATTTTAGTAGAGAAATTTTACTCAATAAAATTATAGCAGATGTTATAAGAAAACATTTTAATTGCGTTTCAGAATCACAGATTAGAGATAGTTAAAAGTTATTTAATGTTGCTAACTTAGCATATTTCAAGTATAGAAAATACTCACGTTTCACATTGTCGAGCCTCAAGGGGGATAGTTTTCAACTTTACAATTTTTTAGGGCGGAAAGGTGGGGGGGGGTCAAAGAAGAAGAAGAAGAAACACAAATATAAGTGAGATAGTTAAAAATTGTGAAGGTCACTGAGTGAGTGAATGAGTGAGATAGAGAGAATATAGAAAAAAGAAATAGCAAAAGACGAAAAGAAAACTTTAGGAAAGAAAGAAAGAAGGAAAGAAAGAAAGAGGCAAGAAGAAGATGATTCAAGAACAAAACAGAGAAATGGTAAAAGAGAAAAAGAGAAGAGACGCAAAAGAGAGAAAAAAGAAGATAGACAAGGCGGAATAGATTAAGATAGAAAAGGAAAGAGAGAGAGAGAGAGAGAGTGAGAGAGAGAGTGAGAGAGAGAGAGAAAGAGAGAAAGAGAAAGAGAGAAAGAAAAATAGAGAAAGAGAGAGAAGGGAATCAAGTAGAAGATACAAAAAAAGGAAAAGTGAAGAAAGATAATCCGAGAGAATTTGGTAGTATAGTGGTAAGGAGCATCATATCGTCTTCTTCTTCTTCTTCTTCTTCTTCTTCTTCTTCTTCTTCTTCTTCTAAATACATTTCAATATTCTTTACCGTCTTTTTTAAAATTCTTCCTTTACTCTCAAATATATTTTGGCATTCATAATCATATTTCAGATTGCATTTGCAGCTTTTCCTCTTCGGGGCGTCTGATGATGTGTTAAATAAAAGTTCACCTATGGTTTAAACATGTGATGCTCTAAATCGTAATTTCTTATCTTGTTTTATTGAAATATATTGTGATATTCCTATACATTTTTATTCATATAGCAATGTAAATATTTTACGAATAAAAACGCTAAATTATAATCGCATATATATGTCCTCGTGTGTGTGTGTGTGATTAGTAGGTGATTGGTTTATGGGTAATTTTATTTTTAAACGAATTGTAAGAGCTCATTTGTTTGCACACAGTTTAAATGGTTTCGATTATTGCTATCTCAGCGCAGTTGACCCTTTGCCACCAGCGTCTTGCACCTTTAAGATAAAACAGAGTTGACTGTTTGCTATGAGGGCAATTTAAAAAATATCGTTGGGACAATCACATAGGTAATATAACCAACCAACTGATGGAATCGGACAGGTCATTCATCAGGATCTCGCCCTCAAGGATAACGGATCACATCCTAAGGTCAACAGGTAGTCTCGTTGCGAGGGATGTTACCGCTCAGTAGAGGTGCAGTTGCAGTATTCTACAGCTCCAGCAGAGAGAGAGAGAGAGAGAGAGAGAGAGAGAGAGAGAGAGAGAGAGAGAGAGAGAGAGAGAGGGAGAGAGAAAGCAAGGCAGAAAATATCATTGGTGCTTTTGACGTCACACATTTCGAACACCAGATGATAATGAAGGTTTCTTTTGAATAATGATCAACCCAGAAAATATTTTCTTTATCCTAGTGTGAAAATTGAAGCAATGAGCATTTAGAATATTCCAGCGGTTTTGGAATATTAACGAAACGCATATTATATATATTGTCATAGACCGGAGGAGTGTCCTCGTGGTGTAATGATTAAAACACAGAACTGCAGAATCGTAGAAAGCGAGTTCGAGCTCTAGTCGCGCTATTACATTCACTTTTGGACAAATACCCTCGGGAAAGGTATGGATCTCTTATCCTCCCAGCTACGGGTTAAATAATACCGGTGCTGTTCTGGAAGGATGGCTTTGGCATAAAATAACCCACAAAGGTTGATATGCCATTATGCAAAGAACCCAAACCTACGGATATACTGTTTCATTGTATCACAACTCATCAGTGTGGCTAGACCCACGTGATACTTGAAGCTGGGATTGAAACCTGGCTGACTTTACGCCAGACGGATACTCTACCACACAGCCTTCAGCAAATTTAGCGTAATCGATTTGAACGCCTGTGTATCTCTTTTTTTTTGTTTGTTTATGTATGCGGTTAACAGCTACCGAGTGTTCAATTCGTTAAAAGAGCTTTGTGTTACGTGAGTGACAAGCGATTATTCCTTATATAGTTTTCCAATTAATTACTGATGAACGTCTAGACAAAAATACACTTCTTTCAAAGTAAATAAATTTCTATAGATAAATAAGTAAATGAATTAATAAATTTTAAAAAGTAAGATTCATATCCCTGACATTATCCGAGGGGAGACCTCGTAGCAAATAAGGGAGGCAAACTCCTTGTCAGTGGGGCTAAGAATATGTTGACTCTATTCCCTCAAAAAGGTAAGGCCTCCAAAAGTGTACAGTCTTCGGTAGGAGACTAATCTGCATCAGATATTGAGTGTTTTAATTCGGAAGGTCCGGTCAATGTGGAATACTGCTTGATTATCATTACTCCATAGCCGATCCAGTGTGGCAGTACCTGTAAGAGGCCTATCTATGCGTCAATTGGTTTCTTTATTAACTGCGTATCAAAAATCGTTCGTTATTTAATTCCATGTCATCCCTGGAGTAGATTAGCAATGATAATATTTAACCCATAGCTGGGGAGGTAAGAGGGTTCATGCCTTTCCCAAGAATATTAGTTCAAAAGTGAACATAATGTGACTGAAAATTGAATTTGCTTACTCTGGGGCCACAGTCCGGCACTTTTGCCATTGCACAATGGAGACTCGCCGGTATATGGGTCAACTAGATCAGTGTAAAAATTATTCGCATTCAATTTGACCACGAGGAAATTCCCTTAAGAAACATCAACAAAAATATAAATATGAGTACACTTTGAAAGCCATTCCTAAACTTCAAAGCATAAGATAAGTCAAGACGGGTTGACATGCCATTAAAATCAATCTATCAATCACTATAAGACAAAATACAAAATTCTTTTGACACGAAACCAGAAGTATAAGGAAAGGATTTTAAATAGAACTCACTAGCATAGATAAGCTAGACTAGTTTAGAAATTATTACACGGCACAAAGCACCCAAGGCTACATTTAATAGGGTCACAAAGCTAGAAGGATGGAGAATCCAATGAAAATTGAACTTACTAGTTTTATGGTTTGCTAACGATGCTCACCAACCAGTAATCCAAGTGAATTGCACAAACTGCCAAAACAGTTGACACTACAATGTTCGGTGAAACTGCAGATTATTTTGCGGTAGAAACCAAAGTAAATCCCATTTCGTTTGTAGAATGTTTTTTTATAATAATGGATAATGATAATCCTATTAGTTCTCTATGGATTTGCTGTTAGTTGAGCAAATTATCAGCGACCAAGTGAGGGCGCCTCGGGTGGTGTAATGGTTAACAAGCTAAACTAGGGAACCATCATGAGTGAGTTTGAGTCTTACTGGATGCCCCATTCATACAGCCTTGTGCCACATCTAAGCAAAATCTTAGTAAATTACTATTAGCGATGAATTGGAAAGTCAGCATTTATTGAACAGTTCAATCATACATAGTCGTACATGAGGTAAAAACCGAGGAAGTATCAGTAACTTACGTGGCCTATATATTTGTTGCTTTCATTTAGTCTTTACGAAAAAGAAAATGTCTGAAAGCTCATAATAAAACTGCAGACATTTCTAAGCCTGTAAAGTGCAATGGAGAGATGCTGTCTGTAATACCCAGACGATAAAGAACGATTTTATGGCTTCTCTTGGTTGATTTATCTAAAAAAATCCCCCAAATCTTTTACTGTTTAGAATTACAGCAAAATAATTCAGATCGATTTTTTTCAAAAAAAATTTCTTTATTAAAATAAAATAACCTAAAAAAAGTGCCGATAAAATATGATTCGTTCAAGTCGTTTTAACCTCCTTCCCATTACTTTCTGTAAGTGATTAACGATTTTCTCTATTTAAAACCAATTTCGTTTAGTCGAAACAGTTTTCCCACAGTTAATCACTGTAATTCAAACCCTTCCTACCCAAGTCTTCATCCTGCAAATGTATTTAGTTGAGAATTTACTATGACATTTTCTAAAAATCCACTGACTTGAGATAATTATCGCCAAAATTAATCTTTATTTGATTAACTTTCAAGCTCATCAAGAATTAAGAAAAAAAAAAAGGTAGTGTCATTTCACTGGGCAAATCATAAACACGAAATTGATTATTTGATTATTTAAAGAAAAAAAAAATCTTGTTTAAGACAATCATTCAAGTTTCTGCATTTCTCCTTTAAGAAATCAGAATGTTCAAAATTAATTATGAAAATTAATTTTTAAGGGCCAATTGAGACATTTCCTTGTATTAATTCGATTAATTATTATGACCTTTGGGTATTTTAGTTTGATATATCAACATAGTTTTTTATTTTTTTAAATAATTTTGTGGTAAATGACAAAAAAATGTCGACATTGAAATCGCAAGTTTCCCTAGTGCCAGCGGTCGGTGTTCAAGCCGAGGTAAAAGAGATTTCAACTGTTGATTTTCAGTGTAGACAGCGTGAGAGATCTTGCAAGAATGATGCAATTTCTAATCTAATTAGCGAAGATCAATAATTAATGAGAAATCAAAATGACGTCGTTAATCGAAGAAAAATATAATGAGAACAACAATCGAAAGGTCTAAAGAAAAATTGATGAAGATGTATTTTGGAATATCGATTTTATCGGTAATGAAATTTCAGCTTAGCATTAAAATGTTAAGCTTTAATTTTAAATGAAACACAAATTTACCGGCAGAAGAACAGGTCCGTCTTAATAATGAATGAATAAATAAGTGAATAAATAATCAAGCATGCCTCATCATTATAATCATGTTATTTTAGAAAATTTTAAGTGAGCTAAAACCAAAGACAACAAATACTGATTTTTAATGATTATATAATCATCAGAAAAAGTGGTTTCCATGAGGTTGGTATTTCTTTATATAATTTTGTACGTGGCATGATAGGAAGGGTAATCTAGATAATGGAACCATCCGGAAGGTTCACTCTTGCTTATATCGCGTTGTTATATTAATTTGGTGATTTGTTAATTTATTCATAGTGTTGTGTCTAATTTAATTTCTTCTTCTTCTTCTTCTTCTTCTTCTTCTTCTTCTTCTTCTTCTTGTATCCTCTGTAAAGAGAATAGTTGAAGTGGATAAGGGGGTTAATACCTTTCCATGTGTATCAGTCCAAAAGTTATCATAACAGCGCAACAATAGTCATTTATTTGCACACAGTTAAATGGTTTTAAGTGACTAATGATAATCTTTAGTCATCATCATCATCATCATGTCGTGCCCCGAGCACGGATATCCCTGACCCTCTCTCGCCACTTTTCCCTATCGTTCATCGCCTCTGGCGGGTCTTCAGGGCTACATCCCGTATCCTCACATAGCTGCTGAATGTATGTTCGTGCTGGTCGTCCTGCTTTTGCCCAGCCATATGTGGGGGTCCATTGGAGTACATTGCTTATGAGCTCGTCCCTGCTTCTCCAGCAGTGTACTGCATGACTGGATCGTCGAACTTGGATAGTTTTCGTGATGGGAGGCAGGTGGCCGTACCCTTAGTAAACATAATTTACTAAGCTTTTTACTTATATGTTTCACAAGGTCTTATAGAATGGGTGAAGGCTGGCTTGTTAACCATTACACTACAAGAAGCACCCTCCTTAGTAAAACGTTATAAAGTACAGTAAAGTTGGCGACCTTAGTCGAGGGTGACCCGAAGGCTACCTTTTCAATAGCTTATACACGGAGGTGCAGAGAAGGGTGCTACTCCATTCCCAGGATTCCTTATAATGCTGAGTGCTAGGTAAGGTGGCATCAAGTATCATTTTTTGAGTCTTTGGTAATACTCGACCTGGGATTGAACCCTGGTCTCCCTGGCCATTGTCGAACACACTTCACATTAGACCATGTAACTATTCTTAATTCAAATAATTTACAGTTGTATAACATCAAGTGTTCCAAATAATTTTTAAACGGCTATCTGAATCGTAGATGGGACCCTAATAGGTAATATAATCCAGGTCTAGGTGGACCTGGGAGTAATGTCAATGAAGGGCTACTCCCGGCTTTTCGGATCTCCAGAACCGGAACCTTACGATCTGATGCAATTTGGTAATATAATCAAGACACCCAGTGAGGGATAAAGTCAGCATATTCAAATCCTTATCTACAGGATTGAATCCTATTGACGCTGAAAATACCCTAGATGCACCGGAGTAGGACCTCAGCTGTTTAACATGGTTGTAATTTGGTAACAGCCAGTAAATACTTTGCTTCTTTTTTTTCTTTTGCACTTCACTGATAGGAAACTAAAAGAAAAAATTGTTTGAGTAAGTTTTCTTTTTCGGCTTTCTTTGCATTTCTTTTCAAAACGATTTGTTTTCTTTCATCTGCTTCCACAATTCAATCGATCGATTCTTCGTAGTTTGTATCGATATTTCCCTACTTTTCTTACAATCTATAAATATCACAAGTCCATTTATAAATACCGCAATGCAACATATAAACAGTGCAGTCTAAAAAGAAAAAAAAACTTTTAAAGTATTCATACGAGTTAATTTCTTTTTTTTTGTTTTTTATACACATCTTCTTAACAAACAAAGGTACCTTTTTAGAAATCTACTTTGATACGTTAGAGAGGTCAGAAGAAACATAGTCTCGTTGGTTCACTGTGTTCGAAAATCAATAAATGCTCAATTATTGTTGCCTTGTGCCCAACTGAGCAAAACTTTGTAAATAACAGGGTTTCTTTTAGATCTATGCTTACAATTGTTACAACTTTTGTGGGTTACATTTTCACAAAATAAATGAAAAATGTGTGATATAATTTTCTAAAGTAGAAAACAAATTTTCTGGGGTTCGATAAAATAATAGAAACACCAGGAAATTCATAAAAAAATTATTTTTATATGGTTTTCTGATTGCTGCCTTTCCGTGAAATCCGGCTTTGTGCAGCTCCCTTCAAACAGTTTTTGAGGAAACTGGGTTCTCGAGATGGTCATTAAGCTCTGCAGTAAATTTCGAAGCTGTATTCATGTGATCCTTCCTAACAGTCCATGTAAGAATTCGAAGCTGTATTGATGTGATCCTTCCTAACAGTCCACGTAAGAATACGACGGCCCCTATCAGAGAGCTTTCGCTTTCTTCCAGTTTTGCTTCAGTGAGGAGTTTTTTCCTTCTTTTTCAAATACTGTCATTATTTTCGAGACAGTACTCCTTGCTACACCAAATAATTCAATTTGACCTCTTTTAAGTTTAATATACCCACTATTTTAATGAATTTTCAATTTTTTCTGATGGTATCTGTAAAAGAAAAGCAACAATTTTAGTAAATTAAGACAAGAAAAATTAATATTAAATCAAAAAACATTAAAAGAACAAAAAAGTTTTGATGGTTTTATGGAAGTTTCGTTATAAGCACCTCCATTAACTTGACTAGTTGTCTCTGATTCATGAATTATCGGAAAATGAACTCCGAAATTTTGAAAAAGGTCTTCCGTTTAATGACAATAACGCCCCCCAATGAACAAAAATAAAGGAAAAAATGGTTAAATTCGATTTCACCCATAATAACTTAATATGTTTCAATCTGTTCTGATCTATCTATCGATCTATCTATTGTCATATCAATCTATCTATACTGTGGCTAATGTCTGGGGCAGTGACATCTTAGTGTGTGAATTCGAATTCTAGTCGCTCTCTTAATTTCACCTTCAGACTAATATCCTTGGAGAAGGCATCCATTCCTTTATCCTCTCAGCTATGGGTTTAATAGTACCACTCCTATTTTTGATGGCTTTGTCATTAAATAATCACCGAAGGTTGATCTGCCATTAAACAAAGAATCTATCTATTCATGATTGCATAACATCAAAATTAAATGTGGAAACTCTAAGTGCGAATAAATTAAAAAATAGAAATCTGATGATTGTTTGATTAACCTTAACGGCATGTCAACCCTTACAGGGTTATTTTGTGCCCAGGGGTTCAGTAATTACGTTCAATACACGTTCATATTTACATTTTTCAGTTGTTGTTTCGTAATCGTTTTTTTTTTTTTGGCAAACAGTCCTATTAAATATTGATTTCCCTCATAGATGAGACCCTAACAGGTATTACCTCTCCGGATCTGAGTGGACCTGGAAGTAATGGCTATCAAGAGGTACTCTACACACCCTAGATCTTCCGAACTGTACCCTTCCAATCAGACGCAGTTTAGAGTGATAAAAACTGACTTCTGTGCAGGGAATACACTCAGCATATTCTAAACCTCACCAACAGAGCATTAAGCAATGCATCGTAAATAACAACTCTAATTAGAACCATGTGATTTGATGACCACTTTGTAATTTGCGTCTGAATAGTTCAGCAATTGTATCTTTTAACAACTTTTAGTAAAACAAACTAACCAAACAAAAGACTTATTCTGTAACCATGTCTGTCGTAAGCTGTCTTGTGCAAGAAGAGCATGGTGGAGCCAATACCTCTCCAGGTCTACAACTTGTTTGAATAAATAGTTTTCCTTCTCATTGACTATTTGCTAAAACAGGGTTATAGAGCTCACACTTCCCAACATTTTACACATGGCTGGAGAGAGGGTACTTAGATTTATACCTTTCGTTGGTTAACAACACTCTTATATATATATATATATATATATATATATATATATATATATATATATATATAGTGAGTGAAAGAAATAACATGTGTGTCTAAACGAAGAGAGAGAGAGAGAGAGAGAGAGAGAGAGAGAGAGAGAGAGAGAGAGAGAGAGAATAAGAAAGAGAAGAAATATAGAAAAATCATTTCCCAGATAGTATCTCTTAATCAGCTTACAGGAATGGTTATTTCTTTACAAAACAACCATAAAGTGTTATATATATATATATATATATATGTGTGTGTGTGTGTGTGTGTGTGTGTGAAAGAGAGAGAGAGAGAGAGAGAGAGAAAGAGAGAGAGAGAGAGAGTGTGTGTGTGTGTGTGTGTGTATAATCTCCTCACAATGCCATTAATCTAAAAAAAAAAAAACAAACGATTGAAAAACGAACAGTATTTCTGAGTGTTAACGAAATAATAGAAGACCCCACACAGTCGAACAAAAATGAATGGAATTTCTGCAGGGAAAAACATTATTTAAGGAAGTTTTTGAAGATTTTAAGTAACAGGCATCTTCTTACGCCACATTTCTTGCAAAACAAAGAGCAGCCTAATTTTCATGTATGAAACATTTTAACTTTCACTATTGTTCTGATCGAATACGATTGAACTACCGTTGAAAAGGCAGACAGCACATCAGCTTATTGTTTTATTAAACACAGATGGATATTTGATAGGAAGAAAGGTTGAGGATTTTGAATTATTAACATAGATAAATCTTGTGAACCCTTAAGGAACCAAGATTGGTAATCTTTGTTTTTGTTTTCGATAAATGAATCCATGTTCTAAAAATTCAACTGGAAGAACGTTTTTTTTTGTTTTTTTTTTTGTAGCGAGAAAATTTGGAAATTTATAATTGGAACTGTCTATAATATAATTTCACCTTTGTAGGTCAGTTATGCCTTTATTCTGTATTTTTCCTTATAATCTAAAAACTAGTAGACATTATGCTGCTGTGTATCGCAAAAATCTGCCAAAAACAAGATTACATCAAAGCAGCAGAATTTTCCTTAAATCAAACTGTTCTTTATTTTGCCACTTTTCTTTAGTCTCAAAATTATGAGAATGAACCGGCAAGATTAATATTTAATTATCAAATCCAAAGGAAACTTCTGGGGCACCTGCCATAACATTTATGTTGATGAAACGCTACAAGACTAGTTACCTTACCAGGGCTAAAGAGCCCCCATTACAACGGAGTATGGGATCGTCAGTCACTTTATGAGATCATGTGGATTGATACTTTTTCCAAGACTTTTAGTACAAAGCAAAATACAATAAACTTCGCGTCGAACTTGAAGTTAGTTGGACAAATCTATTTGAAACCACAATTATCATATATTAGGGGCACAATGGCTAAAATGCTGGCCTGCGCAAACAAAGTAGTCAAGTTTGAACGGAAGAGGCTATAATTACGTTCCCTTTTAGATTAATACCCTTGGGAAAGCTATTGAATACCCATATCCCCCCTGCAACAAGGATAGATTTGGTATTAAATTGTCCATATGCCACTAACCAAAAAAAAAAAAATACATAATATAACATATCCCTTTCTACACGTTTTTAATCACCTCCATTTTCACAGTAGATTCAAAAGATCTAATTTCTGATTTGCGTAGTCGTAATGGTGGTGATTAGACAGACATTTCTTATTGAAAAACTGTCACATATATTATCAGCACATTCAAATGTTTCAAATGTGTATACATTATATAACGTCGACTCGGGAGGTTTCAGGAGAAATGCCGATTTCATTTGATAGTTTTAACTTCTTTTTTCTTTTTCTTTTGCAGCTAATTATAAAACCAAGCAGGTAGCCTTGATTGGTCGAAAGAATTCATTTCGTTCAGAATTTTCCGATCTATGTGAGTATGGGACTACTTATTGATCTTGGCTCAATTCTTACGCATGGCATGTGATTGACAACATGTCAGTCTTTGAGGAAGATGCACATATCCCAAAGGACATACATTCTTCCAAGGTCACCATGACACACACTTACACCCACACATATTTGCAGGCATACTCAATACAAAAATACTCATAAGCACTTACAAAGACGTTTACGGACTTACGAAAAAGACGCATACAAGCTCTACGCAACGAATTTCTGAGACATATAAATAGGAACTTTCTGAAAGGCACACATTCATAAAAAGGTTTTCATGATGGAAATAAATGTTTTTCTACTGCATATTCAAATTCTTGTTTTTGAAAACGGAACGCAGAGAACTATTACACACATCTAATAAATAATTGACAAATCTAATATACATCAAATGTGGAATCCCTTTGCGTAATGGTTGGGAATCGACTCTGACGTACAGAGTTCAATTTCTAAACGAAGCTGTTAGCATTTCAATTCAAGATAATGCACTTGGAAAAAGGCATGAATCCATGACCCTTGTTGAAATTACTTAGATCGTTTTATTCTTTAACATTTTTGAATTTCTGAGTCCTGTGTTAAGATTATGTTAATGTTTTGATGATTTCAATAAGAAAATGTGAAAATGATTAATCAGTACAATAAATATAAGTTTCAAACTAAATGATTATTCAATCATCATCATCTCATCCTCTTGTTGTTCCACCAGCACGGATATCCCTGACCCTCACTCACCACTCCTCCCTATCGTTCATCGCTTCTGGCAGGTCCTCAGGGCTACACCCCGTGTCCTCACATAGCTGCTGTTTGTAGGTTCGAGCTGGTCGCCCTGCTTTTGCTCGGCCATGTGAGGCGGTCCATTGGAGAACATCACTTATTAGCTCGTCCGTACTTCTCCATCAGTGTCCTGCATGTTTGGTTCTTCTAAATTTGATAGTTTTCGTGATGGGAGGTAGGTGGCCGTACAGCTGTTGCTTTGTGGGGTGTTGCCTCCAGGAATTGTTCAAAATTGCTCGCTGCATTCTTGTGTAGTTGCTGTCAAGCTTTTTCTCCATCCGTTTTGTCAGCGTCCATGGAGTGCATCCATATAGTAGTATCGACTCGACCGCTGCTTCGAAGAAACTGCGTTTCATTTTATCGGTCAGGTCTGACTTCCATATGACCGATAGCCTATCGATAGCTATAAATGCCTTTGTTAGTCGCGCGTCGATGTCTTTTTAGGTTGAAGAGACACTGCTTCCTAGGTAGGTGAACTTGTCAACTAGTTTCAGAGAACTACCGCCAAGTGTGGAAATGTCACCTGTTTGATTAAAGCACATATATTCCGTTTTGTGTGCATTGACATGGAGGCCAATGCCTGCGGCGGCTCGTTTCAGACTATGCAGTAAGGTTTCGGCTTGGGCGGGTGCATTAGTCATCGGCGTAGTCGGCGCGGGTAATTGTTTTTGCGGGGTACAAAATGATCATTCAATATAATACACTCAAGTTAAAAACAAACTGATCATTCAGTCCAATAAATACAAGTTTAAAACTAAACGAGAAGTGAAAAAAGAATAATTTCCGATGTTTTTGATTATCTAATTAAGAAAGTTAATGTGATGAAGATGAGAGGAATCAACTCTCCAAGTTAAAAAAATGAACCAAATGCCTTTTGAAATGTAGAATATATGAGAAACACACTATCAATTAGATGAAACATGAAAACTTTACCATAGAATATTGGACAGTTCTAGTCTATTTGCGAGCGTTTGGAGGGGAATCATGCAAAACTAAACAAAGTAATGTTGTTTGTTTTTATGTATGAGGGGTGGGGTCAGTAGTTTTGTGTCTGTGTATGTGTTTATGTGTGTGCATGCGCGTGCGTGCGTGTGTGTGTGTGTGTGTGTGTTTGCCTTCGCAATCATTGGAATGAATCAAACTTTATAAATCTGATCGGAGATGAGCTAAAAGTTATTACACAATTTTCACATGAAGTGCATCTAATAACTTTTATAGACTACAAAGTGACAGCAAGTCTCTCAAAGATGCAGTACTTCCTACGGTATCGCTTCTAATTCTTTTAGTAATTTTGAAGGATCTCTAAAAAATTGTGAGGAAAATGGAATTATCAAAGGTCAGGAATAAATCTATGCGTTGTTCATTGAATTGGCCAGTGTGTCTTTTTGAAGTGGTGACCTATGAAGGTCAAGTTAAAATTGGCTTATTTATTTCACATGACAAATAAACAGGAAATTTGTACATAAAATGGGATACAAATAATCTTCTTTAGATAAAGAATCTACTTGCATTAGGCTAAATTGGAGGCGTTTAACCAAATTTAAACTTGTAATAATCATTTTAGTTATCAGGGTACAATAAGATCCTCCTTAATTCAAGACTATATATATATATATATATATATATATATATATATAGAGAGAGAGAGAGAGAGAGAGAGTGAGTAAGTGGTTGTATTGAAAGACAAAGAGACTGAATTTAGAGAAGAGGGAATCTATTTGGAATGAAGGATTTAATAGCAGGTATCTACGATGAAATGAATGTGATCTTGTCCCTTAGGCAAAAAGAAAGAAAAAAGAAAGTTTATTGGCCCCCTTATCCCTGCATTACTCTACCATACAGATGTATACAATCTTAACCAGACATTTATTTCTACAGTTTCACGTCTAAAAACATAAAGAAATCTATTGGGATGTTTATTACGGATAACTGTTTTGAACATATCTTACAGAATAGTTGGGATTTTGTTGAGTGAAAACGTATTAATTATAGTAAATGTGACGATATATCAAAATTGAGGTTTTTGCAATTTGGATTACTTGGGAATTTGAGCCTTTGGTCATTGCAAAGTTGAGAAACTGCTTAGTCCGCTCGGGATTAGAATGTTTTCTATTTTGAACGTTAAATCATCATCCTTGTTATATGTGCATTTAATATTAACTCATGTTAGAAATGTTGTCGTCCGACTCGTATGATAAACAGTTTAATGAACTGAGACTTAACCTTTATGTGTGGTGTATTTTTATTGGATATCCATGTGCGCATACTCATTTGAAATGTGATGTGTTGTATCAATATTGAAATACATAAGACCTTTACTAGGATTGACCAACGAGGAAGACATATCAATGGAATGACGAACTAGAAAACTAAGCAGCCCTTTCGAGAAGGTTTGGTTTGGTTGATTGTTTGGGTTTTATGGCATATCAACCTTTGTAGTTTATTTTATGACAAATCCATTTTTATATAAATAATCAGTTCTATTTCAAACAATTTAGTTAAGCATGAGTACACAGTTTAATTGTCAAAAACATTTCTATTTCAAACTATTCAGTTTAGTCAAACACTTCTAATTCAAATAATTCAGTTTAGCATAAGTATACAGTTAGTTCTATTTAACCAATCGATAGGGCCCGATTAGGTGCTACCATTCCGGGCCAGAGTGGACCTGGGAGCAATGGCAATGAAGGAGTGCTCCACATTCCCCAAAACCCCAGCATCACTGAAACTTCACCATCAGATTGTTTAGTGTCATATCCGGGACAGTTATTGGAGGAGGGTCTTACCCCTCTCCAGAGGTGCAGTAGGTGTATTCTACAGACCCAGCCGACTTGGCATAAAGAAGGTTGTGACAACACTGACTGTGTCTCCAGTAAGAGGGTAATGTTTCTCTTGGGAAAAGGAATCTCCTCGGAATGCTACTAAACAGTTCCTGATGGTGCCACGCCAGGAGATTTGGAACGTGTGGAGTACCCCTTCCCAAGGTACACCTTGATCCAGAGTAAGTTGTAGTAGCTTTGGTCTTATCTATGGATCAAATTTATCTCTTTTACAATTAATCGTATTCTACAGGATCATGGACAAAAAGAAAGAAAAACCTTTAAGAAACACAGAAAAAAACTTAATTATGAACGTGATTCCTTTAATGGCATGCATACAATTTCTTAGACGAGGTAAAATGTCGTTAAAATCATTCATTCAGTCAAACAATAAATTTGACTCAGTTGGGGGAGGGGAGCGGCTGAATACACCGAATGCACCTCTGCAGAGGGGTACGACTCCTCCAACGAGTGCCCTGTATATGACCCTAAACATTCCGTAATGCTGGAGCTTTGGGGAATGCAGAGCATCCCTTTATTGCCATTGCTCCAAGATCTACTCTGGCCCGGAGTGGTAGCGCCTGATAAGGTCAAGTAGAACTGTTTGACATTTAAACTGTGTACTTACGCTAAACTGAATTGTTTGAAATAGAACTGTTTTGACATTTAACAGCGGGGGTGTAATGGTTAAAGCGATGGACAGCAGAATCGTAGTTAGCGAGTTCGTACTCCAGTCGCGCTATTACGTTTATTTTCGGGCAAATACTCTTGGGAAAGCTATGAACCCCCTTTGGTTGGATTGTACCTCAACTGTTCCTCTCCGAGAATAGCTTTGCCATTAATGGTTGATATACCATTAAAAACAAAGAAACCAAACCAAACCATTTATCAGTGTGTAAACAAAAAACTGTACATATTTAACTGCCTGTAAACAAATGGCTGATGTTTAATTGAATTGTTAGTGATACATAGCAATATTTGAAAACATTAAACTGTGTGCAAACAAATGATTAATTGTGAATAGAATTATTCGTATTAGAGAAGTGAAAATATGTAACAGTCTGCAAAATAATGAGTTCAGACTCGTTTAAAAATGTTCTCTCCAAAATGTTTTTAGAAATCATAATTTCAATACATATGCATTATAAGGATTTGGCATTAAATAACCTTCGATGGTTGAAATGCCATAAAACCAAAACAAATCAAACCAATAAATAAATCAGTCATAGAAAATTAATGACTTTGTATCCACTTCCCCGTTTCAAGGATGATGGCAACATAGTATTTTCTGTGAAAAGCAAATAAAAAAATACGATGACTTTTTAGGAAAATTGGTTGGTGTTTTATTGTATACAAACCCTTGTGGGTTATTTAATACTTATATATATATATATATATATATATATAGTCATCCACAGACAGATCTGTTTCGTTCTATCAGAACTCATCAGTGTGGATATATATATATATATATATATATATATTGCCATCCATAGACAGTTTTTTTGTATAACAGCTCATCAATGTGGCTAGACTCGCGAGATGATTCAAGCTGGATTCGAAACCCGGCTAATATTACGTCAGCCTGATAAACCCCACAGTTAGCAACAGCCCAATGAAAACAAGGGAATTCAACGTATACGTCTTAATTTCTTTTTATTTACATTTTACGCTATCGGAGACCGTAGTGCTCAATTCGTTAGAAGATCTTTGCATTACGCGAGTGGCAACCGTTTATTCCTTCATCAAAGTGCTCAAACCCCGGAGGAGCACACACACACACACAGAAATATATATATATATATATATATGTGTGTGTGTGTGTGTGTGTAGCCACAATACAACCGCACGTATACATATACACGGGAACATAATCAACTGATAATGACGACTTCAATAACGAACGAATGCACTTCTTTATAAAAATATAAAACTCTCATACTTTATTTTCGAAAAGGTGATGTTTGCTGTGTGTGAGAAATGAGTGGAGACTAGGACGGACTGCTATAATGACCCAAGTTCTTCCTCGACCATAGCAGCACTTCTTTCGGATCTTGGTTTCAGTTGCTCAATCGGGGGTCACTAAGGGCCCAAAGCCCTCTGTCAGGAGCTGGTTCTCACTTCGGCATCCAACTGACTTGAACGGTCTTGGTTATATTATTGTCTAACGTACACCTGCTTCCGCTGTTCTTCTGATTATTTACACAGGTGCATCTTTTGATTGACGGCTCGGTCGAGGGTTAATATATAACATATGTATATGATTTGTAAGCGAATAACAACTTGATAACTTTATTTTCAATCGCGATATTAGAAGTGATTTGTTTGCACATAGTTAAATTATTACAACTATTCCTATTTAACACTTGCAATTCTATTTTATATTAATCATTTGTTTGCACACAGTTAAAATGATTCAAGTATTATTATCTAACATTAGCAATTCTATTTATCAAATATTCCTATGTAATATAAATAATTTGCATTCAGCTGTATGATCACAAATAACCAATGATAATAATCTTCAGAAAATAATTGAACAATTTCTATTTGACTCATAGATAGGATCCTCAAAGGTCATTCAATTCAGTGAAGGGCACTCCACATTCACCAAATCTCTAGGACTGGAGCCTTACAGTCAGATATAGTTTAGTGTCAGGATAATCGTTTGGGGGTAAGAACCCCTCAATGATTGTTCTGACAGAAGGTGCAGTCGGTGTATTATACAGTCCCAGTTAATAGGGAGCGAAAATAGGAAAAATATCAGGACCTTTTTGAGTAGACAAAAATCTGAGGATCATTCTTCCTTCTCAAAATTTTCCTTTCTAAAAATCTTTCAATTTTTTCTAAGAACTCATCATGCGAGAAAAAAAAATCATCCCATACAACAAAAAAAGAAAGAAAAAGCAATACAATAAGCGAACAAAAAAGGCCAATAAACAAACATTCCATAAAAAAAAGAAAATTTTACTCTAAATCATCTTCTTTTGTTGCGTTGTTGAATTCCTCTGAATTTTTTTTTCCTTACTGATTCCAACCAATTCTTCTCTGGATTCCACCAAACAATTGAATTCAATTCGAAGAAAACACTAACACATGGATTGTTTTGTTAGAAAAAAGGAATAAATAAATAAATATTGTTCTTGCCGAATTGCAAACAAAAATCGTTATAGATAAATTAGAATAAAATTATGTGAATCACAAGACAATGTTACATAGACATTGTATTTTTTAAAAAAGCATATGAAGATACTAGTTTTCAAATGTGTAAAATAAATCTATTGATTTGAAAAGGAGAGAAATACTAAAGAAGGTCGAAGAAATTATTGGCCGAAACTATTGATTAAAAACACAACAAATGACTTAGTTGCAGAAAATATGCACACACACACAAAAAAGCGTAAACGTCTGACAATATCTTTTAGGGTTAGTGTTCCATAAGACATTTTACTAACAGATAAGTGAATGTAATAGCAATGCTTGGAATATTGAAAGGTTATTGTTAAAAGAACGCATTTAGGAAAGAAACGTTGCTAATGGAAATCAATTTGAAACTTCCCTTTATATTGAGAAATATGTTTTTCTATACAAATATAATCTCTCTCAATTTATGGTTTTAAGCTGCTCTATTTCCTTTTTTTTATTTTTTTATTAAAAACAAAATGAAATATAAACAACAATCGAAAAACGATTGCTTATATATATTAAAGCTGAAGTCAACGAAGTGCAGGTCATGACGCAATATTGTGGGAAAGGAAAAATATCTATCTCATTCTGATACTATCTATCTATTTAATTTTTTTTGTATGTATGTATGTATGTATGTATGTATCGATCTATCTATCTATCTCGCTAGTTAGTTAAATGATTGATTCATTAATGTCCCTCCTGTATTTATTATTCTCCTGAAATATTGACCATAGTATATTTAGCTGACAATTCTGGCATCAATCGCACAGAAACCCACCAAAAGTATAAATGGTAAAAACCATAAAAAATAAAAAAAAAACTCTAAAGGTAAAACACATCATTTAACGTCCAATTTATAATAGTGTCACAGTATTGTTTTCGCTTTTCACTCACTTCGTGTATTATGCGATCGTTTTTATGCACAGAAATCAACGACTTATTTTGCAAAATAAAGAAATAAACAAAACCTGGTGGGTAATGATATAGGAGATTTAGTTCTGATTCAAAATCTTGATTGTTTTTATTTGGTGGATTCGCCGATCGATGGCACTGAGATAAAATGGGTTTGTTTGTTGGGAATTTTAATCTTTTTTCCTATTAAAGTTTCTACGTATAAAAAATTGCGATGATGACGAGTGAAATATTTTCCAGAGAGGTTGTCCTTGAAGTAAAACTTTTTTCAAATTCGATTTTTCCCTGGAATTGGATATTTCCAATCAGACGAATATGATTGCTTGGCTGGTCTGTGATTCCGGGTAGATTTTTGTTTTATGTTATTTCAGCATTGATTACAAAAATGATCTTAGAACACACACACACAGACACACACACACACACACACACACATATATATATATATATATACATATAAATATATATATATACATATATATATATATATACATATAAATATATATATATATATACATATAAATATATATATATATATATATATGTATATATACTGATACACAGTGGCGTATACATAGAAGCTCGCACATGCTCCCATACAACGCACACATTAACATTAAAGTTAATTTTCATCTAAAACAAAATATATCAGGATTTATAAAATGTATTTATAGAGAAAGATGATTCAATAAGAATGTTTTTTGTTATTTATTACAAAACTCTGCGGTTTTAAAATTGTCTAACTGAAAATAGGAATCTGTAGCTGTCCAAACTCGTGGAATGAATACCATCCAACAAAACAAAATTGGAAGCCTGTATTATATCGGAGTGGAATTCTATAGAGCTTGATGATAAGTAATGAATTATAGTATCCATTTTTATTTACTATATTCCATTACAGACAATGAAACTTTAAATGATTGGAAATCTATCTTGAATCAACTAGATAACCCCACAAAGGACTCATACATCTATATATGCTCACACACATACGTATATATATAAGTTAGTTAGCGACCATAGTCGAGGGTGACCCGAAGGCTCCCTTTTCGATAGCTACTACACCAAGGTGTAGGGGAGGGCGCTACTCCATTCCCAGGATTGCTCCACTTTACCCTTGAACCGTACCTTATAATGCTGAGTGTTAAGCAAGGTGGTATCAAGTTCCATTTTTAAAGTCTTTGGTATGACTCGACCTGGGATTGAACCCAGGTCTCCCGGGCCATTGGCGAACACCCTAACCGCTTGGCCAATAGACATTTTCAGTCGACATATTTTCCTCTGGATCCGTTCGTATTCCTATATTACTTTTATCATATTCAGCGGTAATTGATTTATGTATTGTCCATAGTTGTATGTATCCCTAGTACTTTCTGCCCGACTTTGGGTCATTATCAGGGGAAGATCTATTACAAAAGTGATGTAACTTTTGTTTTTGCATATTACTACTATGAAAGAGCATCTTTACCGTTGAGGATTCTAGCGTTTGCTTTTAAATGGGTTTCTATAAATAGTGTCAGAAGCTAAAGACATTTAAGTACATTAGCACTGGTTTGAAAATTAATTCTATTAAGTGTCGGTTGCATGTCTATTATGTTTAATGAAATTTCTATTAACGAAGAAATGCTGCCAAAATATACTTATATATATATATATATATATATATATGTTCACTTTTGTTAAGACGTCGGTGTATTTGTTATCATGTGTGCTTAGACGGGAACAGCGCAAGAATGCTACAAGCTATATTGAATAAATCCTGGAAGCAACATCCCACGAAACAGCAGCTGCTAGGCCAACTTCTTCCTCCCTCTAAAACCATTCAAATAAGAGGAACAGAGTATGCGGGACGGTTCTGGAGAAGAAAGGATGAACTCCTAAGTGACGTTCTGCTATAGACTCCATGCACACGGACGTGTCAGTGTTAACCGAACAACATGAATTTATTAATAACACCTCTGTACGGACATGGGATGTAGTCTAGAAGACCTGTGTGAAGCGATGGATTATAGTAACGAAAGGAAAGAGAGAGAGGGGGAGGGAGAGAGAGAGAGAGAGAGTCAGAGAAATCCGTACTGGCAGCGGGACTTGATGAGGATCTATATATCTACGTATATTCCCAGATTCCAACAAATTCATCGATGTATCAAAATAATTCACAAAACGCCCAAATATATACACAGTTGAAGATATAAACATACTGCTGTGTAGAAAGTGCGTCAATTCATGAAACAGACTTAATTCAACTTACAGCGAGGTTTTTTCTACATATCCTCGCTGTTTAAAGAATCGGAAATACTAAAAAACATCAAAAGAATCATCATCATCATCATCATCATGTCGCGCCGCCAGCGCGGATATCCCTGACCCTCTCTCGCCATTTCTCCCTATCATTCATCGCCTCCGGCAGGTCTTCAGGGTTACATCCTGTGTCCTCACATAGTTGCTGTATGTAAGTTCGTGCTGGTCGTCCTACTTTTGCACATCCATATGTGGGGGTCCACAGGAGTACATCGCTTATGAGCTCGTCCTTGCTTCTCCAGCAGTGTCCCGCGTGTCTGGTTCGTCTGACTTGTATAGTTTTCCTGATGGGGGGCAAGTGTCCGTATAGTTGGAGTCTCGTGGGGTGTTGTCGCTAGGATTTGTTTAATACTGCTCTCAACATTCTTGTGTAATTTCCGTCTAGTTTCCTCTCCAGCCGCTTCATTAGCGTCCATGTGGTGCATCCATATAGCAGTATCGACACAACCACTGCCTGGAAGAAACTGCGTTTCATTTTATCAGTTAGGTCCGACTTCCATATGATCGAGAGCCTATCGATAGCTGTCCATGCCTTCGTCAGTCGTGTGTCGATGTCTTTTTCGGTTGATGAGACGCTACTTCCTAGGTAGGTGAATTTGTCTACTAGTTTCAGAGAGTGTGGCAATGTTGCCCGTTTGGTTGTAATACATATGTTCAGTTTTGTTTGCATTGACATGGAGGCCAATGCCAGCTGCGACTCGTTCCAGACTATGCAGTAGTGTCTCTGCTTGATTAGGCGTATTCGCTAGTAACGCCAAGTCATCAGCGTAGTCGGCGTCTGTGATTGTTTTTGCGGGGTACCTTTTGCTTCTTCTCTTAGTCAGCTCGAAGCCATTTTCTCTGATTTTGTCGATCGAAGTCCTAAGCACATAGTCTAGACAGATGATAAAGAGGTACGGGGCTAGTGTGTCTCCTTGTAGTACTCCTGCAACAATGTCGAAGTATTCCGTGTCTCCATCTGGTGAACGTACTTTCACTTTGGTGTTTCTGTAGAGAATCATTATCGCTGCTACTGTTTCTTTTGGTAGGCCGTATGCTAGTAGGATTTGCTCCATCTTCCCTCTGTGTATGGAATCGAAGGCCTTGGTAAAGTCGACAAATAGTAATGTCGCCTGTAAGTTTTTTGCCCGAACGCCTTCAAGGATTCTACGGATGGTCAGTATTTGTGAGGTTGTGGATCTATTTCTCCGGAAGCCGTTTTGGTTTTTCCTAAGGATGTTGTCTATTTTGGGTTCTATGGGGTTTCGTAGTTGGGCATTGTAGATTTTGGCTGCTATGGATGTAAGTGTTATCCCTCGGTAGTTCTTGGCTAGTCCGAGGTCGCCTTTTTTAGGGAATGGAAGGATGCATCCCTTCGTCCATCTTTCTATCCTATTTTGACTATAGACTGCGTTGCATTGCCGGAGCAGTATATCGTCGAATTGTCTAGTCTTCCACACTTCTGGGGGGATCTCGTCTAGCCCTGCTGCTTTCCTATTTTTAATTCTTCCGAGAACTGAGTCGAGTTCTTCTTTGGTGAAAGGACCTAGTTTAACGTCTAATTGCTTACTAATAATTCTGGTGATCGGTTCATCCGTTATTTCCGGTGGGTTTCCTAGTAGATTTTTGAAATGCTGTTCCCACAGTTTTACTCTTTCTTGTTGGCTTGCAGCTTTCAATTTTGCTTTGGCTGTGCTCTTCCTTCTACTTACTTCGTTTATTGTTTACCAGGCTATCCTGGATTGTCTATCTTCCACCGAGTCTCTAATCTTATCTACAAAATCAGATAGATAAGATTAGATTAAAAGAATCAATATAACTTAAATATATAGATAAGCACCAAAATTTAACAGATAAAGTCGATAAGCATAAAGTTTAGAGTTACGATTATTGTAATAGTCAAAAAGAATCGGCAGCCAGAATTCAAATTTTTGTCGAGATCTAGCGATTCAATTCGCGCCAATACCCTTTGGAAAGGAATGGATTCATTTGTTCTTCCTTAGCAATGCGTGAATAGTAGGATGGATAGTACACTTTGACATTGGTTAGGAAACCAATATAGAAGAAGGAAAACTCTCAATACCAGCCAGTTATATTCCTCTAAAAATGACTTTGTGTGTGGCCCAGCTCATGCTGGAGTGGTTTTGTAAATACTCACATAACAATAAATATATTTCACATGAGGATCTTCCTAATGTCGCATGTACGAGGTGTATACGATTAGTTTCCAGACTTTTTTTTCGTATGGGCACTTTTATTGATAGTTCACACATGAAACTCTAATCTCCTTAGAAGTAATCTCCTCTGGCTGCAATACACTTGTGGTACCGTTCCAACAACTTCTGCAAGGCCCCATGGAAGTCCTCTTGTGTGAGCGCGTCAATGACCTTCGTCACAGCCTCTTTCGTCTCCTCAATTGTCTCATAACAACAGCCTCTCAGCTTAGGGAATAACCAAAAGTCACAGGGAGCAACGTCGCGACTATAGAGAGGGTGAGGAACTGTCTTGATGTCCATCTTGGTCAAATTGTCTGTGACAAGGATGGAGTGGTGGACTGGTGTATTGTCCTGGTGGAAATGCCACTGACCCGATTTGGAGAGTGCTGGCCTCTTCCGACTGAATCTCTTCCTGAACTCCCGTAAAACCTCAACATAGTAACCCTAACCCTAACCCTTTGGCCAATCAACTGTGGTGTATTGACTTCCTTACTCGTCACACACCTCTCCTCATCCCTCACAGACTCCCTGGCTTCCTTGAATCTCTTATGCCACTCAAAAACTGATGCTGGATTCATGCAATATGGTCGAAAAGCAGTCTGAAGCATTCCATACGTTTCTGTAGCATCATTTTTTCCAAGTTTAAAACAGAATGTTATTGCATATCGTTCTTCTAAAATGTCAGATTTCATTTTTGAAAATCACCAGCTGTGACAATCAGGCTTTAGTAAGGTGTTTTCCAATTCCTACTGTAGCTGTTCATTTGAATTTGAAATCAAAAATTGATCTGTCATCTCATAAGATGTATAGCAATAGCATACTGAATTCTTAAGAGTCTTATTTTAAATGCCTGTACCAAAAAAGTCTGGAAACTTATCGTAAGCACCTCGTATATAATTACTAATATCTGAATAAGAGTGAGTCTAAATTCTTACAATATTTTGGTACATGCTAGTATTTCACGTGACCGAACCAATTCAGTTAGATTTTTATCATTATTTTGCAGTTCACTTATAACAGATAAGACGCAAAATCATTTTTATCTACGGCTGAACATACTAGATTCATCAAATACAAAAGTGAGTCTTAAGTTTTGTAATATTTTTGTAGGTAACAGTTTGTACCGTGAATATCACGTGACTGAACCTGTTCAACTAGTGGAATAGTCCCACCGTATTGTGCTAGCTGGTGCGCTGACACTTTGTCGATTCCTTCAGTCTGTGTGTAATTTGATAGCCACTCAGATGAATGTGTAACATAGTCCAATTAGGGATCATATTTTACGAATTTGAACCGCTGCTAAAGCAACTGGTAACATTTGTTGTGCAGAAAGTGAAGGCGCAGTTGATGACAGTACAGTAACCAGGTGGTTAGAAATATTTCCCTTTGTTGTGTTATGGTTAGTGAACGCTTGTAATATTAAATAAAGGACAAACCACGATATGAGAGGAAATAGAGATATATTCTCAGGAAAAAGTATATACAATAGAGAGACTATTAGTAGACAAGAAAATAGGATTAGTGAATACAGAATAAAGATATAGTCCAACGTTAGCAAGTAAGGTGATCTAGTACGATCTTCAGTCTCCAACGCTCTAATACTATTCCTATAAGAAGCTGTTCTTCACCTTCTAGTTTGCTTTATTTCTATGTATAGTACATAGAAGTTTTTGGGGAGGGGAAGGGAGCGGTCATACTTTTCTATATAAACTAAGGAGACCTAGCTAGCCACATTCGCCGACCCATTCAACAATACAATAAATATCCATTCATCCATCGCCTTTTGCGCTGCAGTCACCAAAATACCACATTTGCTCTATGAAGAAGTCCTACTTAAAATCCCGAGATTCATGAATGATTTTATGATTTATTTACAATGAATGTGATGGGAATGGGAGAAAAACCCCGAAATATATACAAAAACAAGGAAAAATCCCCCGTTTGGTTGCCCTCCCATCCCCCCGTCTATAAAATTGGAGGCCGACTGTTTTCCGGGGCGAAAGAACCGGAAACAAGTCGGACCTACCCTAGGTGGGGCAGGGATCCTAATCTACAGGGGTGAAAAGAATTTAGGGGTCGGGCGCGGTATGGGTTAATACAAGTAGGTGATATGATTTTTATACATATGAATGTTCAAGATCTTCAGAAAACGTGGACTGGGATACGGATTGAGGTACAAAAATAATGGGGATGGGGAAGATCTTGAGAACTAACAACTAGATGACGGGGACAATGACTCACAAACATACTGCTAACTAGGTACCTGGGTACCAAAAGAAAAGGGGAACAGTTTTACTCACCAGGGGTGGGGTCCCTAAGGACCCGTACCGTAGACGCCATGAGCCGGCAGAGGAGGGAAGGATGACTCCAACGTTGCTCCCTTTCGCACGACCAGGCTCGCTGCATTCACCCACCTTTTGCTGAATGTTATGCGATCCAAGCGTTTTCTATCGCATCTGATTTTGACCCTCAGCTGATGCCGAAAATACAAAATCAGATCACGATGAGAAAAGTTTGCATCGTCATACAATCCCTTGTTTCGCGTCGTCCAAATCACCATTCTAGCTACAGCTAGGATCGCGAGAAACACCACACGCTTCTCACCCTGATACGGAGGAAGAACGTTGTCCACGACGTAACCAACGTCGAGCAGCACGAGCTGTTTGGGTTCGATGCGAGCCGTCCACTCGCCGACGTGATCCCAAAACGGGCGAACTCGCTCGCAGTAGTAGAAGGCGTGCTCAGCCGTTTCTTCCAAGCCACTGGCGCAGCGAGCGCAATCGGGCATGTCTGCCAGGCCCGCTTTGTAGTTCAAGCCGACAAGGGGTAACGCATTTCGCACAAGTCGCCAGGTGAGCGAGAACTCGGAGTTGTTCAAGAAGCTCGATCCTGGCGCCCAATTCCAATGAGAGCGAATCTCCTCCGTCGTCCAGCCGTGCCGCTCGCTGAGAGGATCAGAAGCGGAACCCACCACTAGCTCCCGATATAGTTCTTTTCGAGGCCGTGAAAGGTCACTGGACCCAAGAAGGTTACGAAGGGCCGTTCGGCACTCGCGGACAAACAGTGTTTCGCCCAAAGGCCTACGTCGACCTTCAGCCTTTGGGTCTGACTTTAGGCGAGGAAAAGTCCGACTCGCCTTCAGTCTCCACACTGCGTCCCCCGTCAAAGCTCTGCCCAGGTATGCAAGTCTTTCAGCAAGCCAGTGGCTCTCCAGATCAGGCATACCTAGACCCCCGTTGCGTGTACGTTGGATACAGACCTGCCTACGGACCATCGGCCTTGCACCTCCCCAGAGCAATCTGGAAAGGGATCGTTGCAGCGCCAACCGATTTACCTTAGGCAGAGGAAGTACAGCCAATCGGTAAAGGATCAAGGGGAAGACGTACACGGCGCACGCCTCCGCCCTGCCCTTTAAGGACAACCTCCTTGAAAGCCAGATTCCCACCTGAGCATTCACCTTGGCTTGTATTTCCGACCAATTTCGCTCCAGTTGGAGGCCGGGCCCGAACCACACCCCGAGGATGCGGACGGGTCCGTCACTCCAGCGGAACGGCCCCGGAAGAGTATTGCTACCCCTCCAAGCACCGAGCCGCAAACCTTCGCTTTTGTCAAAATTGACCTTGGCTCCTGCAATCCGCTCGTACTCGCTAACCGCCTTCTTCACAGCCTTTATATCCAGACGGCGGGATACAAACACTGTGATATCATCGGCGAACGCGGAAACCCTTGCCGTAAGAGGGCCAGCAAAAGGGACACCGCGCAGGGCCGGATTTGCCGTCCTATCCCTAAGCCTACGGAGCAGGGGCTCCAAAGCTAGGACATAGAGAAGAGGAGACAACGGGCAGCCCTGCCGGACCGACCGCTCGACCGCGAACACCGTCGAACGCCTTCCGTTCACCTGCACCACTGCCTGAGGGTTGTGGTACATCATGCTAATCCATCTGCGGAACTCCGGTTTGAATCCGGCAGTCTCCAAAACAGTCGCCAAAAACCGATGGTCAACCCTATCGAAGGCCTTGGACTGATCTAAACTGATCAGCGCGGCCTCGGTGCCGTCTTCTATACCCTCTAGGACCTCGCGAATCAAGTGCAGGTTGTCCTGGATCGATCTTCCCTTCACAGCAAAGGTCTGCTCAGAGCCGATCAGATCGCTAATGACAAGCTGTAAACGATTCGCTAAGACCCGGGCCAAAATCTTTAACTCTGTGTTAAGCAGAGTTATGGGCCTGTAATCGTCTAAACCCTCCCAAACATGCCTGCCACCTTTCTTCAGCAATGTGATCACGCCCTTGGTAACGCTACCAGGGATGGCTCCCTGGGCGAACCAATGGTTGAACACATCCGTCAGAATAGGCACAAACATGTGCGACATCCTCAAGTACACTTCGTAGGGCAAACCATCTAGTCCCGGCGACTTGTTGAGGCCGACCTGCTTCAACGCGTCACGGACTTCGCATTCAGTAACCACACCCTCGCAGCTAGCCGCTTCAGCCACCCCAAGGCGGGGAAAGTCGGCAAGATAGCTACGAAACTCCCGGAGCGGGAGATCAGTACAGCGGGCAAAGCGATCCCGAAAGTGCGCCCGAAAGGCGTCACGAATCTCACGAGTCGATCGCAGCAGTCGCCCATCCGGGGCCTTGACAGAACCGATATACCGATCGGGGAACCTTCGCACTTCTTCTTCACGCGCAGTCGCGTTCGTTTTCACAGCTTCGTTGAGAACTCTCTTTAACCTAGATCTAACTACGTATCCCTTGTAGCGCTCGCTACTCTCGCGCTCAAGGTCCCCCCTAGCTAGCTCTACGTTTAGGGAGTCCCCCCCAGCCACCGCCCGGGAAAGTCTATCGTCTATAGATTTCGCTTCCTTGGTCCTATCTAGGTTGAGCTGTCGACCGTACTTGGTAGCGAAATCTCTAATCCTATGTTTAAGAGATCCCCACCACCTATTCCCGGTAACCGCCCCCACTAACGCCCGCTGAATTAGGGATTCCAACCGGTCCCGGAAGTCCCGTATCTCCAGTAAGGAGGTATTGAACTTCCAGTAGCCGGCCAGACTAGGCCTATTTGCTAACCGTAGACTGACTCTAACAAGTTTATGGTCAGTCCACGCTATCAAGTGGAACGTGGGACAACTAACAAAATCAATGTCAGCTCGTCTCACTAACACTCTGTCCAAGTAGGAACCTACTTTGGCAGAGGGCGAACTATCTAGCCACGTCCACATCTCCCGCCCTGGGTGATCCAGACGAAACCTGTCGACGAGGTCATGACGAGTCATGAGGCCGGCAAGGCTGCTTTCACACCTTCCCACACGCCTAGCTCCCCGCCCGACCTTATCTATTTTGGGATCAAGGATCGCATTCCAATCACCCATTAAAACTAGCCGCTTCGTATCGTCCAGGAACGGCGCCAACCGACGAAAAAAGGAAACCCTCTCCACAACGATATTGGGCGCATAAACCGCAACCAGACGAAACTTGAAACTTTTCACGGCAACATCGGCCACAACCAGTCGGCCCCCGTCACCTGCAAAAACAACGTCAACATCAGCATCAAGGCTGCGTCCAACTAGCAAAGAAACCCCAACGCTGGTACGGCTGCCGTATGCTGAGAAAACGTTAAAATCGCTTTCCAGCACACGACAGTCGGCACCGCAAGTGAAGTGGGTTTCCTGCACTGCAGCAACATCTACACCGAGAGTTTTAAGTTCACCAAGCAAGCGCGTACACTTGCCCGGATCCCTCAATCCCCTCACATTCAAAGTAGCAAGGTTTAGAGCCATCAATCCCACTTACCTTACTCAGTGTCGACTACGGGCCGGAAATCCTTCGGGGTGAGGATGCCGACGGCCTGACGCAGGGATCCGGTGCCGAGCTCAGTACTTACTCGGTCGTCCCTGGTAATTCCACCGACATCCATAGGGTACCGCAACTTTAGGGACCTATAGAATGATGGGTGAACCAAAATCGGGACCCTGCCCGCACAGAAGGGTAGCATTTTTTTCAGCATTGGATTTTTCGTATCGACCAGCATTACATCCGCCCGGCTGGCCTCGTCAATAAAGTTCCAGAGTTCTTTGGTACGATTGCCAGCCAAGCGGACGAATGTGGTCAATTTTGGTGCGTCCTTGAATAGATGTGGTTTTGTGATGTCTTTAGTGTCAATTTTTTGGAGTGAGCGTAATGGTTTTAATGATTGTTTTAAAGTGTGGTCTATGTGTGGATTGTCCATGATATCTTCGCAGAAGTAAAAAGAGTTTATGGCACGTCGGGCTTCCGTAGAGCGTGCTCTTGGTTTTTGAACAGTTGCTGCTGATGTTGACGGTGTTTGGGGAGAGGGTGTAAGTCTGGTTGCTGAATAGGATCGAGTAAGCATTTTGGGGGTTTTAATTGGTGAAAGAGAGGGGGGTAATGGTGTTTCTGTTGGGATGATAGGGGTGGTTTTTGTTTTTTGTGGGAGAGGAATCAATTGTGCTGGTCTTTGTTTATTTTGGACTGGCGATTTTTCTGTTGTTTTTTCCCCCTTATGCTGAGGTATGGTGGTTGTTTGTGTGGGTTTTTTTGGATGTTTTTTCTCCCCCTCTTTAGTTGGTGAATCCTCGCTGTTTCTCCTTCTTTTTAAATTCATGGACATATCCATCGGTTCAATGTTTTGATTGTCTTCTTTTGTTGATTGTTTTTCAGTTGATTGTTTCGTATTTGTGGTCGTTGGTTTCGTAGTTGTAGTCAAAAGAGTTGTTGTATCTGTTGTTGCTGGGTTTTTGGGGGGAGTTTTTTTCCCTCCCTTTTTTCTGGTGACTTGCGTCCACCCTTCCTCATTTTCTTTAGGGGTTTCTTGTTTGTTTTCTGAGGTTTCTGTTGGTATTATTGCTGCTATGACAGGTGAAGGAGTATCAGTAGTAGTAGCAGTAGTAGTAGTCGTTGTTGTGGTGGTGATTGTTGATTTTTGAGGGCAGTTTTTTGAAAAGTGGCCGATGTTATTGCAAAACCAACATAGCGGTTTCCTGCCCTCAACTATGACTGTCATGGTTTGTTCGCGGTATCGTATTTTATGGGGAATTTTGTTAAACCCTCCCCTATCGAGGCACATAACGAATACGTAGTCACCGTACGCGGTTCCCCGTGTTGACGTTACTTGTGTGACTTGTTCCACGCCGCCGTATATACTTAGATAGGCGGCGAGGACGTCACCACTCAATTGCATAGATACATTGCATACGGTGACTCGTATTCTTCTTTTGCCTCGATATTCCGGTTGTAGCCGGAAGAAGCGTGTGGTGATGTTACCACCGGCGAGGCTTTTCGCTACTTCCTCTGAGGGTAATAAGACATCCCAGGTCGCGAAACTTCTGCGGCAGAAGTATTTCCCTGGGATGTTTGCTGTTTTCAAAAGGTCCTCAAATGTCTCCTTTTTTATCCCCGCTAGTCTCTTGGTCTTAATGTCCGTGACTACGAAGGACAGGGTCTTTGGTTCGACCGCCTCGACCAATTCGGGTATTGGTAGAATTTCCCCGTCTTTGAAATATTTTTCATATTTTTCGACCCTGTCTCTTGCGTAGTCACAAGGGGATTTTTTATTCACGCAATGTGAAGACCAAGAGACAGCCGTTTGTTTTTGTTTTTGTGCCGGTGGTATTGTACTTGCCGATGAAGAGAGGTCGAATGGAGCTTCTTCCGGCATTGGGGAGGGTTGCGTTTGGAATATGTCGGTCGGTGATTGTGATTTCATGTTGTTGGGCTCCCCCATAGTTGTGAAAACACAACCAGAGGGAGATGAAACGCGTATGGTGTTGCAAAAAATTCAGGCGAGACGAATAAATGTAGAACGATGAATGTTGATAAAAATGGCGGTCGTTTTTTTAAAAAAAAAGTTCAACAAAAAAATCGAGTCGCGTTTGACCCTCCTCACAAACAAAGAACAATAGTTTGAGGGGGGTCACAAAGCTTTAACAACAATAACAAAATTCAATAACAATAATTTAAACAAATTTTTAACAATAAAGAACTTACTTTTTCCAAGTGAAAAAAGAACTCAGACAAAAAAATTCAGCTTCTAGTCTGCTTTATTTCTGTGTAGTGTACACAGAAGGCACAAGGCCTTGAAGTTTTTGGGGAGGGGAAGGGAGCGGTCATACTTTTTCTATATAAACTAAGGAGACCTAGCTAGCCACATTCGCCGACCCATTCAACAATACAATAAATATCCATTCATCCATCGCCTTTTGCGCTACAATTACCACAATACCACATTTGCTCTATGAAGAAGTCCTACTTAAAATCCCGAGATTCGTGAATGATTTTATTTACAAGTATGATTTATTTACAATGAATGTGATGGGAATGGGAGAAAAACCCCGAAATATATATAAAAACAAGGAAAAATCCCCCGTTTGGTTGCCCTCCCATCCCCCCGTCTATAAAATTGGAGGCCGACTGTTTTCCGGGGCGAAAGAACCGGAAACAAGTCGGACCTACCCTAGGTGGGGCAGGGATCCTAATCTACAGGGGTGAAAAGAATTTAGGGGTCGGGCGCGGTATGGGTTAATACAAGTAGGTGATATGATTTTTATACATATGAATGTTCAAGATCTTCAGTAAACGTGGACTGGGATACGGATTGAGGTACAAAAATAATGGGGATGGGGAAGATCTTGAGAACTAACAACTAGATGACGGGGACAATGACTCACAAACATACTGCTAACTAGGTACCTGGGTACCAAAAGAAAAAGGGAACAGTTTTACTCACCAGGGGTGGGGTCCCTAAGGACCCGTACCGTAGACGCCATGAGCCGGCAGAGGAGGGAAGGATGACTCCAACGTTGCTCCCTTTCGCACGACCAGGCTCGCTGCATTCACCCACCTTTTGCTGAATGTTATGCGATCCAAGCGTTTTCTATCGCATCTGATTTTGACCCTCAGCTGATGCCGAAAATACAAAATCAGATCACGATGAGAAAAGTTTGCATCGTCATACAATCCCTTGTTTCGCGTCGTCCAAATCACCATTCTAGCTACAGCTAGGATCGCGAGAAACACCACACGCTTCTCACCCTGATACGGAGGAAGAACGTTGTCCACGACGTAACCAACGTCGAGCAGCACGAGCTGTTTGGGTTCGATGCGAGCCGTCCACTCGCCGACGTGATCCCAAAACGGGCGAACTCGCTCGCAGTAGTAGAAGGCGTGCTCAGCCGTTTCTTCCAAGCCACTGGCGCAGCGAGCGCAATCGGGCATGTCTGCCAGGCCCGCTTTGTAGTTCAAGCCGACAAGGGGTAACGCATTTCGCACAAGTCGCCAGGTGAGCGAGAACTCGGAGTTGTTCAAGAAGCTCGATCCTGGCGCCCAATTCCAATGAGAGCGAATCTCCTCCGTCGTCCAGCCGCGCCGCCCGCTGAGAGGATCAGAAGCGGAACCCACCACTAGCTCCCGATATAGTTCTTTTCGAGGCCGTGAAAGGTCACTGGACCCAAGAAGGTTACGAAGGGCCGTTCGGCACTCGCGGACAAACAGTGTTTCGCCCAAAGGCCTACGTCGACCTTCAGCCTTTGGGTCTGACTTTAGGCGAGGAAAAGTCCGACTCGCCTTTAGTCTCCACACTGCGTCCCCCGTCAAGGCTCTGCCCAGGTATGCAAGTCTTTCAGCAAGCCAGTGGCTCTCCAGATCAGGCATACCTAGACCCCCGTTGCGTGTACGTTGGATACAGACCTGCCTACGGACCATCGGCCTTGCACCTCCCCAGAGCAATCTGGAAAGGGATCGTTGCAGCGCCAACCGATTTACCTTAGGCAGAGGAAGTACAGCCAATCGGTAAAGGATCAAGGGGAAGACGTACACGGCGCACGCCTCCGCCCTGCCCTTTAAGGACAACCTCCTTGAAAGCCAGATTCCCACCTGAGCATTCACCTTGGCTTGTACTTCCGACCAATTTCGCTCCAGTTGGAGGCCGGGCCCGAACCACACCCCGAGGATGCGGACGGGTCCGTCACTCCAGCGGAACGGCCCCGGAAGAGTATTGCTACCCCTCCAAGCACCGAGCCGCAAACCTTCGCTTTTGTCAAAATTGACCTTGGCTCCTGCAATCCGCTCGTACTCGCTAACCGCCTTCTTCACAGCCTTTATATCCAGACGGCGGGATACAAACACTGTGATATCATCGGCGAACGCGGAAACCCTTGCCGTAAGAGGGCCAGCAAAAGGGACACCGCGCAGGGCCGGATTTGCCGTCCTATCCCTAAGCCTACGGAGCAGGGGCTCCAAAGCTAGGACATAGAGAAGAGGAGACAACGGGCAGCCCTGCCGGACCGACCGCTCGACCGCGAACACCGTCGAACGCCTTCCGTTCACCTGCACCACTGCCTGAGGGTTGTGGTACATCATGCTAATCCATCTGCGGAACTCCGGTTTGAATCCGGCAGTCTCCAAAACAGTCGCCAAAAACCGATGGTCAACCCTATCGAAGGCCTTGGACTGATCTAAACTGATCAGCGCGGCCTCGGTGCCGTCTTCTATACCCTCTAGGACCTCGCGAATCAAGTGCAGGTTGTCCTGGATCGATCTTCCCTTCACAGCAAAGGTCTGCTCAGAGCCGATCAGATCGCTAATGACAAGCTGTAAACGATTCGCTAAGACCCGGGCCAAAATCTTTAACTCTGTGTTAAGCAGAGTTATGGGCCTGTAATCGTCTAAACCCTCCCAAACATGCCTGCCACCTTTCTTCAGCAATGTGATCACGCCCTTGGTAACGCTACCAGGGATGGCTCCCTGGGCGAACCAATGGTTGAACATATCCGTCAGAATAGGCACAAACATGTGCGACATCCTCAAGTACACTTCGTAGGGCAAACCATCTAGTCCCGGCGACTTGTTGAGGCCGACCTGCTTCAACGCGTCACGGACTTCGCATTCAGTAACCACACCCTCGCGGCTAGCCGCTTCAGCCACCCCAAGGCGGGGGAAGTCGGCAAGATAGCTACGAAACTCCCGGAGCGGGAGATCAGTACAGCGGGCAAAGCGATCCCGAAAGTGCGCCCGAAAGGCGTCACGAATCTCGCGAGCCGATCGCAGCAGTCGCCCATCCGGGGCCTTGACAGAACCGATATACCGATCGGGGAACCTTCGCACTTCTTCTTCACGCGCAGTCGCGTTCGTTTTCACAGCTTCGTTGAGAACTCTCTTTAACCTAGATCTAACTACGTATCCCTTGTAGCGCTCGCTACTCTCGCGCTCAAGGTCCCCCCTAGCTAGCTCTACGTTTAGGGAGTCCCCCCCAGCCACCGCCCGGGAAAGTCTATCGTCTATAGATTTCGCTTCCGCGGTCCTATCTAGGTTGAGCTGTCGACCGTACTTGGTAGCGAAATCTCTAATCCTATGTTTAAGAGATCCCCACCACCTATTCCCGGTAACCGCCCCCACTAACGCCCGCTGAATTAGGGATTCTAGCCGGTCCCGGAAGTCCCGTATCTCCAGTAAGGAGGTATTGAACTTCCAGTAACCGGCCAGACTAGGCCTATTTGCTAACCGTAGACTGACTCTAACAAGTTTATGGTCAGTCCACGCTATCAAGTGGAACGTGGGACAACTAACAAAATCAATGTCAGCTCGTCTCACTAACACTCTGTCCAAGTAGGAGCCTACTTTGGCAGAGGGCGAACTATCTAGCCACGTCCACATCTCCCGCCCTGGGTGATCCAGACGAAACCTGTCGACGAGGTCATGACGAGTCATGAGGCCGGCAAGGCTGCTTTCACACCTTCCCACACGCCTAGCTCCCCGCCCGACCTTATCTATCTTGGGATCAAGGATCGCATTCCAATCACCCATTAAAACTAGCCGCTTCGTATCGTCCAGGAACGGCGCCAACCGACGAAAAAAGGAAACCCTCTCCACAACGATATTGGGCGCATAAACCGCAACCAAACGAAACTTGAAACTTTTCACGGCAACATCGGCCACAACCAGTCGGCCCCCGTCACCTGCAAAAACAACGTCAACATCAGCATCAAGGCTGCGTCCAACTAGCAAAGAAACCCCAACGCTGGTACGGCTGCCGTATGCTGAGAAAACGTTAAAATCGCTTTCCAGCACACGACAGTCGGCACCGCAAGTGAAGTGGGTTTCCTGCACTGCAGCAACATCTACGCCGAGAGTTTTAAGTTCACCAAGCAAGCGCGTACACTTGCCCGGATCCCTCAATCCCCTCACATTCAAAGTAGCAAGGTTTAGAGCCATCAATCCCACTTACCTTACTCAGTGTCGACTACGGGCCGGAAATCCTTCGGAGTAAGGATGCCGACGGCCTGACGCAGGGATCCGGTGCCGAGCTCAGTACTTACTCGGTCGTCCCTGGTAATTCCACCGACATCCATAGGGTACCGCAACTTTAGGGACCTATAGAATGATGGGTGAACCAAAATCGGGACCCTGCCCGCACAGAAGGGTAGCATTTTTTTCAGCATTGGATTTTTCGTATCGACCAGCATTACGTCCGCCCGGCTGGCTTCGTCAATAAAGTTCCAGAGTTCTTTGGTCCGATTGCCAGCCAAGCGGACGAATGTGGTCAATTTTGGTGCGTCCTTGAATAGATGTGGTTTTGTGATGTCTTTAGTGTCAATTTTTTGGAGTGAGCGTAATGGTTTTAATGATTGTTTTAAAGTGTGGTCTATGTGTGGATTGTCCATGATATCTTCGCAGAAGTAAAAAGAGTTTATGGCACGTCGGGCTTCCGTAGAGCGTGCTCTTGGTTTTTGAACAGTTGCTGCTGATGTTGACGGTGTTTGGGGAGAGGGTGTAAGTCTGGTTGCTGAATAGGATCGAGTAAGCATTTTGGGGGTTTTAATTGGTGAAAGAGAGGGGGGCAATGGCGCTTCCGTTGGGATGATAGGGGTGGCCTTTGTCCCCTGTGGGAGAGGAATCAATTGTGCCGGTCCCCGCCTATTCTGGACTGGCAACTCTTCCGCTGTTTCCTCCCCCCCACGCCGAGGTATGGTGGGTGCTTGTGTGGGTCCCCCTGGATGTTCCTTCTCCCCCTCCCCAGCCGGCGAATCCTCGCCGTCCCTCCTTCTTTCCAAACTCATGGCCACATCCATCGGCTCAATGCTCTGATTGTCCTCCCCCGCTGACTGTTTTGCAGTTGATTGCCTCGCACTTGTTGTCGTTGGCCTCGCAGCTGTAGTCAAAAGAGCTGCTGCACCTGCCGCTGCTGGGTTTTTTGGGGGAGCCCCCCTCCCTCCCTTTCTTCTGGTGACTTGCGTCCACCCCTCCTCACCCTCCTTAGGGGTTTCTTGCTTGTTTTCTGAGGCCTCTGTTGGTACCACTGCTGCTATGACAGGTGAAGGAGTATCAGCAGTAGCAGCAGTAGTAGTAGTCGTTGTTGTGGTGGTGACTGCTGGCCTCCGAGGGCAGTTCTTCGAAAAGTGGCCGATGCTATTACAAGACCAACACAGCGGCCTCCTGCCCTCAACCACGACTGTCATGGTTTGCTCGCGATAGCGCACCTTATGGGGAACTCCGTCAAACCCTCCCCCACCGAGGCACACAACGAACACGCAGTCACCGCACGCGGCTCCCCGCGCTGACGCCACTTGTGTGACCTGCTCCACGCCGCCGCACATACCTAGACAGGCGGCGAGGACGTCACCACTCAATTGCACAGACACACTGCATACGGTGACTCGCACTCCTCCTCCGCCTCGACACTCCGGCTGCAGCCGGAAGAAGCGCGTGGCGATGCTACCACCGGCGAGGCCCTTCGCTACCTCCTCCGAGGGCAAAAGGACGTCCCAGGTCGCGAAACCTCTGCGGCAGAAGCACCTCCCTGGGATGCTCGCTGCTTCGAGCAGGTCTTCGAATGTCTCCCCTCTCATCCCCGCCAGTCTCCCGGTCCCAATGTCTGTGACTACGAAGGACAGGGTCTTCGGTTCGACCGCCTCGACCAATTCGGGTATTGGGAGAATTTCCCCGTCCTTGAAATACTTTTCATACTTTTCGACCCTGTCTCTTGCGTAGTCACAAGGGGATTTTTTATTCACGCAATGTGAAGACCAAGAGACAGCTGTTTGTTTTGGTTTTTGTGCCGGTGGTATTGTACTTGCCGATGAAGAGAGGTCGAATGGAGCTTCTTCCGGCATTGGGGAGGGTTGCGTTTGGAATATGTCGGTCGGTGATTGTGATTTCATGTTGTTGGGCTCCCCCATAGTTGTGAAAACACAACCAGAGGGAGATGAAACGCGTATGGTGTTGCAAAAAATTCAGGCGAGACGAATAAATGTAGAACGATGAATGTTGATAAAAATGGCGGTCGTTTTTTTAAAAAAAAAGTTCAACAAAAAAATCGAGTCGCGTTTGACCCTCCTCACAAACAAAGAACAATAGTTTGAGGGGGGTCACAAAGCTTTAACAACAATAACAAAATTCAATAACAATAATTTAAACAAATTTTTAACAATAAAGAACTTACTTTTTCCAAGTGAAAAAAGAACTCAGACAAAAAAATTCAGCTTCTAGTCTGCCCTGTTATTAGAAGCTACTGCTATATATGGCAGATGGACTAGTTCATTGTGTGGGAAAAGGTGGGTGATACCCAACACCATTGGGTATCAAGAACCTATATGATCAGGCGAGGTTAAGTTGGCCTAAAACCGTAGGTTCTAAGTCTGTGCTTCAAGCAATAGAGGTAAATACGGTGAGTAGATTTGGAGATTATCAGACGAGCTGGGCACCTTCCTGTCCAGTGTGGTTCTTCACTTTATCAATCTTAGCAAAAAATCACCCGGAACTGCCGAATTGTGCCTCACATTACAAAAATACAGCAAACATTTTGAATCACACAAGTAAAAGCAGATCTGAATGCACTCAGTTTAGAAAAACGGCAAGCTTAGTGTCTAACTGACTTGTATATCTCTGCTGACGCTTCATAAAGATGCCAATATCAGATACAACATTGTAGAGAATACTATAATGTGTCATTAGACGTCTGTTATCGGAAATAAACATTCTCAATTATTCTTGATTAATTAACTGAAAACTAAATTAGTACATACCAGAAGTATTATGATCACATTTTACTCCTTTAAGAGTTTTTCATACCAGCGTTAGTAATTGGTCTTTCACTAGAGTTTGAATTACGAAGTCTCCTTGTGTCTCCAGGTCTCTTCTCAGTATACTGGCCGATCTTAATAATGCTGTAGTCTAGTTGGTATTCACCTGTCATTCTATTTCCAAGTCTACGATTACCTTTACAAATCCTTAGGAGATTGTTCCAAGTGCTTCAATTACTATTGGTATCACAGTCATCTTTATAGTTTTAGTTCTCTAGCAAAGTCTCCATACTTTTTCGCTTTCTTTTGATTTTACTCTGTGGTCTGCTGGGACGGTAAAATTTACTATTAGACAGGTTCTCTTTTTTTTTTTTTTTTTACTCTTAATAGGTGTGGTCGTCTGGACGAGATTAGATGATACGTTTATGTCTCAAAATCCCAGAGAGGTTTGTGCGTCTCATTCTCCAGGACGAATTCTGCTTTGAGCAAACAACACTTGTTCGTGTAGTTAAATTTCAATTTCTTGCACAATTCCCAATGGATCACCCTCCCTACCCAGACGTGTCTAGTCTTATTTACTGCATTCGCTTATAATGTGATTGATTGTTTCGTCTCTATCACCACATAACCAACATATGCTATTTTGATGCGTCTTATCTATTCTTGCTTTGATATGATTGGTTCTTATGACGTTATTTTGTGCAGCTATTTAAAGAGATCCAGTTTCTTTCTTAAGGTTTCCTATTCTTAGACACGTCCATGTTTTCTCGTGTGAAATGTGGCTTATTAGATGTTTAAAACATCCATAGAGTGGTTTTTCTTCTCATTTTTGCTTTCTTAATTTTGTTCTGTTGGTATTCATGCTGTCAGTTTTTTTTGTGTGGCTATAACCAGTCTTTCTCCGCGCTTTTGAATGTAGTCTACAAGTCGTTCTATTGATGCGTCAACGCTGTCTTCAGTGCTGGTAAGTCTTTTTCCTCTTTCTTTACTTGACATATACAATCTGTTTACATAATCTCTGGGTTGTAATGTTTTATGTATGGTCATTAGTTTTCTTGTTCTCCAATCTATTTCAAGAATGGTTCCGAATATCTTACGAGGTGAACAGCCCATGTATTTATTCCTTTGATAAGGTTTCTGGTATATTGTTTTGTCGCGAGTAGCTTTCAGGTTCTCCTGAGATACTCATTTTAAATTCTTTCTTTTATTTCCACTTGTTTGATGGTGTCAGTTTCCAATATCCCCAAGTTTTTGTAGGTTTCTTTTTCTTCAAGCATCTTCATTTTTTCTGGATTTGGCAGTTCCATTCCGTCCGTAATGTGTTGTTCACTGCTGTTCATTATTAGTAGGGCGCATTTTTTCTAAGCAAAATTCCATCCCTATAGCCTGACTGTATATTCTCACAGCGTTTATTAGAATTTCCAATTTTTTTCCATTTCTTGCAAACGCTTTGATGTCGTCCATGTACATTAAGTGGTTGATCTTTTCCGGTGATATATTGCTTGTATCTTGCTGTGAATATTGTGGGTTTGTGAATGAGTGGTATCATCGCAATCATAGATAGTAATAGTGACAGTGCATATCCTTGGAATATACCTCTTTGGATTACGCGTCATCTAAGCTTTTCTCTCCTGCTGTCAATTCCACTCTCCAGGTTTTCATGGTTTTCTCGATAAACGTTATGACTTCATCTGATATTTTGTACATTTTGAAGCAGTTTACTATCCAGTTTTGGAGGACCAAATCACATGTCTTTTTGTAGTCAATCCCGGCCATCGCTAGATTTTTCTGTCTCGTCTTGCTCTCGTTGAGGGAGTGCTGATAAATGTAGAGTAGCTCTCCTGTGTCTCTAGATTCTTTGCAGCATCCTTTCTGTTTCTCAGAGAAGTCGGTGAAATAAATCTCTTTCCTTATTTGTGCAGTTAGTATTTTCCACATCATAGGTAGTTACGTTATGGGTCCCTAGTTGTTTGGTGCGATTCCTTTGAGAGGGTCTTTTTGGATCAAGCTGTCTTTCCTTTGGTCATCCATTCGGGTACGTGTGCTTCTTGTGGACATCTATTCATTTCGAGTGCTAGTCTGTCATGACTGGTGGTGAATTTCTTGAACCAAAATCCATGTATTTTATCATGGCTTGGAATTTTCGAATTTGTTTTTTTTTTTAGTGTTGTTCTGAAAAAAATCTGTTTTCGGTCGTTCTTCGAGTCCTTCTAGATCTTTTGCCATGTTGCTTATCCATTCGGCTTTTTTCTTATATTCTCTTGGTTTAAATATTTTACTTTGAAATTATTTTGCATCCAGTTGTTGGCATGTTTTCTTGTCATCTTCCCTAATTTGTTGGTAGATTTTTCTTTCGTTGTTTTAGAATGTCCCGTTTTGCTTATATTGTTTTACCTTGTGGATCTCTTTTTAATATTTCATATTTTGCCAGTACTTTTTGGTTTATTTCCTCAAGTTGCATTGTTATTTTTACTTGTATTGTTTTTTTCTTTTTGTCGCAATATGTTTCCGCCTTTTCCCTTTGTTTTATCATTTTTGCTTGTTGTCTTAGATTTTTTCTTGATATATGTGTTAGTATTTGATTTATTTTTTCGGTTTCCGTCTTGGCTATTCTCCGTTTTATTTTTCTTAGTGAAGCTAACGTAGTCTTTTTTCATTCATAATTCTCCTTAAATTTTCTAAATTTATTTTTTGTTCTTGTGTTAGCGTTTGCTCTGTGTTGTTTGGCTGTGTTTTGTTTTTATTTTCAGAAGTTGGCGGTTCAATTCGGTTAGACTGTTCTTGTTTGTCAGTACTGGATGAGTATGATATTTTATAAGTATCTAGTTCCTTATTTGTTTCCTGGCGTATTTCTAGTATTTTAAGGTCAAAATACCAACCTTTCTATTTTATTGTCGTAACTTGGTCATCGAATTTTTGATTTGTTGTCTGAAAACTTGTGCATTCTTGCCATATATCTATCATTCTTTTTCTATATCCTCATAGTGTAGAGTTACTCCTAAATTAGCTGTACAGTACAAGTTAGTTGTCTTCCCTATGTGACGTGGTATACTATAGAGAGAGTGAAGGCGTTTGAATACCCTACCCCTCTCTGGCTTTGAATCAACAAGAGTTAAGTAAGATCTGAAGACAGAGACCGACCGTTAAAGTGGTAGGGGAGACAAATGGTAAACTAACTATATCCCTTGCACTTTAGCCTGTTGAAGCGATAGACGACAGAGGGCAAGGTCATTCGAGTGGCGTTATTCGGTGAGGTGGTAGACAAAGAAAAGATGATTGATTGATCGATAGAATCTTCGAGCCAAACGGCCGGCATGCGTTAGAGAAATTTGAAAGATAATACTTAGTTTCGAGCGGAACAGCTTTGAAAGCAGTCGCTGTGCCGACGAGCTCTGGGAGAAAGAAATGAATCACCCGTAAAAAGAATAATGTCTGGGATCTGAAATCCGTCAAAGATAAGTACACCTCACACAGTTTTCTTTTTCCAAATCTTAAATATTGGAAAGTAGTGTGTATTCTAAAAACTGTGAATGTCCTATTTCATCAATTATTAAAAATATTGTAACATTTCTACACGCCTCACTCCGGCGTCTTAGGCACTTTTATTCAAGTAAAAAAAGAGAAAAAAGAGAAAGAAGAAAAAGGACTGTTGAGAGACATTTTTGTTTGATGTTTTCTGTTGACAAAATATTTCCGGTATTTGAAAAGAGAAAAAAAAAAAGAACTGTTTCTTGAATTTCCGCATTATTTGTTTTGATCGTCGCATATTAAATTTTTGTTATATTTTAAAAGCACCCCAGTGTTGAAATGTTTTGATTATTCTCTTCCTCTGTTGAATTGATTTCTTTTGACATGTATTTTATATCTCGGCCTCATTCCACTTTCATTAATTCTGGCTAACATATCTCGTTGCCTCCCTAAACAATATAAGAGTATTTGGAAATCTATCTACAGTTAATGTCAACTAACCTAGATGTTCATTCCTCGCGATATGAAGGGGTAGGAGGACAAGGACTTGGTAGCATATTTAAGAACATGTACAATTGGCAACCCCTTTACCGACGTCAGAGACCAGTCTAATCTCGAACCAGCATCCACATTATTTGTTTATTTCACATACGCCTAAATGGGAATCTTGTCCGGGAATTATTTTGTTGAGTGACAAGTTCAGGGCTGTTCTCGGCGATATAGATTCTACGTAACAGCCCTTTTAATGAGGAAAATGACCGAGACGTCAATATCTTAAGGTCAGAGTTGAATCCAACGTCACACCTAGTTCATGGTTTCTGGTTACATCTCTGAATTGTGTGTTTCCTTAGATTGTCATTCGTGTATCTAAAAAATAACAGCCAATATTCGCAGGATGACTATCGGGTCTCACGTGTTGGCTATCAGGAGAGCATCTGCCGATCACGACAGCCAGGTGTATTGCCTGGGTCCAACGTTGGTCCAATATTTTGATTCGACATTTTTATCATGGGTGGTGTATTGTTGCTATACCAGACCCAGGGGTTATTTAAAATCTGCACACCTTGCATTAAAGTGGCCTAGTTTTCTAAAATAAGAGAACTCTTAAGCGGGTCATACAAAGAAAAACAAAGCAAAAACAAACGTGATGGGTAGATTAACCTCATCAGTAGTCACCATACTTGTAGATGTGTAGCAGTAGTTTCCTGACTGAATTGATTGATCCTGGCCGTTGACAGGTGGGATTCATCCGCCCAGCATCTGGTGAAGTACGCCATTAGCCCAGTGGAGGGTACATCCACCATAGTTCACATCCACCATGCTGCTTCCCATGGCTTCTGAGGTTTTGCTTGTGGTATAAGAATAATTTTAAACTTAGAATATGTTAATCTATGTTGAAACTATACGGGATTACCGTACGTACTGGCCTTTTTGACTGACATTTCAGGGTCGTGATCTAGACTTGTGCTAATTAAGTCATAGAGTCAGCAGGAACTAATTATTGCTGAGATTAATCCCCCAGGACAGATTAGTGCCTTCCGGTTCCTATTTCATATCTGGTTCTGGACACTATATAAAGTAAAATTAAAGTAAAGTTGGCGACCCAAAGGCTCCCTTTTCAATAGCTACTACACCGAGGTGTTGGGGAGGGCGTTACTTCTTTTCCTGGATTGCTCCACTACCCTTGATCCATATCTTATAATGCTGAGTGTTAAGCAAGGCGGTATCAAGTACCATTTTTTGAGTCTTTGGTATGACTCGACCTGGGATTGAACCCAGGTCTTCCGGACTATTTGCGAATACTCTACCCATTAGGCCAATTGCTCGGTTATGTAATCTATCCTTAATTGAAGGTCCTGGCAATGCAGAAGATATTGGAATTTTACTCTAACATATCTATTTAAAGACACACTCGACAGAATTGGAGACAGAATTTGTTTTTTCTTCTTCTTGAAAAAAGAAGGCTTTTAACTTGCTTTTAAGATTATTCACTTGGAAAAATAGACTTCAAATTAACAGAATCGTCTTTTCATTTAAATAGCATATAATGTTCAGCAAAGATTTTACCTTAGGGGAAAAAATAAGATCTAACACATGCATTTAAAACAATTTAGTTAAAAAAAGACGAAGGATCTACTACCCCAAGTCCTCCTTCTTACAAAGCACAAGTCAATAAATCCCCACCTTTATTTTTGGTTTTGACTTTCGGAACCTTTATCTAACGCCTTTTGGGTGTGGAGCAGTTTTGAGGATTGTTATTTAGTTTTGGTGGTTTTATAGAGTAAAAAATAATATACACGTGTCTTTAGAGTTGTCCATTTGATATCCCCTTCCCCCCATAAACATACGCCTCTATACGCATTCAAACAATTTTTAAGATATTCGAATTTTACACTAACTTATCTATTCCAAAACACACACGACAGAATTTGGCACAGAATTTTGTATGTGTGTGTGCGTGTGTGTGTGTGTTTTGCCTCCTTAGGCATTTTCGCTTTTTACTATCATCTCAGTTCAAACTTTAAAAAACAAATAAAGAAACTTAGCAAATCTTTGTAAAATATATATAAAAAAAGGATTCATTATTTTGAATGCAAATACTCCCCAGTATCAACAGTTCGATGCAAACAGTTTATAATAATTTTTTCTTTAATGTATCTATCAATTTGTTTGTTTCTAATACTTATCGCTATGAGTCAATCTGCAAATGTCAAAATATGTTCATGAAATGAAACTTTTTTTTAATTCAGAATGTTAGGAATACATTAAATGTCACTTTCGCTACAACCTGTGTAATGAAAAACGAACAAGGTAATAGCTTGACTTGAAGCTTTATTGAAATCTAACGCAACTGTCACCAGTTAGGGTGGAGCTTTATAAATATATATACAGGTATCTGATCAAAGATGAGGTTGACACAGGGAAAGAAAATGAGGCAAAACCTGATGCCGACAACAGTAGTTGTCACTGAAAGTTCGTAAAGCCAAAGAATTTTAAAAAAATTATCGATAATATCCCTTTTTCTAAAAGGTTATGACATTGCTTTAGGGGGAAAAAAAAGAAGTTTATCAAGATAGAAATATAGATTTAATAAAACAAAGAACATAACGTAAATCTAAAATACAAAGTCTGAAATTATAATTTTTATTTCTTGAAGCAAATTTTTTAATGAATAAAATTAAAAACAAATTATTATTAACGAAAACTGAAGGGATCTTCACTTGTTGACTCAGTTTTAGTATTACCACCTCTGGCGGTGTAACGGTTAACAAGCTAGACAAGCAAACCTACACGAGTGAGTTCGAGTCTCATTGGGTGCCCAATTCATTCGGCCTTGTGCCACATCAAAGCAAATAGCTTTGTAAATTACTATTACCAGGTATTTGTTGTTGGTTTTATTATGCGATTGGTTTGGTTGCTTTGTTTAATGGCATACCAACCTTTCTTGGTTATTTAATACCAAAGACAACCTTCAAGAAGAACACTAGTGGTACTATTTAACCCATAGCTGGGAGGATAAGGAGGTTCATACCTTTCCCCAATGGTATTTGTCCGAAAGTGAACATAACAGCGTGACTAGATTTCGAACTCGGTTACAATTATTCCGCAGTCCATCGCTTTACCCTTTAAACCACGAGGACACCCACCTATTATGTGCTTCAACTATTTATTTATAATAAGTTTTCTCTATCTGCAAAAATTTTAATCTTGAAATTGAAAATATATAAAAAAATCAGCTCGTCTCATCATAGCTTCCAGTGATACGAAGAAAAAATATCTGCAATATTCGGTTAACTTATTTGTGAGGGTGAATGAAAATTAAATTTGGTTACAGTGGGGGTAGAGTATCAAGTCAAAAACTTGGAGAAGCACTGATCTAGAACAACAAAACATATGTACTATTTGTTTTACTAAGTTCAGTACATTTGGAAGATCAATAAAAGAATTATTAAATAAATAAAAAAGAAAACACAACAAAATAAAGAACAAAACCAACAAAAAGAAGAAAATAAGGGAAAACAAAAAAAATGCTCATTCCCCTTTTAGTTGAACCAATAACATTTTAGCTTTACTCTTTATATTGATAGATAAATATCTAAATGAACTTAAAGATCAATGTATATATATATATATATATATGTATTTATGTATGTATTATGATGTCGTATTGGAGGAAAAGATACCAAAACTTAGACGTTCATTAGTTTAACTGCAGACGCTAAAACATCAAAGAAGTGTAAAAAAACAATAAAAATGTTTGGTATTTTCCCTTTTTATGTTGTTACAAAGAATAAATTGTAGTCAGAAAATTGATTAATTATATTTGATTTGGTGCTTATAGAACATAAACTAGACGCTACAATGTATTCGTTAAATTGATGCTTACCACAAACAGTTGCTCACAACACAGCATCAAATGTTCCATCTTAATGGAAAAATTCTAACTTTCTTGATCTTCAAACCTTTGTAACAATGACCGTAATATATAAAGAAAACACAGAAAAATATAAAAGGATGACGAAAGGGCTTTGTAAACTTTGGAGCTACACACAGAAACCATCGTTTACCAATCAAGAATTGGAATACAGCAGAATAATTCTCAGACACATATGAAGACCACAAAAAAACTCAAAGCAAAATAAACTGGAAAGTAAGAAAAATTGAAGTAGCTTACAACAAAAACACCACAAAGTAATCTTTGCCAAGAAAAAAAAAACATAATTTTCTTCCAAGAACAAAAACTATTAAAAATAAACGATCAGAAATCATAACTAAATATAGACATGAAAACAAATTTCTATAAAGTTATAAGAAAACTAACAACTCTCCAGATAAATAAAAAAATTATAGAAATAAAACAAAAATAAAATATGATAAATAAGAATAAAAGATAGATACGAATAAAATAAACAACAGTAACAACAACCACAATAGCAATAATAATAAGAAAGAGAACTTACAATCTAGTAGATTTTGTCTTTCCAGCAGACCATGGAGAGAAAATAAAGGAAAGTGGAAAGATAAACAAATACTTGGACCTATCAAGAGAACTAAAAAAATATAGAATCTGAGATTGACGGTGATACCAAATGTAATTTGTGCACTCGGAACGATCACCAAAATCTTGGTAAAAGAACTGGAAGCACTGGAAATCGGAGGACGAATCGATACCATTCAGACTAAAGCATTGTTGATATCCTCAGAATAATTAGAAGAGTCCTGAAGATCTGAGGAGACTTGTTGTCACTTAGATTCTTGTGAAAAACCGCCTGCTAACTTTTACGTGAAACACTATCAAGGAGTAATAATAATGATAATAATATGGTTAAAGCAATAATCGACAAGACTCAACAAAATAGCAGATGTACACTATATGGTGATAGAGATGAAACGATCAATCACATTATAAGCGAATGCAGTAAATTAACGCAAACTGTGTATTAGACTAGATACGACTGGGTGGGCATGGTGATCCACTGAGAATTGTGCGATAAGTTTAGATTTGACCATAGAAACAAGTGATATATTCACAACCCAGAATCCGTCCTGGAAAATAGGATGTAAATATTTTTTTAGATTTTGAGATACAAACGAATCACCTAATCTCGGCCAGACGACCAGACATACAGACAGTCAACAGCAAAAAGAAACAAAAGACAAAAAACAAAAAACGAAAGAGAACCTGTTGAATGGTGGACTTTGCCGTTCCGGCGGATCAGAGGGTAAAACTGAAGGAAGGCGAAAAGAGAGATGAATACCTGGACCTTGCTAGAGAATTGAAACAACTAAGGCACATTAAAGTGACGGTGATACCAATTGTAAATTGTTTGCTCAGTACAGTCATCGAAAGATTAATACAAAAACTGGAGGACTTGGAAATAAGGGGGAGAGTGGAGATCATCCAAAATACTGCATTATTAAGATCGACCAGAATACTGAGAAGAGTCCTGGAGGCTTGAGGTTTGCTGTCACCCAGACTCCAGTAGAAAACCATCAGCTAACGTCGGTGTGAAAAACTCTCAAAAGAGTCATAATGATATGATAAATTAAACATAATAATGTATATAAACAAATCAACAAATTAATATAAATATGAAAGTAACCACGGAGCCTGAATCACACCATCCTTCTCATTAAGCTGTATATGAATTATAAAAGTGTACACAGCATGTGGGAACTGAGAGTCATCGGGCACGTTTGACTCTATATGTGCGCTCTCCTAACTTATATATATATATATATATATACACAGATATATATATATATATATATATATATATATACATATATATATATATATATATATATATATATATATAGAGAGAGAGAGAGAGAGAGAGAGAGAGTGGGGGGAAACTAGGAATAAATTCGACAGAATTGAAATGTACAAAAAAACAAAACAAAACAAAAAAAAAAAAACAAGTCATCGGAGGATGATTTTATTTATTAGATTATTTGTCTTGGTCGAACGTTTCAGTTTTTTTAGACCTTCATCGTGGCATTTAAATTTTTAAATGAAACGAAAAAGATGAGAAAGTTTTGCGCATTCTATTTCCGTTCTGTTTGAAAATTGTGTAATGTAATTAGCATTCGAAAATTTTTAAAAATCCATATCACATATATCTATGATAATATTAATATTTACTCTCTACCAATTACAAACATTCCATGACCCATCTATCCAACTTCATTAATATCAGACAGCTTTTTACTATCTATCTCAGTCTTCTTGATCTATCTATCTATCTATCTATCTATCTATCTATCTATAAAACAAAGCCAACTTATTTTAATAAGGAATTTTGAAACTTTCAGCATCAATCTGACCAAATAAGGAGACCACTTAAAAAAGCAACAAAAAAGCAGGTGTCTGGTTGTAGTTTAAAATGATTTCGGTGTTTTTTTTATAATTTATGTAAACTAAAATCTTAAAATCTATAAAACGAAAGTTGTAATTTGTTTCTAACTTAGAACAAACTTTTCTGTATTTCCTTTTCTCAAATCTCGAATGAGTACATATATTCGTTTTCGGGGACTAGAAGTTTTACGAGACATAGAATTCTGTATAATCTTGTCCTGGATTCGATGTGGGTATTTTTTTTATAACTAATTAAATTCCTGATTGTCTTTGAGGAATTCGTGACTGTTTTTATCCTTAGGTTGTCTAAGTTTTTTTAATGGTATTTGTTGTTGAATAGTTGTGTAAAATATCTAAGTAATGAAATATTATTGAAAAATTATTGTTTACAATTTTTGGAGAACGCTTAAGTTTGTGGATTTTGAGAGCTTTTATTTTGGCGCTTTTTATAAAAGATTTAGAATTGAAGTCAAGCGAAGGAATTTTCTGTATAGTCAAATTCATCATTTAAACTTTTGCAAATAGTATCTCTAAAATTTTCTGCTGTAGTCAAGGGGAGGGTTCAAATGATGACACGACACAGAAATAAGTAATAAGAAATATATTGAAGGCAAATAATACATAAACAAACGATAGCTGGGAGAAACCCCTCCCAAGCTTAACAATCAGGGACATTACTGCTCTTGGTAACAACACACCGAGACTGCATCTGGGACTGCGACTGCGCAGAAGAGAGCTCAATTGGAATATGTCACATGCGGACGAGTCTATCTATAGGGGATATCCCAACACTTACTCATCTTTCTCGTCTCATCTGAGAACGTATACGTCCTGATGAAGTTTAAAAACCGTTCAACGTTGGCCAAAAATTCACTGATAACAATCATCATTTGAAGTCCTTATGTTTCGTTTTTGTACATTTGCATATATGTCACGCTATCAGTACAGATATCCCTGACCCTCTTCCGCCACCCCACTTTATTGTTGTAGGGATGGGGGTCTTACACATCGGTAGAGATGCAGTCAGTATATTTTACTGCCCCGGCCGACTAGGCAGATAATAAAACGAGGATGCCTAGACTCCTGTCTACGCGACGAGACATCATTTTATCATACAAGTTACCCAGCGGAGTACACGTCTATACTTAAATTCTGGATTTATAAATTTGTAAAATTTAACTGTCAGACCTAAGTCAGAGAGAGAGAGAGAGAGAAAGAGAGAGAGAGAGAGAAAAGAGAGAGAGAGAGAGAGAGAGAGAGAGAGAGAGAGAGAGAGAGCAAGCACAATTAGCCCATAGTTTGAAATTTGAGCCTGGCGCGAAACTGATAGTCAATATACAGTGCCGATTTTTGAGTACACAATGTTTCTGCTTACATATGATCTGTAATGTTGAGCACCTGTCTATGTTCACGCATGAAAACGCAAATTTAAAACACAAAAACGATATATATATATATATATATATATATATATATATATATATATATATATCGGTTTGTATATATATATATATATATATATATATATATATATATCGTTATATATATATATATAGTTTAACCATGAAGAGAGAGAGAGAGAGAGAGAGATAAAGAGAAAGAAAGAGAGAGAGAGAGAGAGAGAGAGAGAGCAAGCACAATAACCACATAGTCTGAAATTTGAGCCTAGCGTGAAACTGATAGTCAATATACAGCGCTGATTTTCGTGTGCACAATGTTTCTGCTTACATATGATCCGTAATGTTGAGCATATATATATATATATATATATATATATATATATAGATAGATAGATATAGATATAGTTTAACCATGGAGAGAGACAGAGAGTGAGAGAGAGAAAAAGAGGATAAAGATATAGTGATATTGACTCAAGTAGAATTTTTTAGCAAAGGTCAGAAAAGAAATGCATCTCTCACATTTCGTGTCAGGGCCATCTGACTAACCTTACGAAACTTTGGGCTAGATAAACTGAGGTATTTGGTTTGTATTTTATTATTTCGTCTGCCAATGACTTGCGAGATCAGTATTTGATCAAAATTTTAAAAAACTGAGATGCAAGCAGTAAGAAAATGGAAAAAAGGTCACAAATTGAGAGATTCACTGAGGATATATCTATTTCGTTGTGGTTGTGAGTGTGTGTGTGTGTGTGTGTGTGTGAGAGAGAGAGAGAGAGAGAGGGTATATGTTTTTGAACAAAAAGTTCACATGTTGACATTTCCGGAAAAGCTACGGATTGGTGGGTAGATTTAAATGTAACAGAATGGGCATAATCAAATTTCACTGCAAAAAGAAAGAACATAGCTCAATTTCCCGCCAGTACTGCTGCTGTTATTGAATTCTATTATTCGTTTTTTCCCGTGCAAATCAATGGGGGAGTTTCTTTACTGCGCATGTGTCGTACCCAGCTTAAAAGCAAATCTTCCGGAGATGACATGCTCCAGATTTTATTCTAAGTGGCAAGATCTCAGGCTAAGACAGGGAAAAGCCTGGACTCTAATCATATTATCTTTGTTAGATTTGAAATATGTGATTTGCGTTCAGAATAGTTTTTAAGTTTTACGGCCTGTAGTGACTTTACGACTAACTTCATTTTTTAAATATAATTCGCTTTTTTTAAAAGCGAGTCAGCATGGCTACTGTATTTCCATAATATACCTAATCTGATAACTTGCAAAAAAGTTTCAAATCTCTTGAAATGGAGAAACTGTTTCCTAAGAATCTGATAGTGACAAAATGCGATTTATTTCAAAGAATGATAAAAGAAAATCTTTGAATATCTATCTATCTATCTATCTATCTATCTATCTCAGTCCTTTTCTATCTATCTATCTATCTATCTATCTATCTATCTATCTATCTATCTATCTATCTATCTCAGTTCTTTCTTTCTTTTCTTTTTTCTGATCACTGAAAGAGAATCTAACTTTGCTTTTAACTCAATGTATCCCGAAAGGGAGGAAAGTATGTTGATTGAGGATGCAAATACTTTCTTTGATAAGCAACCCATAAAACTTGAATATACGTAAAGCTTTGAATGGCACCAGGGAATCCACCCATTCTTCAGTCAAGTTAATTAAATGTAAAAACGTGAAAGAAAAGAAAAGAGAGGACTATTTGAAAAGAATATTAAAAATCTAATAATAATGAAAGTTTATATCGAAATAATTGATATTCACGTTTTGTACGAGAGTTATAAAATCATGTTACCAATCGAAGAAGGTTTTTTTCTAATCAAAAAGAAATTAACTTTGCAAGAAAGAAAGACTTTTTTTTAATATAAGAAATACCTACATTAGAATAATTGATTTATTGGTTTTAATCGCATGACAACCCGTCAAGGGTTCATTAAGTAATTAATCTTTTCACAACGTCGACTACACTTGCTATCCTTTTGCGTATTATCAAATTTTGATTTGACATGATTGGTTTTGTCACTAAATAATAATAATAATAATGGAAAAAGTTTAGCTGACATAAAAATCCATAGAGGTATATTCCAGTGAGATGCGCTATCTCCATTACTATTTGATGTAGCGATGATATCACTCAGTCACATACTTAGGAAATGCACGGGCAGATACAAACTTCATAAATCGCAAGAAAGATTACCACCTAATGTACATGGATGATATCAAACTGTTTGCTAAAAATGAAAAAGAATTGGAAACCTTAATACAGTCAGTAAGGATGTACACTCAGGATATAGGAATGGAATATAGCATAGAAAAATACCCCATGCTAATAATTAGAAACAAAAAAACCCACAAATGACGGAAGGAATAGAACTACCAAATCAAGTAAAAATCAGAACGCTCGAGTAAAAGGAAAATTATTAAACTTGTGAATATTGGAAGGGCACACCATCAAACAAGGGGAGATGAAAGAAAAAAAATTAAAAAGGAGTACCTTCAGAGAACGAGAAAACTATTCAAAATCAAGCTATATAGCAGAAAGCTCATCAAAGAGTTAAACACCTTGACTTTCGGCCTGTTCTGGACTTCGGTCCGGAGCGTGGCCCTGGAAAAGGAACAATGGCAGACTTGGGGCCTTTAATTAGGCACCTAGTTTCGACTAGGCTACCTTCGGGTGGGCGAGCTGCATTTTTTGTCCCCTTTGTCCTCCTTGTACGGCACTAGACCATGCGTCCAGTTTAAGCCGCAAACTGGCATACGTGCACGGACCCACATTTGGGTTCGTGAAACTGCTTGCCTCATCAGGCTCACATTGCACTAAAGTGAGCCGATGAGCAGCACAGACAAGCAGGGTTCGAGTCTCGGCTCGTTCCCGACCTCCCCTCCCCTTTATCCTCACTTTAATTGGCCTTCGGGCTTTTGACCTTGTGTCAAGTCGTGTCTGGTGGGAGGCAGCGACAAACACCTTGACTTTCCCCTTCGTACGATATTTGAGACCAATTCTTAAAGTGGGCGAGGGAAGAACTTTAACAAATTGATCAGAGAACAAGAAAACCGATGTCGATGTATAAGGCCTTCCATCCCAGAGATGTGACATAGACAAGCTGTATGTGTCAAGAAAAGAAGAAGGAGGAACATTGAAGGTAGGGTCCATACATCAATAAGACAACACGAAGATTACATAAAAGAAGAGCCAAGAAAGACTGATTGCAGCGACCAGAAACAATACAAACAACACAATGATAAATTGAACAACAACAAATAGAAAACAAAAATGGGAAGAAAAATATGGATATTTCAAGATGGCGGCAAATAAGCGAAATCTCACTTAAGAAAACTTGGACATAACTCATCATCATCATCATTATGTCGTGCCGCCAGCATGGATATACCTGATCCTCTCTTGCCACTTCTCCCTATCGTTCATCGCCTCTCGCAGGTCTTTAGGACTACATCCCGTATCCTCACATAGCTGCTGTATGTATGTTCAAGCTGGTTGTCCGGCTTTGACTCCGCCATATGACGGGATCCATAGGAGTACATCACTTATGAGCTCGTCCCTGCTTCTCCAGCAGGCTCCTGCATGTCTAGTTCGTCTAACTTGGATAGTTTTCGTGATGGGATGTAGGTGCTTTGTGGGGTGTTGCCTCCAGGACTTATTCAATATTGATCGCTGCATTCTTGTGTAATTGCCGTCTAGCTTTTTCTCCATCCGTTTTCTTAGCGTCCAAGTGTGCATCCATATAGCAGTATCGATACGACCGCTGCTTGGAAGAAACAGTCAGACCTGACCGATAAAATGAAACTGTGGACATAACTAAGAAAGGTAAAGTTTAAGTGAGAAAGTGAATCTCTACTAACGGCAGCAAAAAAAAACAAAACAAAAAAAAACAAAAAAAAAAAAAACAATACCATAAGGACCAACTATGCTTAAGCCAAAATATATATGATGCAACAGAATAGAAAATGTAGGTTATGTGGTGATAGAAACGAAACGATTAATCACATAATAAGCAAAGGCAGGAAAATTGCGCAAAAAGGGTATGACTTGATACGACTGAGTGGGGAAGGTGATCATTGAGAATTATGCAAGAAACTAAAGTTTGACCATTCTGCCTAATGGTACTATTTACCAACCCCTCCGCTCGGGCAGGATATGACACAAGGTCAATTTTTAAGCGGAGTTTAACAGGTTTGAATTCAGAGTTTTCCTTCTCCTAGACTAGTTGCCTCACCAAGGCTGAAGAACCTAGTCCGTCCTACTATTTACCCATAGCTGGAGGGAGAATAAGGGGGTTCATACCTTTCCCAAGGGTATTTGCCCGAAAGTGAACGTAATAGCGCGACTGGAGTACGAACTCGCGTACTACGATTCCGCAGTTCATCGCTTTAACCATTACACCACGAGGACACCTGCCTAATGGTAGATGCACAAACAACAATCTATCTTTGAAAATGAGACGCTCAAACTTCTCGATGATTTTCAGATACAAACATAAGCAAAACCCGCCCAGTGATAATAAACAAAAAAAAAAAAAATAGAAAGAAAAGAAAAACCGCCTAACAGTGAACTTTGCTGTCCCACAAAGATTACCATTTATAGAACGAAGCAGTTCTTGTAGAGTATTCAATAGTGTAGTTAGGTTGATTTCACTGCGTTCTCTACCGCTGTGGCATCATACCAGGCTTAGTTCGATTCATTATATATCTGTATACCTGTATACACACCGAATAGTTCCGTGATAATTTTTTTAAATTTCGACGTCCCTTTGAAACTTGATGCACAAAATAAAAACAAATATACAAATTCTAAAATATTAAATAATATTATCTAGCAATTCCGAAAGAAATCGTTATCAAATAGAAACCACCGTATTTACTCTTAGACCAAGATCAATTGTATATTTAGGCTAAGTATGTTTTCCTTATTATACGATTTCATATTCTTAGAAATAATTAATGGCTCCTTGAGTGCTGTGATGTTGACATGTTATAACCCTCTTTATTGTTATGCATCGCAAATGCTGGAGATATTAATTCTTCGTAAGTGCTTTTAATTTACACATCAGCGAATATCATTTGATTGCAACAGCCGACACATTCATTTAAATGACTTTTCCTTGAGAGGGAAATAGATAAGCTAAAAGTACTTCTGTTGAATCGAAAATGAAATTTGAATAGACACGTTTTTAAAAAAATTTATCTTTGAGAATTGTATCAGTTATAACGAAAATGATCTCAGATTAAATTTTCAATCGTGCTATAAGTATATTTGCAAAATACCCCCAAAAAGGAACTTAAAATAAAAATGATTGGTAGGAATTGTGCTCCTCTAAAAATTGTACAAGCAACTTAGATTCATACGAGCAGACTAAACCAGAAAAATTTCACGGATATCTCTGAAATTTTGAAATTCGAATAAACTTTCCAATCCAAACTAGAAGATGTAACTTGAGGGAAACGGATTCATTTTAACATCTTTATGTCTAGAGTTTAAGGAATCACAATAATAATCTGTGTTATATAGTCTCTGCATCTCTCTTTTTTGGTGTTCTTCTCTTGTCTTTCCGTCGTCTCTTTCATTGCGATTTTGTTCTCGTGACTGTCGTATTCTCGTCTTGTAGTCGCTTTCTCTCGTTGTGACCTAACTCTGTTTCATCTTCTCACTGATGGGATGAATAACAACGAGAAGTCTTCTTTTGTTTGGTTTAATTTGCTTTTTTCTAAAATGGTATATCAGCTTTAGGGGGTTATTTTACACCTTAACCATCCTTATAAAAAAACAGTCGCTGTACTATTTAGTGGCGAGATAAGGGAGTTTATCTCTTTCTTAAAAGCATTAGTTGGAAAGTGAACATTATAGCATATTTGGAATTTGGTTTCTACGATGTCACAGTACAGAATATTAGCCACTACACCCCTCTTCTTTCGTGCATATTATTTATTCACTTCATCAATGACTCCCACCTTGTACGTCTGCCCGACTGTTCACAAATTGGACAACCACACTCTAACTGTTTTTTGTGTTTCTTTCGCTGACAAAAGTTTCAAACTTCTGAACAAGAATTTTAGTGACCTAACTGAACTATCCAATAACAGGCAAGTTCTCAAATGATCACCACCTTATACACTTATTGTTTTAAACTCATTCAAAATCTTGTATAGGTAGTTTTGTATGTAGAGGGAAGCAATGAAATCGCGGAGGTGAAAGAACACGTTTTACTTACAACGCACGGTGATCCGAAATATGGAATTCAGGAATCTCACAGAAAATATGATAAGGGTGGAAAACATTTGTCTCCATAAAAGATGCAGCAAGAACAAAACTGGACAAGACCCTGACAACCTCTTTAATAGTACTGTTTTGCCTGAGATATTATACGCAGCAGAACATAGGTTACCACGAAGAAGGAAGAACAATTGGTTACGACTCGAAGAGCTGTGGAAAGATCCATTGTAGAAATATCGTTAAGGATATCCGACCTAATTCGCGAATGGAGCAGAGTGAAGGACATGATCGCTGTGTATTGTAAATAGAAGTTCCGTTGAACCGGACACGTCATAGGTTCACAGTCGACGGATGGACTCATACAGTTATCGGTTGGAATTCGAGAACCCAGAAACGATCGCTCATATTTTCACAATGATGGGAAGATGAAATTGACCCATGATTAGGTTCAACATTGGGTAGATGGACGAGATCAAGGGCATGGCTAACGATGTTATAAGTATAAGATAATATGGCCAATAAGAGGAAGATTTAGACATGGAACAATTTCAGTAATTCTCTCTAAATTACGAATCGTATCAGATATCTAAATAAATATTATCAAATTAAAAGCCATCAAATTCATTAAGTTTGTCGAAAAGACATCAGGTTTCCAAAATTCGTCGCGCAAAAAGCCTTGAGGCTCACCTGAAGAACATCAATGTTTTTAACAACTACAAACAAAGACTGACATAAAGTCAACAACTGGAATGTTTTTAAAACCTCTTGTATCCACAAACTAAAACATTTTATACATGTTTTGTTTAAATTTCATTTACGAAATAACACTTAAATAAAATGATCCGAATATATATATATATATATATATATATATATATATATATATCTTCAAGAAAAAACAAAACCGGTCACATAAGGATTATGAATTTATTTCCATCCTGTTATGTTACATTGAGCTCTTTACTAGGAAAATTTAAATGTTCACTGTTGAATGGTTTTTTTTTGTCCTGATGGAATTACTCCCAACTCCGGTTTAACTGGATCGAATAATACTCGGTGATCTAAAGTTTAGTGATATAAGTTATCATTTTTGTCAATGAATTTCATTCCCCCTTATAGCTATATCTATCTGATCTTATGCCATAAATAAGCTCAGCGTTTTCATTAATTATTCATTCTGTCCGAAATGTTGCAAATAGATTTTTTTTTTATTTCTCTGACGACTTAGATTATTTTTCACATTGTTATTATTTTCGATTTGTAATTTTCATCGATAAAGAAAAAAAGAAAAGAATTGAAATTAAAATGAAACGAAAAGAAAACGTAGGTATAAAAACTGTAAGTGTCTTAACTAACACTTTGAATAAATTGGGACACTGTGAATATATAGATATATAGTCATTAACAATAGTAATTCTAAATCAGTAAATCTTGGCTGCTATTAACAAAAAAATGTTTGGTGAAGGGTGGCTGACTGGTGTTTTAATCGGATTAAGGAAATGATGATCTTTCCCGAAATAGAGGTCACGTGCTCCCTCCTTTTGTTTCTTCTTTTTACAAATGATCTATTTTGGGGAGCGTTTTGATGTACTGGTTCATTGTTAAAGAACCAATTTTCTCATGGCAAAATTTTGGGACTGGAGACAAGCAGAAAGAATAGGATTTAGTAGAAAAAATGAGAGAGAGAGAGAGAGAGAGAGAGAGAGAGAGAGAGAGAGAGAGAGAGATATGGTGGAGGGTGAAAAAGAAGAAGAACAACAACAGAGACGTAAATCAGGCCAATGAAAAAGCAGTTCGACCTTATACAAGGTGATTATCGATTTCTTCTCTGTAATTTGTCAAGGGCAGAGTTCGATTTGAACGTGAAAAGGGAAAAGATTAGTGTCTGAATAAGAATAGTATTAGTTAAGCGGGATGGGATTCTCTCAAATCAGTGTGTCGAAGATATTGAACTGCTTTTAGAAGGGCTGCAGCGTGACACTTCCTGTTATTCATGTTGATAACATAATCAGCTGATTGATTTTATACATACAAATAACAGAGATGAAAAAAAAAAAAAATCACCCCCTTTACAAAAAAAAAAAAGTAAAAAAAAAAGATAAGGAAACTTGATAATAAGTTTCACAAGTTTAGCACTTGTTTGATATTAATTCTGTTTTCAGGTATTCAAAATTAAAAAAAGGTTTTAAAAAACAATGACATTGGGTTACATGGTACGTAAAGCAGAGAAGCCATTGAATGACTACACTTTTATCCATTTGGAGATTGTTTGGTTATTCAGTGCCTCTACAGTACAATGTTGTATGGTTACAAGTATTCCTATCTAATACTAATAATTATATGGTATCAAGTACTTCGATCTAATACTAATAATTATATGGTTTCAAGTATTCCTATCTAATACTATTAATGATATGGTCTCAAATATTCCGATCAAATACTAATAATTATATGGTTTCAAGAATTCCTATCAAACACTAATAATTATATGGTTTCAAGTATGCCTATCAAATACTAATAATTATATGGTTTCAAGTAATTATTTCTTTTTAATAATAGTGATTTGTTAGCACACAGTTAAATAGTTTGCAGTAAGTATTAATAATGCTTAGTAAACTATTATGACTTGAAGAAATTATTCCCAATACAAATAATTTACATTCAATGATTTCCTTGATATGGCACTAAACTTCATCTGTGGTGAGGTTCCACTTCCAGAGATGCAGAGAATATGTAGTGCATTATTCTCAGTTCCACCCTCACCTGGAAGAGTAGTATTTGATAGGTTCCCATCAATGGGTATAATGAGTTCGTTTAAAAATAATTAGAATCAGATTGGAATACCAAATACCATGCAAGTGAGTTATTTATATTAGAAATAATTACGAGAAGCTATGATTCATTATTATTATTATTTTTCTCTTTTGAGAGTTTTTCAAAACAGCGTTAGCAGATTGTTTCTCACTGGAGTTTGAGTGACAGCAAGTCACCTCAAGTCTCCAGAACTCTTCTCAGTATTCTATCCGATCTTAATAATGCTGTAGTCTGGATGGTTTTTACTCGTCGTCTTATTTCCAAGTCTTCTTGTCCCTTTACCAATACGTTGGGGATTGTTCCAAGTGCACTAAACATAACTGGTATCACCATCACCTTCATGCTTCAAAGTTTTTTTTAGTTCTCTAGCAAGGTTATGATATTTATCTCTCTTTTCGCTTTCTTTTAATTTCATCTTGTGGTCTGTCGTGACGGCAAAGTTCACTATTCGGCCGGTTCTCTTCATTTTGTTGGTTATCACTAGGTCTGGTCGTCTGTCCGAGATTCGGTGATCTGTTTGTATCTCAAATTTTATGAAAATTTTGGGTTGTGCATATACCACTTGTTCGTCTGGTCAAATCTAAATTTCTTGCACACTTTCCAGTAGATTACCTTTCCCACCCACGCGTGTCTAGTCTTATATTCTTTTTGCGCTAATTTTCTGCATTCGCTTATATGATTAATCGTTTCGTCTCTACCATTACACAGCCTACATTGACTATTTTTTTGCGTCTGATGTATTTTTGCTTTAACATAGTTACTTGAATAACATAACTGTGTGCCAACAAATAACTATTGTTTGACAGAAATAATTATTCAAAGACATACAAATATCAGTATTAGACTGGGTTTACTTGAAAGCATACTGTGTGCAAATTATCTATTTTAGATTATAATACTTTATATCATTTATCAGTGAGAACAAAAATTTACAAAATCGTACACTGAACATGATTTCCCCTCGACAAGTTGACATATCGTTAAAATCAACCAATAAATTCATACAGGCCAGCTAATATTGCGTTACATGGCACTGGTTGGAAGTAGTTGTCGTCTAACTACCACGGTCGTAAGAAATTGACATAATTTAGGATCTTGAAGTTTTTCAGGATGCCACACGTGGTTATTATTTTTCTGGTTGAGTCAGAATCACTATTTGCCTCCTCTTATGCCATAGTTGTAAAAATGTAAGTGTTACAAAGACTAGAGAAAATCCTTTATTTGAAAGCCTAGATAGATTAATTGATTGATCGATTTTAATATGTCAAACTGTTTAGGGTTATTCATTATTAAAATTTACGAAATCGCGTTTTTTATATGTTTATATTTATATTTTAATGCATATGTTTCTTGAGTAATTTGTTCTTATTCTTGTAAGGTTTCAAGTATTCCGATCCGATACAGATTATTTGTCTACAATTGTATGGTTTCGAGTATTCCAATCTAATGCAAATTATTTGCCTACAGTTGGATGGTTTCAAGTATTCCAATCCGATAGCATAATCCCTATAATCTCACTCCTTTCTAGCATAATCCCAATAATCTCACTTCATTCTAGCATAATCCCAAACATCTTACTCCATTCTAGCATAATCCTAATAATCTCACTTCATTCTAGCATAATCCCAAACATCTTACTCCATTCTAGCATAATCCTAATAATCTCACTTCATTCTAGCATAATCCCAAACATCTTACTCCATTCTAGCATAATCCCTATAATCTCACTTCCTTCTAGCATAATCCCAAACATCTTACTCCATTCTAGCATAATCCTAATAATCTCACTTCATTCTAGCATAATCCCTATAATCTCACTCCATTCTAGCATAATCCTAATAATATCACTTCATTCTAGCATAATTCCAAACATCTTACTCCATTCTAGCATAATCCTAATAATCTCACTCCATTCTAGCATAATCCCAATAATCTCACTTCATTCTAGCATAATCCCAAACATCTTACTCCATTCTAGCATAATCCCTATAATCTCACTTCCTTCTAGCATAATCCCAAACATCTTACTCCATTCTAGCATAATCCTAATAATCTCACTTCATTCTAGCATAATCCCTATAATCTCACTCCATTCTAGCATAATCCTAATAATATCACTTCATTCTAGCATAATTCCAAACATCTTACTCCATTCTAGCATAATCCTAATAATCTCACTCCATTCTAGCATAATCCTAATAATATCACTTCATTCTAGCATAATTCCAAACATCTTACTCCATTCTAGCACAATCCTAATAATATCACTTCCTTCTAGCATAATCCCAAACATCTCACTTCATTCTAGCATAATCCCAATAATCTCATAACGTTCTTTTTACCAAACATTGTGGCACACAGTAACGAGATTATTGAAACGAAAAAAACTTTTATTTCTGAAACTTCTTGTAAAAGAAATAATAAATATTTAAGCATATTTTATTTGATGCTCTTCTTGTTTTCTGCTGGATGACGTATGCACACGTGATATATTGCTGTAATTATTTTCGTATTTTAACGGATCGAAATTGGAACATGGCTTTTATTTTATTTTATTTATTTTATTTTTTTGTTTATCATGTCGATACTGTAAGCCAAAGACATTATCAGTATTTCTTGAGGACCCGAACTGATATTTTTATCAGACGATCAGCTAAATTTCTCGTCTATTAGAGGTTTAACAATTTAATTACTTTATTGAAGACATCTAATGCAAAATTTTACATTAATATACAATTGATCTACGTACAAATAAATTAGACGAGGGTTTTTGGTGGCGCACTTAGTGTGACAGTTATTGAAGATGAAAATGGAATCAGTGACCCTTGTTCAAATCCTGGACGAGGCTGATGCATTTTTATTCACTCTAATATTTTCGGTAAAGGCATTAATTCATTTTTTTTTTCACTCAGCAAAGAGTAAGTTGTAGAACAAACTGAGTTATTTAGTCTTGTTAAGGAGAAGAAAAAATCTGAATTCAAAGTAGCTGTACTCTGCTTAAAAATTATAATAGAGGGGTTAGGTAATTATATACGGTTAGTCTATCGCACTTAGCCTACCAGACGTATCAACTTTACTTATAAGAGAGGTGGAGAGGTGTTTTGTGTAGTTTTGAGAAAAAGCTGATCAAATATGCCATCAAATAAGGAACCAATCGCCTTATTTGGAATCTGAAATCTAGTTTTAAAATCTGACGACTTATAGTTCAGGTAATGCGTTCTTCGTAAAGAATGTTTGATCAAGACAAAAACCGTTGTCACTTTGTTCGTCTGAAAGCTATGGTCATCAAATATCGATTGTTTTCGCTTTCTCCGACTGCCAGAGAAGGTTTTAGATTGTTAAGCCGAAGCGAAGCCTTTACAACAAACGAAACTGTATTTTGCCGCCTGGGATTTTGTAATGATTGATTTTGTTGCATTTTGTTCCTGTTTCTTTGCTAATGAACGAAAATGTTGTCTGTCTTTCGAAACGAAGCCAAGACTATAAATCACCAGTTGTCCCTGTCACGGCCAAGTTTCCTCTTTCAAATGGCAACCATTCAGGATGAAATCACAAAGAACCGCTACGAACAAAAACCCCGAGAATATAATTAAGTCAATTCAAGTTTTGTAGCTTATACGATCACACGGTAGAAGGAAGAAAAATCATGATCCTGTACTTGCACGAAGATCTCTTCAACAAAGAAATTTCCTTGGTATAATTTATGTGAAATATTAACGGAAGCATTTAGTACACAGTCTATGACATTTTGCTAAACACTTTACTAGTTCACGAGTTAAGATGTTAAAAATGTATGAATGAATTATTAAAATTATACAATTCATGTATTCATAAAATCATAGTAAAATGTACGCGAATTTATTGCTTTAGTCTTTACTAGACTTTCATTTTAGATGAGTCTGGTGATTTTCACAGACTTCTAAATGATATCAAATATCCTTAGGTCTTCCAGGAGTTCTTGCTGAGATTAAGAGAGCTGTAGTTTGGAAGGTGTCAAATCTTTCTCTGATTTCTAGGTTCTTTGAGACTGTTTCAACAGTTTCAAATAGAATCGGTATCAAAATCACGTTCATGTTCTTTTACTCTCTGGCAAGATTCAAGTTTATTTCTATCTTTTCATCTTCTCTATTTTCATTTTGTAACCCATTGAAATAGTAAAATCTATCAGAAGACAAGTTCTTTTCTTGTTGATTAACACTAAGTTTTATCATCTGAAAGAAATTACATGATCCGTTTTTATGTTAAAGTTCCTGAGAATTTTATGCGTTTTAGTTTTCTAGGACAGATTCTGGTTTGTGGCATCTATCATTTGTCAGCATGTTCCCAATCCATCACTTGTTCCAGTCAGTCATAACTACTCTTATATTCATTTTGAGCTAGTTGGATACATTTCCTCATGTGATTCACATTTTCATCTCTATTCAAAAACTGTTCTTTTGCGTTTGAGTAGTTTTTGTTTTCACATAAGTAGTTTTAATATCATTGTTTTGTGCTGCTATTAAAAGAGATTATCGCTTCAAGTTTTAATGGCATTGTTTTGTGTTGCAATTAAAAGAGATTATGTCTTCAAGTTTTAATGGCATTGTTCTGTACTGCTATTAAAAGAGATTATGTCTTCAAGTTTTAATGGCATTGTTTTGTACTGCTATTAAAAGAGATTATGTCTTCAATTTTTAATGGCAATGTTTTGTGCTGCTATTAAAAGAGATTATGTCTTCAAGTTTTAATGGCATTGTTTTGTGTTGCTATTAAAAGAGATTATATCTTCAAGTTTTAATGGCATTGTTTTGTACTGCTATTAAAAGAGATTATGTCTTCAAATTTTAATGCGAGATTATCTCTTTATTTTTTAATGGTTCTTTTGTGTTTGTTTTTCTTTCCGTTTTTTCTTTGTCATTTTTTAACTTTGCTATTTTTCGTATATTTATTTCCTTTGCTGGTTATATAAGAGAAACTATATTTATTCTCCATTTACCCGAATATAAAGAATAACCAGAATATATCTATCAGTTTTCCTAAATGCATTGTCATGATTTATTGAAAATATTTATGCGCGGGCAAACCTTTTCCAAATTCACTTATGTTTAATAATTTATTAGAGATTTTGAGTGAACCCTTAAAAAATCTTCTGTGGCATTTAATGAAATCGGCAAAACTTCCGAATATTAATTTTTCATAAATGTCTCTGAATAAGTTAATAAATAAAGATTTATCAACATTATTAATATTTGATAAATGTTGTTTGGAATCTCTTTGTCTCGTACTTCATTAATAGATCCCCATTTATTATTACCCAACTGATATTCCATTACAGGTTATAATTTGATGAACGTGTTTTTGGTGATGTAATTGTCTGTAAACAAGCGTTAACCTGTTATCTCGCAAATCTCAAAACATCCGAATTATTATGTATAGACACAGATTAGCTTCTATTATTCAAATGATAATCCACATGATAAGTGGATTTAAGTTAAAGTCAGAAGTAGTAACTAACTAATGAGAGAATCGACATTAAAATGATTATACAATTATAATAATTCATAATAAAGACTTTTGGTCGACTGTTTTCTTTGCTTAATTGTAGGTTATTAAATGCCAAAAGCCATCCTTATAGAAGAACTGAAGAGCTACTATTTAACCCATAGCCAGAGTGATGAGGGGCTTCATATTTTCCCCAACGCTGAAATTGAATGCAATAATGGGGTTGGGGCTTGAACACGCTTACTACAATGTCACAGTTCAGTGAGTTGGCCATTACATTATGAATACTTCTCCCTTAATTGTGACTTATACATTAATTAATGTAAGATATTTCCATTCAATAATACATTACGACTAATTGCATCATTATCAACACTTACATGACGATCAATAAATTATAAAACGTAAAAGTTGTGAAATGGATAACTTTTTCTGTTTTTCTTTTCAATAATATTATTTTTTTGAGTCTATATTATTTTTGTATTGAGGACAATTTTATTTGGGAGAGTTCCCGTGGTGTAGTGGTTAACGTATCGGACTACAATATTGTAGTAACGGAGGTTAAACTCGAGGTCACCTTATAAGATTTACTTTAGAAACAACACCTTTATGGGAAAAAAAGTATGAGCCCCCTTTTCTCAAAGCTCTTGGCTAAATATTACAACTACTGCTCTTCTATAAGGATTACATTGACATTAAATAACCCATGAGGGTTGATATACCATTAAACAAAGGAACCAGCCTGCCCACCAACAATTTTATTGACACTGCCATAATATTTTTAAACTAACTTTTTCGTTTAAACAAATGGTCATTTGCTTTTAATATATATATATATATATATATGCGCGCGTGTGTGTGTGTGTAGAAAAAGGGTAACAGATGCAAAACTACACGGTGACTCTAAACACAACCCCTCACACATCTAGCAACACACGCTGCCATCTCAACATCTCGCTACGCCATTTCGTCTCGAACACTAACAAATCTAAACTCCACGAGTCTTGCAGCACCAAAAGCGAACCATATTCAATGCAGCAAATAAAAAACTTTCTTTATTGGGTTGTTAAAGAAAAGTTTCGTCATTCATTTGTGTTGCCTAAAAATTATAGTGTTAGAGATTTTAACAAATTCTCGAAACGCTATAACTTATACTCTTCAACACAAATCTCGTTCTACTTAAACTGTTCGACACAAATCTCGTTCTACTTATACTGTTCAACACAAATCTCGTTCTACTTATTCTGTTCAACACAAATCTCGTTCTACTTATACTGTTCAACACAAATCTCGTTCTACTTATTCTGTTCAACACAAATCTCGTTCTACTTATACTGTTAAACACAAATCTCGTTCTACTTATACTCTTCAACACAAATCTCGTTCTACTTATACTCTTCAACACAAATCTCGTTCTACTTATACTGTTCAACACAAATCTCGTTCTACTGATACTGTTCAACACAAATCTCGTTTTACTTATACTGTTAAACACAAATCTCGTTCTACTTATTCTGTTCAACACAAATCTCTTTCTACTTATACTGTTCAACACAAATCTCGTTCTACTCATACTGTTAAACACAAATCTCGTTCTACTTATACTGTTCAACACAAATCTCGTTCTACTTATTCTGTTCAACACAAATCTCGTTTTACATACACTGTTCGACACAAATCTCATTCTACTTATACTCTTCAACACAAATCTCGTTCTACTTATACTGTTCAACACAAATCTCGTTCTACTTATACTGTTCAACACAAATCTCGTTCTACTGATACTGTTCAACACAAATCTCGTTCTACTTATACTGTTAAACACAAATCTCGTTCTACTTATTCTGTTCAACACAAATCTCTTTCTACTTATACTGTTCTACACAAATCTCGTTCTACCTATACTTCTAAACACGAATCTCGTTCTACTTATACTGTTCAACACAAATCTCGTTCTACTTATACTGTTAAACACAAATCTCGTTCTACTTATACTGTTCAACACAAATCTCGTTCTACTTATACTGTTCAGTACAAATCTCGTTCTACCTATGCTGTTAAACACAAATCTCGTTCTACTTATACTGTTCAACACAAATCTCGTTCTACTTATACTGTTCAACACAAATCTCGTTCTACTTATACTTTTAAACACAAATCTCGTTCTACTTATACTGTTCAACATAAATCTCGTTCTACTTATACTGTTCAGTAAAAATCTCGTTCTACCTATGCTGTTAAACACAAATCTCGTTCTACTTATACTGTTCAACACAAATCTCGTTCTACTTATACTGTTCAACACAAATCTCGTTCTACTTATACTGTTCAACACAAATCTCGTTCTATTTATACTGTTCAACACAAATCTCGTTCTACTTATTCTGTTCAACACAAATCTCGTTCTACTTATACTATTCAACACAAATCTCGTTCTACTTATACTGTTCGACTCAAATCTTGTTCTACTTATACTGTTAAACACAAATCTCGTTCTACTTATACTGTTCGACACAAATCTCGTTCTACTGATACTGTTCAACACAAATCTCGTTCTACTTATACTTTTAAACACAAATCTCGTTCTACTTATACTGTTCAACACAAATCTCTTTCTACTTATTCTGTTCAACACAAATCTCGTTCTACTTATACTATTCAACACAAATCTCGTTCTACTTATACTGTTCAACACAAATATCGTTCTACTTATACTGTTCAACACAAATCTCGTTCTACTTATACTGTTCAACACAAATCTCGTTCTACTTATACTGTTCAACACAAATCTCGTTCTACTTATACTGTTTGACACAAATCTTGTTCTACTTATACTGTTAAACACAAATCTCGTTCTACTTATTCTGTTCAACACGAATCTCGTTCTACTTGTTCTGTTCGACACAAATCTCGTTCCACTTATACTGTTCGACACACACAAAAAAAAAAAAACGTTTGCATCGCGAACGAAATAAATTATGGAAAAGTGCTGGAAGTTTATACCCATTTCAATATAGTGTGAAGAAAGAGAGCGTTGTCTTTGATAGATTAGATTAAAGTATATTATCTATTTATACGTAATGAAATAGTAAACAACCAGCTCATTTCACTGATGTCATGGAGTGTAAAATATTTCCAGTGAAAAGAACGTAAATGTCCATTTTCAAGTTTCAAACAAGATATTGCAAAAGTTGTATGGGATATTCTTCAACATGAAAATTATCGTCTAGATATGTCACAAGTAGATCATTGCTGGTTTCGATCCAGACAACAAGTTTAAGATAAAGAAATATTTTATGTATAATTTCTATAATCAAGACAGGAATAGTTCCTTTATGACGATATACACAATTTAGTTAAACCTTTGCTTCAGATTTGAACAGAATTAAAAAATCAATAAAAAGATCATATGATGACTTATTAACTATACTATGAAATTATAGAAATAAAATAGTTAATTTTTGAAAATATTTGCATAACACACACACATACACACACACACATATATATAGGTATAATTCAGTCCAGTTAAACCAGAGTTGGGAGTAATTCCTTCAGGATAAGAAAATCATTCAAAAACTGAACATTTAAATTTTCAATGGTCAATATTGAAAAAATCAAATACTCCAAAATGTTTTGACGGTAGATGCAGCTAGTGCTTAGAAGAGAAGATACAAATAATGACTAATTCAGACCCTGAAAAGTTATTAAATAAGAGATGTGAATTAATAGCAAGATGTAGACATAAGGCTAAATTTAAACTATTGACTAATAATCATAAATAAAAGTTGTTCCTAAAAAACATAGAAAAAATTGAGAAATAAGGTAAATGAACAAAAATAAAATAAAATAAAATAAAATTAAAGAAATGTATCTGATATACGTACACGACAAAAAATAGGTAACTGAGGGAATAGGCTCGAAATTAATATAAGTATTAATATTTCCCTTACGAAAAAGTTATTATATAAAAAAACATTAAAAAAAGTTAATTATCGAACTTAGCTAAAAAAGAAAATAAATAAGATAAATAGCAGAAAAATAAAAAAGTTAAATTTCTATAATTCCAACCGACAGTAAAATTAAATAAATAAAAATAGATAAAATAAATAAACAAATAAAAAACGGAAGTGAGAAAAAACGAGGAGACAACTCTTCATCCCTCTTCCTCCCCCCGTGTCTATTCTGATTTATTTTATCCATAAGATCTGAAGTAGTCCTGTTATATTTTTCTTCGTGCTTTTGGTTTACATCAGAAACACATAACCGGATGGAAATAAATTTATAGTCCTAAAGTAACCGGTCTTTGGGTTTTCTTAAAGAAAGTATATATATATATATATATATATATATTATAAGAGCGTTGGTTGTCACTAAATCACTTTGTGGGTATGTGTCGAACCAAGTGCAATATAATATGGAGAGTACTCAATATCTAGGATAGAGCTATTATATAATAATAGTAATAATAATAAATAGATATATATTAGATATATGTATACATATATTTAATCCATGGAAAATAGTCTGTGACCCTGGGTTTCATGGAGTTGTTTGCAAAGCAACAATCATCAGGCAGTTAAGAAGATGGAATCTTTCATCTTCTTAACTGCCTAATGATGGAATTTTCCATCTTCTTAACTGCCGGATGATTTTTGTTTTCTAAAAAACTCCATGAAACCCAGGGTCACAGACTATTTTCCATGGATTATATATATATATATATATATATATAACATTAATCACAGAGACCACCAGCAAAATAAAATATATGTTTTCGAAAAGAGATCATAATGTTCCTATTATTTCCTATTAATAAAAAAGAAAAAAGAGAAAGTGTTATTTTTGATGACCATTCTTGAAAACATGCAGTCAGGAATATCATTAAAGGAAAGAAATAATTTTCGGCTTTGCAGTTCTGTTTTTTTTTTTGTTTGTTTGTCTTTTTTTGTGGTTCAATTGGTCGACTAAATATAAAATGTCGATTTAATATCGATTACTTAACAGCGTCTTATACTCTTAGGTCATTGGGTAAAACTAAAAGAGAAAATGAAAAAAAAAGTAGCAAAAAAAAATCCCCAACAAACAAACATAGAACATCTCACAAGAAACATCAGGAAAATTTATAGAATTTACACGTAAAAGCAGTGAGTACAATTATGTGCTGATTCGTAACTTGTCTCCAAAGAGGGGCTCATAGTATAACGGTTATCATAGTAGGAATTGGACTCAGTGACCCGAGTTCAAATCCTGAATGATTTTGTTTGCATTTTACATTGCACTAATGCCTTTGGGAAAGGTATGAATTCTGCCTCCTGCTGTCGGTAAATTGTAGTGCAGAGTGGACCCTCGGATCTTAGGATGGCAACTACTCTAGGAAAAGGAAAAATTTGAATTTAAACCTATTATAACTTTGTTTAAAGATACCTCGTGTTGAATTTTACTAGTTGAGTAAATATTTAAAATTGCAAAGAAAGATATTTGAAAATTCATGTAATATTAGAAAGAATATAAACAAGTGAATAAAGAAATGAGAGAAGACAGAAGAAAGAGCCGGAAGTATGGCATCTGTTTTACGTCAGTCTCCGGGTTTGGTCATCATATATCTCTGGTTTGAAAATACTAATAATAAGAATGATTAAAAACTGAAAAGCAAAATAATGTGACCAAAGTTGACTTTGATCAAATCTGAACAAGTAGTTGTGGACGTTATAATGCAAAGTTCTCAAAATCTCTAAGATGAATTATTTTCTTACTCATTGTTGTTTAGTTCCATATTATTTGTGCTGATTTTAGTAAGGCTCAGATTATTTCAAATTTTAAAATGTTATTGCAAAGAAAATGGGGTGGAAATTAAACATAAAATTACATTCAACAAGTAAAATTAAGTGCTCAGTTTTGTAACTGTCAGCAAAGAGTTACTCATGAGAGCTCTCGTGTTAGGTGCGAGGAAGGGTGACGCGTGTAAGTTGGGGATTTTTGAAAAGTGTCAGGCAGTAAGTATTTAACTATCTGAGAACAAGGGATGACTTAAATTTTTTGATCAAACGAAACTTTTCCCCACATTAATACTTTTAAACAATTCCTTCTTCAACTCAAAAAATTTTTCTGATTCGAGATTCGTCTTGACAAAGGTTTAAATACAGTAATACAATGAGTGTCATTTTTTCTGTGACCACATGTCTGACTTTTTCCTTCCTTATGAAAAAATCAGCATCTTTTCATATCGTCTTGTGTCTCCGGCAACTTCCTCCAAGACTCTGCAACGCAATACAAGATTTGAACTCGCATTCTATAGACTTGGAATGAGGGCTACCAAAATAAATACAAGGGTCATTTAATAAATGAGGAAATTTTTTCTGAGAAAAGTAAAATAATTTTTTCAGAATTTTTTTTCCAATAAATGTAAACTCTACATTTTTTGGAACTGGCTTAGAGCAAGTTATTTCCGAATATTTGTTTTGAGGCTATTCGAAATGGCGGCAAATCAAATAGAGTGCCTTAAGCTTAAACAAGGATCAGCTATCATATTTAAGGTGGTCGAGAAGTGCAACTCATGTTCTAGATAAAGAAAAATATTTACAGCTCGGCTAAGGATGGTTTTACAACTACGAACCTGATTTGAAAAGACAGTCCATGGAGTAGAAGCATAATAACTCACTGTTAAAAAAAAGATCCTGGCGCAGTGGTCAGTAAAGAAGATCATGGTGACCGTCTTCTGGCATGAGAAAGAACGCCTTTTTATTGATTTCCTTTAAATAGTGCTTTCTATTGCCAACCCCTTAGGCAATATTTCACCTTATTGACTGAACGGTCGTCGTATATTGAATGTACCAATATCTCACCCTGCTTAATCTTTTAAAAACCATTTCTTTTAGATTAAAGGTTTCATAAACATATTGAATCTATATTTACTTATAGAAAACTAAAAATTAAAATGAATAATAATAATGATTTCAGAGAGAAAAAAAAACTGTACAAGGATCTGAAGAGACTATTCGACGAGGTCTCAGATGAGCAACGGTTATTTTTTAAAAAGGCAACTAGCATACAAATAAAGAAGAGTAAGTGTAATAATCATCAAAGACCTAAATAATGAGAAACCTTTGAATTAAATTGCTGCAAGTATATTACAACGAAATGCATCAAAGCAGAATTTGACAAGACACAAGAAAAAACATCAAACAGTAAAAGACCAAAGTACGAGGATCATTAAATAAGTTTCCAGACTTTTTTCGTATGGACACTTTTATTGATAGTACACTGAAACGCAGTTTCTTCCAGGCAGCGGTCATGTCGATAGTGCTGTATGGATGCACCACTTGGACGCTAACAAAACGGTTGGAGAAAAAGCTAGACGGCAATTACACAAGAATACTGCGAGAAATATTGAATAAATCCTGGCTGCAACACCCCACAAAGCACCAACTATACTGTCACCTGCCTCCCATCACGAAAACTATCCAAGTTAGACAAACCAGACACGCAGAACACTACTGGAGAAGCAGAGACGAGCTCATAAGTGATGTACTCCTATGGACCCCCACATATAGCCGAGCAAAAGCTGGACGACCAGCTAGAACATACATACAGCAACTATGTGAGGATACAGGATGTAGCCCTGAAGACCTGCCCGAGGCGATGAACGATAGGGAAAAGTGGCGAGAGAGGGTCAGGGATATCCGTGCTTGCGATATGACATGATGATGATTATGATGATACACATGAAACTCTAGTCCCCATTCGAAGTAATCTCCTCCGGCTGCAATAGGGTTGTGGACTGGTGTATTGTCCTGGTGGAAATGCCACTGACCTGATTTGAAGAGTGCTGGCATCTTCCGACGGAATCTCTTCCTGAACTCCCGTAAAACCTCAACATAGTAACCCTAACCCTAACCTTTTGGCCAATCAACCCTGGTGTATTGACTTCCTTACTCCTCCCACACCTCTCATCATCCCTCACAGACTCCCTGGCTTCCTTGAATCTTTTATGCTACTCCATAACTGATGCTCGATTCATGCAAGATGGTTGAAAAGCAGTCTGCAGCATTCCATACGTTTCTGCAGCCTTTTTTCCAAGTTTAAAACACAATTTTATTGCATATCGTTCTTCTAAAGTGTCCACACGTGCAGATTGCATTTTTGAAATCCACCAGGTGTGACAATCCGGCTTTAGTAGGGTGCATTCTAATTGCTGCTGTAGCTGTTCATTTGAACCTGAAATCATAGAAATTGGTTAGTCATCTCATAAGATGTATAGCAATAATATATTGGATTTTCAAGAGTCTATGCCAATTTTAAATGCCTGTATAACAAAGTCTGGAAACATACTGAAGGCACCACGTAATATCACAAAATAAATACAAATATCAGATTGTCCTAGAAGAAATCCCATTGTACACTCGATTTGGTTGGAACTGGGATCAATCAATAATTGTGCAAACTGCATGTATTTCACTATGGAGACTAGTGGTAAAAATGAAAAGCAAGCAAATGCAGTTCAAGAAAAGTGTGAGATTTTTTTTTTTATCTTAAATGGATCTCCCAATCTTGGAAAATAGACAAATTCTACATATCGAAAACTAAGACTTGTCCGAGAACAGATGTTCCAGTATGAGTAAAATAATGTTAAACTTTGTCAGAAAACTAAAGATATAACAATGCTTTACATCATTATGGAATACCTGGAGAATTTATTGTCTGGGAAGATTGGGACTCCAAAAAGAGAATTAAACAACATCATCACCAAAATGAGATACTGAATTGATTACAAGAGAACTGAGAAGATTTTATGTCTTTTGTTCTCCAGTAGAAACAACTAGTTGATATTCGTGTGAAAATTCAATGAACATAGAATATTATCAATTTGTGTATGTATAGAAGACGCCCTTAGTGTAACGGTTATCGTCGTAGGTCATAGAATCGTTAATCTGAGTTCAAATTCTGTACGAGATTTCGTTTCACTTCACGCTGATGCCCTTGGAAAAGACACGAATCTATTTGTTCTTTTCCCCAGAAATATATAGATAGTAAGGCAGACTATTTTCTTTAGCTTCGGTTTGACAACCAGTATAGGAGAAGGAAAACTGTGAATTTGAACCAGCTTAAAAACTGACCGTGTGGCAAAAATACTTAGTAAACACATACGTGGTGTATTCAATAAGTTTCCAGACTGTTTTGTACAGGTATTTAAAATTGTTGAAGACTCTTGCAAATTCAGTATGTTTTAGCTATACATTTTATGAGATTACTGACCAATTTTTATGATTTCAGGTTCAAATGAACAGCTACAGCAGCAATTGGAATACACCCTACTAAAGCCTGATTGTCACAGCTAGTGGATTTCAAAAACGCAATCTGGACTTTAGAAGAACGATTTGCAATAGAATTATGTTTTAGACTTGGAAAAAATGCAGTGCAATGAAAGCTGGATCTACTGCTATGACCCAGAGACCAAGAGACAGAGTTCCCAGTGGAAGCATGCTGGCTCTCCCAGACCCAAGAAGGCCAGACAGAGAAAATCCACCCACAAACTTTTGATGATCATTTTTTTTAAACACTGGTATGATCTACATGTACTGGGTTCCCACTGGACAGAAAGTCAACAAGGAATACTATGTTGAGGTTTTAAGGGAGTTCAGGAAGAGATTCCGTCGGAAGAGGCCAGCACTCTTCAAATCGGCTCAATGGCATTTCCAACAGGACAATGCACCAGTCCACAATTCCATCCTTGTTACAGACTATTTGAGCAAGATGGGCATCAAGACAGTTCCTCACCCTCCCTATAGTCCAGACCTTACTCCCTGTGACTTTTGCTTATTCCCTCAGCTCAGAGGCTGTCGATATAAGACAATTGAGGAGATGAAAGAGGCTGTGACGAAGGTCATTGACACGCTCACACAAGAGGACTTCCATGGAACCTTCCAGAAGTTGTTGGAACGGTACAAGAAGTGCATTACAGCCGGAGGAGATTACTTCGAAGGGGACTTGAGCTTCATGTGTGTACTATCAATAAAAGTGCCCACACGAAAAACGTCTGGAAACTTATTTAATGATCCTCGTACTTTGTATCTAACATATAATGAACAGAATGTAAGAACATTTTTTATTTGTTTATTTTCTTTTAATGGTTTTCAACCTTTAGGGGCTATTTAATGCTAAAGCTCTCCTCTTAGAAGAACAGACGTGGTTCAATTTAGCCAACAGGTGGGGAGATGAATTGATTTTATACCTTTCACAAGGGGCATTAGTCCAAAAGTGAATGGGATTCGAAATCGATTACCACGGCATTGAAGTCAAGAACTTTAGCCACTACTCCACCCCGTCCACAAAACTTTAAAAAATATTTTACTAATAAGGGGACGATTATTAATATTATTAATGATCATATGTTTGATTTAGAACTTAATTGGCTCGGATTCGAATCTTTTTTCTGTATCGATTGATGAAGCGGGATTTTCCCCGTATTTCAAGTAAATGGCCTCAGAGAATATTTTACGCTTGGAATTCTGAAAAGGAAAAAGGAAATGGAATGAAAACAAAAATGAAAAAAAAAAAAAAAAAAAAAAAATCTGTTCACTTTCATATTAATTTTTTTGCTGTAATTCATAAGGTGTATTCATAGAATATGTCTCGTCTAGTGTTAGCAGTCGGTTTTTTTTCGTAAAAACCATCATATCAGCTTCATTTGCTAACATTCAGAAATACACATAAACGCTAAAGTCGATTATATTGAACTTTGGTTTGAGATTTAGAAATCCATAAGTGAAAAAGAAACGGAGGCTGATGTTTTAGCAAATGTCTTGAATTTTTTTATTTTTGATTTCCTAGTGAATGTTTTATTTTTGCTACTTTGGTTAATGGCATATCAACCTTCATGGGCTATTTAATGCCAAAGCTATCGATCTAGAAGAACAGCTGTGATGTTATTTAACCCATAAAGGGGTTCATACCTCTCTGAAGGGGCATTAGTCCAAAAGGGAACGTAATTGCGCGACTAGGTTTCGAATTCGCTTACGTTGAGGCCGCAATCCAGCTCTTTAATCATTATATCCCTTTGCCAGTCGGCTGGGACTGTCGAATACACCGACTGCATCTCTGCAGAGGAGTAAGACCTCCCCAACGAGTGTCCTGATATGACACTCAACAATCTGATGGTAAGGTTCCAATGATGCTGGAGCTTTGGGGAATGCAGAGCACTCCGTTGTTGCCATCGCTCTCTGGTCCACTCTGGCTCGGAGTGGTAGCACTTGATAGGGCTCTATCTATGGGTCAAATAGAATTAAACAGTGTACTTACGCTAAACTGAATTGTTTTTTTTTTAATTAGAACTATTTGACTAAAATGAATAGCTTGAAAGAGAAATATTTTTGACAGTTAAACCCTGTACTTACATTTAAACTGTGTGCGTATGCTAAACTGAACTGTTTGAAATGGAACTGTTTTTGATATTGAAATTGTACTTACACAAAACTGAAATGTTTAAAAAATAACTGTTCTGACACTTAACTGTGTATAAATAAAATCTATACTTATACTAAACTGAATTGTTTGAATAAGAACTGTTTAAATAAACTGAATAGCTTGAAATAGAAATGTTTTTGACAATTAAACTGTGTACTCATTCTAAACTGAATTGTTTGAAATAAAACTGACTATTTCTATAAAAATGGATTTGGCATTAAATAACCTATAAAGGTTGATATGCCATAAACCCCAAACAACCAACCAACCATTACGTCAAGAGGAACCCCCGCCATACTCCAGGAAAACGATATTTCGAACTGAGTGCTATTTTACTCTACAATGTGTGACGCCGATATTTTGAGTTGAGTGCTATATACTATATTTCGGGCTTTGGGTTACAATGTAATATACGGTCGGCCAGAAAAGTGTACTCACTTTTGTGATACACTGTATATATATATATATATATATATATATATATAGTCCTAGAATAACAAAAAAATGACAAATCCTTCAATGTCAACTTTTTCTCGTTCAATTCCCTTTGTAGTTTTTTTCATTTTTTTTCTATCGTCAACAGTTATTAGATATTTTATTACTGTTTAATGCTTGCTTTTGTCACGTTTTTGGAACTTATGAAGTATGCTCTACTTAAAGCTATTCTAATATATATATATATATATATATATATATATATATATATATACAATACACCGAGAGAGAGAGAGAGAGAGAGAGTCTATAAGTGAAATGTCGAAAATTGAACCCTTTATTAAATTGACGGATATGAATTTTTCCCAGTGTCTTGTGCGAGAGAATCTCTTCTCACTACTTCAGTCATCTTTTCATAGCAGGAATGTATCTAAAAGTTTACCATGCAAACATGTGTTGCTGTCTCTTGGGGGAACCATCCGTTCCTTGTGAATCTTCCCCACACCAGAGGTATGTCCCATCCATTAAAACAGCTTCTTTTCTAGAATTAATCTTTCCTCTTAGCTTCTATATTGTTCTGCTATATTGTTAGCCGTAGAAAGTAAACTTAGCATGTTGATTTCAAAACCTGAACGAGGCTGTTTGCAGTTCACGTCTCACAAATATTCTCGGTATAGTTATGAATCCAACTATTCCTTTTCCAGCTATGTCAATAGCTGGACAGGCTGTGATCTTTAACCTAAGTATTGTTATATAACATATGCCATGGATTTTCGGTTCGTTTCTGGTGATCCCGTGTGCTTTGACAAGTTGTCATGTTGTTGTTAGTAAACAGCAGCGTAATCAGGGCACTTGGGTACAACAGGTGCGTAACCGGAAGGAGATCACGTGATGAGAACCACGTGACCAGATTTAGACAAAGTGCGGAGACCAGCAATCGAGCGTGGGACATGCAGCCTATCAGGTTGGCTCGGACGACCTTGCAAGGGGGTGCAAGCGTTGGCACCCGCTTGGCTCCTGGAAGAAGACATGGGAAGAAGAATTCCTCTCTCTGAGTATATATGTCTCTCCACCCATCTCTCACACACGACAGAACCTTCAACCCTTTCGAGAATAAAGTGTGAGAGATATATTTTTAGAAAGAAGTGTGTTCGTTCGTTCATTGAAGTTCGTGAATTATGTTTGATTATGTTTCCGCTTATATTTGTATTACGGCTATGCAGCAGTATGACAAGCGATTTAGAAGAAAAAGTTTGAATTAAAACTAGTTAAAAACCTGTAGAACGCTAGGCTCCGACGGACACGCTATATGAGTTGTTATCTCATAAACAAAGAATGTTACGAGATTAGTGAGAGAGTGATTGAGAGAACCTTTTGTTTAAAATGGCCAAATAACTTAGTTTGGATTGACTCTGTGTTTTTGTATATTTAGATGCAAAATTTTGGGATGTATATTCTTTTGCCTCAAAAAATAAAAAGATATAAACAAATTACATATTTCAATTTTATTGTTCACGTTCTGAATTAAAAGGTAAGAAATAACACAAACATGTGAAAGATTAAGAATATCTTAAAAATATTTTTCAATGCCAATCAAGTCATAAAGAGAAATATTAGTCTCTTACATTCAGCGTTAAATAGTAATTCCACTGAAAATGCCAATTGTTAGTCGATGTGGTATTAGTCAAACTTCCGTGTGACGGTATGGAGAGAGAAATTAAAGAATCGGTTTGCCAAGAAAAAGAACAAAATTCTTTTGAAGGTGCCAACCCAAATTGGCTCAAAGTCAAAAGAAAGAATTTGGCAGTTATCACAAAATCACCATTCCGTTTTTGTGATGAAGCATTTCTTCAAGGTGTTAGTCGTGCTAAATTCCTAAAAGAGAAAAATCCTATTCTAATACGGAACGGGATAATTCTTGGCGATGTACTTTGCTCATCTGTAATTTGAAGAAGAAAAAAATATGACCTTTGATCTTGGTTGGAGTGATTTTTTGATAGGATTCCAAAGTCGAGTTTGTCCCGACATTTATTGAAATCTTACTTATGTAATATGTAACGCTCTACTTACATAATGTCATAAAGGTTTATATGGTATCCATCCATCTCTACTCGGATCCAGAAATAGATAAAATAGCTAGAAACATAAAAAAAAAACGATTGTTGTATTGAGAAATCCGTTCGTCAAAAAGAAAAAGAAATCAGTTAGAGAATTACTTAGATGTATTGTGCTCTTCTGATTATCCAACTAAGAATGCAATTATCGAAAAAATATTAAACAAATTTTTCAAGCACATTACTTAAAGAAGATAATGAAGAAAAAAAAGGGAAAAAATCGTATTGCATCTTCCAAAACGCAACAAATCTATCTATCTATCTATCTATCTATCTATCTATCTATCTATCTCAGTCATCTATCTATCTATCTATCTATCTATCTATCTATCTATCTATCTCAGTCTTTTTCTTTCTTTCTTTCTTTCTTTCTTTCTTTCTATCTCAGTCTTTTTATATCTATCTATCTATCTATCTATCTATCTATCTATCTATCTCAGTCTTCTTCTATCTATCTATCTATCTATCTATCTATCTATCTATCTATCTATCTCAGTCTTCTTCTATCTATCTATCTATCTATCTATCTATCTATCTATCTATCTATCTATCTATCTCATTCAGTTCATATCTATCATATGCTCATTTACTCATGCTTTTTTATCTATTTTTCTTTGTCTTTATCCAACTAGAATTTGCCTTTCTTTCTTTCTTTCTGTCTTTCTTTCTTTCTTTCTTTCTTTTTTATTCGCCTTAGGTTGCTTTGGCTTTATAGCATATTAACAATTCAGGTTATATAATGCCAAATCCGGTTTATACGTATATATCAGATATGTATGGTTTATAAACTTAAGTCAACAAAGTTAAATGGTTCCAAGTATTGTTATGTATCACTAACAATTCAATTAAACATCTCCCAGTTAGATAAGTTATATTTCTAAAACTTCAATTTGGCATTAGCCATTTGTTTCCTCTCAGTTTAAATATCAAACAGTTCTATTTGACCCATAGATAGGACCCTGTCAGGTGATACCACTCCGGGCCAGTGTGGACTGGGGAGCGATGGCAATGAAGGGGTACTCCGCATTCCTCAAAGCTCCTGCATTACTGGAGCCTCACCACCAGATTGTTTAATGTTATATCCATGACACTCATTGGAGGGGTCTTACCCCCTGCAGAGATGCAGTCAGTGTATTCTACAGCCCAAGCCGATTTTGTTTTATGAAGGTTAGAGGTATCCAGATTTCCATTCTCAGGCGAATAAATATTCGAAATTATTCTTATTTCTTCGATATTTCGGACTCATATAATCATTCACACTGATTGTGTTATAACATTTCAGTCAATGAATACTTTAGTTTTCCTTAGATATAAAATTAACGAAAGGAAGGATTTTCTAAAATTGACAATTCTGGATGGACGATAAATGGTTTCTAAAGTCAATGTCTTTTTATATCTTTCAAAATCACTTAACTACATACAACAGGTAGATCCCATGTTCCCAATTAAAGGAATCCGTGTTGACCTTGAGGATCTTCTATGCGACCCTTCACTCAACTTGCAACATTTTCTCATCATCTTTCGAATGTGAAGAAGTAGCTTTATAACAAATGATGGAATTAATTAATCACGTGTTCAGAAGATTTGAAGTCCATGTTTCATGCTTGCCAAATTCTCCATTTCTATAGGGACCAAGTAATTCCATCAGGACGATTTCCTAAATGTTATCTCTTACACCCAGCAAGAAATAGGCATGCTTGCCGCTACACAACCCTGTGAGCAGCTGTCCTCCAAAATAAAAAGATACGAAGAGTTTTCTTTAGTTTACATTTATTTAATCATTATTTGTCTGATGTGCTCCTTCAGAAAGGTGCATACGATAAGTTTCCAGACTTTTTTCGTATGGGCACTTTTATTGATAGTACACACACGAAACTCTACTGCAGCCGGAGGAGATTACTTCGAAGGGGTGTAGAGTTTCATTTGTGTACTATCAATAAAAGTGCCCATACAAAAAAAGTCTGGAAACTTATTGTGTGGTCTTTGTAGATTCTCAAATAGACCTCACTGTCCTAACCTTCTGCTATACTCATCAACTTTTTTAAGCAACCATACTAGTCTGCCTATCCCTATATTTTTATCAGATCTGATAGAGTGTTTGCCAACGGTCCGGGAGACCTGGGTTCAATCCCAGATCACATCATACCAAAGACTTTAAAAATGGTACTTGATTAACACTCAGCAATATAAGGTACGTATCAAGGATAAAGAGGAGCAATCCAGGGAAAGGAGTAGTGCCCTCCCCAACACCTCGGTGCAGTAGCTTCTAGTCATCATCGACTACTATCAGCAACTTAATGAAATCAATTTTCTTTTCGACCTCTTCATTTCCATTTTCTATCTTTTATCTAAATCACATCTCAAAGACGGTGAAAAGGACAATTTTTCTTCCTAATATGTACAACCATGCCAAGTTTCGCCTCGTATGATGGTTTTCCGATGTTCATAATTTTTAGAAGCTGACAATTTCTGCTTTATATTTTCAACATAAAATTTTCCACAGAATAATACATCATCATATTCATTTCCATACTACAATTTATCTGATGCTAAACTGTCAAAATAATTAGAGATAAATTTATGACAAATACCAGGGAATGCAGCCCTTCCATACAAAAGCAAGATGGCCGAAATGTATTTATCAAATTTTGTTTCCGGAAGCATATAGTGTTTTATAATTAATAAGAACCAAGGACATTTGAAAAATGAATTTAGTAAAATTTAAATTGTGGAAAGGTTGAGTAAGACTGGGACTTATCGATTTGTGTCATAGAAATTAGATTCATTGACTTGGTCAAAGTGTAACCAATTAAAATCAAAATGAAAGAATATCAAATATAAAAGCAGATCAGAATTTCGTTCGATGCTTTCTGTATGGGATGATTAAATATTGTGACAATCAAATTAAAACTACATTTGACTATATTCAGAGTATTTTGTGTGTACAGACAGAACATAAATTCTTTTTTTATCCCTACAAATACGGGTAGATAGTAGGTTTTATTGGGTTCTTTAGCTTTGGTGAGATAACCAGTACAGGAGATGAAAAACACTGAATTAAAACCACCCGTATAACAGGTTAAAAATTGATCTAGTATCACGTTCTGCTTATGGCGGAGGGGTTGGGTAAATATATACATTCAGTGTATTTTAAGCGTTACCAACTCGCAGGACATGCAAAGATTTCATAATTGAGGCTCTTCCACATGACACATTAATAACTATCCACGTATTTAACCAAAACTAACTTTCTTTCAGACTGTCTCAGTTTGTTTGCATGTGTCTCTGTCTGACTCGATCTCTTAAAGTAAAAGTACGTTCACCAGATGGAGACACGGAATACTTCGACATTGTTGCAGGAGTACTACAAGGAGACACACTAGCCCCGTACCTCTTTATCATCTGTCTAGACTATGTGCTTAGGACTTCGATCGACAAAATCAGAGAAAATGGCTTTGAGCTGACTAAGAGAAGAAGCAAAAGGTACCCCGCAAAAACAATCACGGACGCCGACTACGCTGATGACTTGGCGTTACTAGCGAATACGCCTAATCAAGCAGAGACACTACTACATAGTCTGGAACGAGCTGCAGCTGGCATTGGCCTACATGTCAATGCAAACAAAACCGAATATATGTGTTACAACCAAACAGGCAACATTGCCACACTAGACGGAGCCTCTCTGAAACTAGTCGACAAATTCACCTACCTAGGAAGCAGCGTCTCATCAACCGAGAAGGACATCGACACACGACTGACGAAGGCATGGACAGCTATCGATAGGCTCTCGATCATATGGAAGTCGGACCTAACAGATAAAATGAAACGCAGTTTCTTCCAGGCAGCGGTTGTGTCGATACTGCTATATGGATGCACCACATGGACGCTTACGAAGCGGCTGGAGAGGAGGCTGGACGGAAATTACACAAGAATGTTGAGAGCAGTATTAAACAAGTCCTGGCGACAACACCCCACGAGACTCCAACTATACGGACACTTGCTCCCATCACAAAAACTATACAAGTTCGACGAACCAGACACGCGGGACACTGCTGGAGAAGCAAGGACGAGCTCATAAGCGATGTACTCCTGTGGACCCCCACTCATGGATGTGCAAGTGTGGGACGACCAGCACGAACATACATACAGCAGCTATGTGAGGACACGGGTTGTAATCCTGAAGACCTGCCGGAGGCGATGAGTGATAGGGAGAAATGGCGAGAGACGGTCAGGGATATCCGCGCAGGCGGCGCGACATGATGATGATGATATAGGAAAAATCTTAGAGCTGTAGTGGTTAACGTACTGGACTGCGACATCGTAGTAAGCGAGTTTGAACAGCAATCACGCTAATATGTTCATTTTCAGAATAATAACCCTGGGAAAAAGCATAAATCCACTTACTTTCCAGCTCTAAGTTAAATAGAAACACTACTGTTCTTATACAAAGATCACTTTGACATTACCTAACCTACCAAGGTTGATGTGGCATAAAAATAATTACGCTAGACTGAAACATCGTATAGTTCAAACTCCAGTCGTGCTATTACGTTCAGATTCAGACTAATGGCCCTTGAGAAAGGCAAGAACCTCCTTATCTCTCCAGGTAAGGGTTAACACTGCTGTTCTTCAATAAGGAGTTTTCAATATTAAATAATCCACGAATATCTTATTGGCATTAAGAAAAGAGATATATAACCAAATCTATCTATATATATATATATATGTGTGTGTGTGTGTATGTATGCGTGCGTGTATGTGTGTGTGTGTGTGTGTGTGTGTGTGTGTGTGTGTGTGTGTGTGTGTATATGGAATGTAGTCTTCGGTCGAGTATCTTCATTGTTGTTGTTTGAAGCAATTTGTCTTGGTCTTTCTGCAACGCCCGAGATGAAACGTTTTTCTATATTCTACATATTTTGGGGGAAAATGACCAAGTTAAACATCGGAAATAATAAAAGTGATCTATCTATCTATCTATCTATCTATCTGATTCTGTTGATGTCAATCAATCAATCTATTTATCTATCACTAATGTTCCAGTTTAATTAAAGATCAAATTTACGTTTTAGAGTCTCAAAACTATATCATTAGATCATTGCTGCTTTAAAATCTTTCAAATCAAATACAAATTGACTGTTTGCATATTACTAAGCCCAAAATATTATTTAAAACGCCGAACCAAGCATGGTAAGAATTCCCATGAATTGTGGTACCCAAAGAGGAACGGTGTTGTTACAGTGTGAATTGACAACAAAATAACGTGCTGAGAATTATTTCACCTAGAAGTGCGTATATATATATATATATATATATATATATATATATATATATATATATATAAAGTTAGGATAGGGTTCAATTACATTCTATTTTATCTTATTTCATTTTTTAAACTAATTACCTTATGTTGGTAATCTCAGATTTAAGGAGGCTTTATTAATAGCTAAGTTACACCCTCAGATTAACAGTAGGTTAGAATTAAATACTGAGTATATCATTAACTAACATACAGATTTTAAATACATATTTAATTTATAAAAATAACATAAAAAAAATTAAAGATAAAATTAAAAAAATGAAATCGACTGGGACAAGCAAACACGCCAAGTGGCACCATGATTACAACACCCAACAGGGCGTTTTAACACCCCGCATGACACCATGCTTACAACGTACACAAAATTTGAACATACAAAAACTTGATCATTTAAAAAAAAAATTCTGACCATGAAGTTTTTACTTGGAAATTAATTAGACTGATTCGAACAAATTATAATATATATATATATATATATATATATATATATATATATATATATATATATATATATTACAACATTACAATATTACAACACGAGCACCTCCAAATATATATATATATATATATGTATATGGAGGTGCTCATGTTGTAATATTTATAGTCGTAGGAAATGGAAACAGTGGCCTGAGTTCAAATCCTTGACGAGGCTGTTTGCATTTCCCATTGCGTTAATACGTGTGCGAACGGTATTGATCTAACTATTTCCTCTCCAGTTATTAGTAAATAGTTGGTCAGACTGGCTCTTTAATCTTTGTATGACAACTGATCTAGGTGAAGGAAAACTCTGAATTTAAACCTTTCAACATCTGCTAAAAAATTGACCTTGAGTTGCATTCTACCCGTGTAGAGGGGTTGTATATATATATATATATATATGCATATTGAAAGTATCTTCCTATACCCCTTCTCGCATGTGTTTGCGTATGTATGTATATTTTGCATATAAAATATGTAATTTCATACAGAAAATTTGATGTAAACATTATAAAGCTTGACTATTTTATCTTTTGATTTATATTGATGTAATATTCTGTTTCGTAAAGGTTGAACACTTCTATCTCCGAATATTTGTTGTTGTCGAATATTTTCACTTTCTAAATGAATACATTCATTAACCAAGTTGGGTTTTTTTTTTGTTTTACCATGTCACATAATCGGAATTATCATTGAAAAGTCCGCATTAATAATAATGCCAAATTTGGCAATTTTTTTTTTTTGAGAGAAACAAACCAAATCCTTCTATCATGTTTTCTCTGCTGACGAACCATTGTAAATATCTTCTAATTGTTCATGTTTTGAACACGTGATCTTCTAAGGAACCAAGAGGTGGCCTTATGTCGTCGTGGCTAACGTGCTCAACTGTAACATCGTAGGAAGCGAGTTCGAACTCCAGTCCTGCTATTGTGTTCACTTTCGGACTAATACCCTTGAGAAAGGCATGAACCCCTTTGTACCCGTACCCTCAACTATGGGATAAATAGTTCTACAAGGAAATAATTCAACAATAAATAATCCACAAAAGTTGATATGCCATTAAAAAATACTTAACCAAACCAAATATTCTTGAGAATCAGATTTATTTTATCAACACTTACGATTTGCAATGACATGTTTTCTGAATTTTAAATTCATTTTCATTTTTTATTTTTATTTCAGTTCTTTTAAAAAGTAAGTGTCCGCTTTCTGCATTTGTTGGTGATTCACAGGGATATTTCTGTTTTGTTCAGCAGATAAACCCCTTTTCCATTCCCGTCTTAATCACGTGACCCTAGCGTATTCAGAAGCTGGTATAAGGTCTCGATTCATGAGGTCTTTTCAAGTGCTATGAACTCCAACTGCAAACGGAGAAGATCCCTGATCAGCGAAAGCACTCTGCGTATATGCAATCCCAGCTAGGGGTGGATATGGGTCAGCATAGAGTTTAACGACTCTAGTTAATCACGCAATAATTCTTTTCTTTTAAGGGATCGGATTTTTTTTATCCCCATTGCAAAAACTCAAACTTATTCTATATTTCTCCTAACGCCAATTCTCTTTTGCGGTTTCACTTTTTATCAATTCATATTCCAATCACCGATAACGAAATAATTTTTCCTGATTAGGGATCAAAGAAATATTCCACCACTTTGTAAAATTCCAACTTATTCTGTGTTTCACCGAACCTCTGTCCTCTTTGAGGAAGATCATTTTTTATCACATGATATTTTTATCACGCAAAACCACCTACATCTAGAAAAACATATCCTTTTTTCCCCCGTCTGCGAAAAACGCATAAGTAAAAAAAAAAAAAATTTATTTCTTTTCCTCGGGTGTTGAAAAATGTTTTCTCGGCTATTTTCAATTTTCAATCTGCACCAAGCTTGTCAAATTGTCTTTTCAACCCTTTTGACCTCTTCACCGAAACGACATTGTCACAATTTTAGTTCAACCCAAAACAATCCCCAAAAACAATTGATCATGGAATTTTGACACTTTGCAACATTTTCAAGCAATGGGTAACCACTGATACTGCAAATACACCTGTCTTTCAAAAGAAAGTGCATTTCTACATTTTTCGCTTTATTTTCCTCTCAATTAATTCCTTTTCATCAACCAACTCAGAACCACACTGTTTTATATATATATATATATATATATATATATATGTGTGTGTGTGTGTGTGTGTGTGTGTGATCGATAACTTGTCAATAGGACACTACACCCTCGCTGTGCATATGTTGACATCATTTTCTGTAGATGAGATTTGGTTGTCAAGGTATTCGAGCTAGTCTACTAATTTCCGAGGCTTGTTACTGAAAGCGGAGACAGATCTTTCTAGTTTAAAAGGCATAAACTCTGTCTTTGTTGCGTTCACGAAGAGACTAATGCTTCCTGCTGCCTGCTCCACGCTATGAACCATGAATTCGGCTTGAGCGGCGCTAGATCATCAGCATAATCTGCCTTTCTCATTGTTCCTGCGGCTGATCTCTCTGAAGAAATAAAATAGGATTTATTCAAAACTGTAGCTGCGTTAGTGCTACTGTATGGATGCACCATAGGGACTCACAGAGAAACGCACCCAGAAAAAAAAACTTGATGGGAACTACACGAGAATGCTACTTGTTGTTTTGAACAAACTCTGTGTAAGTAGCATCCGACAAAAAAGCAAGTGTACGGCTTCTTACCACCCATCTCATAAACAATCCAACTAAGATGAACAAGATATGCTTGGTATTGCTAGAGAAGTCAGGACGAACTCATACGCACCGTTCTTTTTTGGACTCCTACACATGGACATACCAATGCTGGCCTACCGACAAAGACTGACATAAATCAGCTTTGTGCAGACATTGGATGCTGTCTAGAAGTCTTACCGAGAGCAATGGAGGATGCGATGGATAGCAAGAGAGAGAGAGAGAGAGAGAGAGAGAGAGAGAGAGAGAGGGGGAAATTCTGTGCTATCAGTATGTCTTTATGATAATGATGATGATGATGGTGAATATATATATATATATATATACTGTTGTGTGAGGGGAATAAAGAAATTGTTATAAAAATACTTTTCTTAAATCCAAAAAGTGCTCAGTAAAACAGGATAAAACCTAAAATAGATAGTTTTCTTATTTCCTCACATCAGTCTTATAACTAAAAATGTTCGCGTAGGTGGAAATAAAATCTTCAAAATGACCGAGTGTCCAATCTTGTTTGTATTAGGGAGTTTGCTGAATACACATCTGGCATGAAAAAATCCTGAAACGAAAGAGATAAGATCAGGACAAAGTCACATGCATATATCCAACAACTTTTAAGTTATCAGAATGAAAGAATCGACATAATTTTCTTTCCATTCTTGTACATACACACACACATAAGCACACACACACACACACACACACACACACACACTGACATACACACACATATACACACAGAGAGCCGGTGATAAGGTGTAAGAAATGGACGCAGCAATCCAAGTTCAAAACCCTAAAGGGGCTGTTTGCATTTCATACAGCCTAAATAAATTGGAGAAAAGTATGAATTCAGTAAATAGTTTGACAGACTGAGGTCTTTCGATTTGGTATGGCAACCAATTTAAGAAAAGGAAAACTCTAAACCCAAACCAGTGGTATTCTGCTTAGAAACTAGCCTTGTGATACATTGTAAAACCTTCCAGGGTTTACATCAAACCACACTCACAAAAAAGAAAAAAACGGATTAAGAATGTAACTACCTTTCTTATTGTAAATTTAATTGCCATGACCAGAAAATCGAGCAAACACTTGCGCTCGACGTGCAGAACCACTGAATAGCTGTTTCGGCCTGATTAGGTCTTAATAGCAGTGTAGACCGTGATCTTCTCTCCTGGAGATCGAGCCAGCGACTACAGAATCCAGAGCCAAAACTCTGCCACAGAGTCACTGGTCCATCGAACACATGATGCCAAATTAACTAATCATGGCATTTGGCTCTGTATTCAGTAGTAGCTGGTTTGATCTCCAGTGGGGATGATCACGGTATACACTACTGATGAGACCTAATAAGGTTGAAACAGCTGTCCAGTGTTTCCGTATGTCGTACCCAAGTGTTTGCCGGATTTTCTGGTCATGGTAATTCAATTTGCAATATAATTCCTCTACTTAGAAAAGAAAATGTACATCTATTTCCTTGCCCTTGAGGTTATAATAATTATGCGAATGCGTATTTCCAATCCTCTTGGGAAGACGTGGCCCTGGAGGTGACCGTGTCCTCTGTAAAGAGTAAGGATGTAACTTACAAGACACATTCAGGTTAATTGGCCGCGCGGTTGCCATGACTAGTTAATTTGGTTTTCGATGTGAACCAGTGGCTCCGTGGCAGAGTTTCCGCTTTGCATTCTGTGGTAGCAGGTTCGATCTCAAGTGGGGGAGGTCACAGTATACGTGAGACCTAATAAGATCGAAATAACTGTCCAGTGTTTCTGTATGTCGTGCGCAAATGTCTGCTGGATTTTCTCATCATTGTAATTCAATTTACAAAAAATTTCCTCTACATAAAAAAGAAAATGTCTATCTACCTTTCTTGTTTATATCACTTGCTGTATACGATGATTTCAAACCTTTCCATTTGGTCCATGTCGATTAACATTAAAATCTGCACCGCAGTCGTAAAAAGGTCGAGTTGTAAATGAACTGTTTCGTATTCGAAGCCAGGCACAATATCTAGGTTTTAGCGGCATTAATCGACTGACTTTTCCTCTCATCCTACTCTTCTCGGATTCTCTTCTTGAATCTAAGCTGTAAAAACTCCGGCTTATATTGAGATCAGTGTCAAACCAGCGTGGAGGTTGGCTGAGTATGGTATTTGCCCATCCTTAATGACTATATCTCATTGTTCTAATTATTTTGCGAATTAGGGAAATTTGTAAGACTCAATCTACCCCCTTATCTTCTTTAATTTGAGTATCCAACCCATCCCCTTGTATCAACAGGGTCTTAGAAATCACTTGTTCCTTCCACTCTCTATATTCAATCTGGTTCTAATTCCTAGTTAGGCAAGACTGTCATTTTGTGACGATTATGAGTTTAAAAATGCGTAGACGATGGACAGTTTCTAAATTTATTAAACGACTGAATTTTTCTCTAATCATATCGACCACCCAACATTCTTAATTCGGACAATATCTGTTTCGATTCGGACAATTTTAATAAACCGACCAGACAATATATCCAAATAATATAAAGCTGTAAGGATTCTCTTGATACTGGGTCATTGGTAGAGTGTTCGACAATGGTCCAGGAGACCTGGGTTCAATCCCAGGTCGTGTCATACCAAAGACTCGAAAATGGTACTTGATACCGCCTTGCTTAACACTCAGCAATATAAGGTACGTATCAAGGGTAAAGTGGAGCAATCCAGGGAAAGGAGTAGCGCCCTCCCCTACACCTCGGTGTAGTAGCTATTGAAAAGGGAGCCTTCTGGTCGCCCTTGACTAAAGGGAGACAACTTTACTTTACTTACTTTGTATTCTCTTATCAGACCTTCCTGGTCATCAAAGTTTTTTTTTTTCTGTCCAGTGGCTTAGATTTTCACATAAGTACGAGTATATCCCTTTGCGTATGGTCTGCTTGCTCCCAATTGATTAACACACACTTTTCAAGTTACATTATCACATAAATCATTCTATCTTTTCGGGTTTCCATATAGTATTTTCTTTGTCCAAATAATATTCAAGCGATTAAGATTCTCTTAAGAGCGTAACCCTTACCTTTTTCATTTAGTCTATTTCATAAATCCCCTTTCCCTAAGTTCCAGGTTCCCAGCATCCTGCTGATGGTATAAATACATACACACGTATGCATACATATATGTATATGTATTTATTTATCTATATACGTATGTATATCCGTGTGTGTATATCCGTGTGTGTATGGCATGTGTGTTTATGTGTATATACCATGCATATCTATACAAGTATGTATGTGCGTATGCCATGTGTATTTCCATATACAACTTATTGCGTGTCTGTGGGTGTATGCCATGTGTATCCATACACGTATATGTGTGTATATGCCATGTGTATCTGTAGACTTACGTGTATGTGTGTGTGTGTATGTATTTATGCCATGTGTATCTATATATGCATTTTTATGTGTGTGTGTGTGTGTGTGTATAAAGGGAAGCTACTTAATTAAAACAATAACAAAAATATAGGATGTACATAAAGTCTAATATGAAATCTTGAAAATCCAGGGAATATCTTGGACCTAAGTCTTATCTTAAGTCTTTTTGTTCAACGGCATATCAACATTTATGATTTATTTAATACGAAAGCTATTCTTGTAGAAGAACGGTAGTGGCACTATCTAACCCATACCTGGGAAGATAAGGAGATCTTATACCTTTCCCAAGGGCATTCACCCGAAAGTAAACGTTATTGTACATTTTGAGTCTACTATGATGTCTCAGTCCAATACGTTAGCCTCTGCGCTACGAGAGACTCCCTCTAATACATAGGTAAAACTTTCTTAAAAATCTATCACATCAAATATTCAAATACAATCCTGATGAACACATCATCTTTGACAATTTCAAATGACATTTCTGACGGAGATTGTTTTTCTTTTATTTTGCGTTTGTACAGAAAATACAAAATTTGTACAAATGGTCACGCAAAAGATTTCATGAAATCATCGTCGCATCATTATGACAGCACATTCATGCAATATCAGATTTTATAATAACAAAAATACGTATGAAATTTAAACACACAGATACGAATGCATATAATCAAATTGAATACGTACACATAAATTGAAAGAATAGATCTGAATTGATGTACACACAAAGATATTTATCTTTTTTCATGCAAAATTAAATGGCTTATATCAGTACTCTGCCAGTCTATAGGTAGATATAGACGAACTGACAAACGCTTTTTCATAAATAAATAAGAGCTCAGTAGTAGCAAGAAGAACAGAATAAAAACTAAAATAAAAAGGTTTACTCATCCTTCAGGGACATTTTCATTATGGCCAGGTTCATGCATTCTTAAAAAAAGCAACTGAACGTCCACCTGTTTCCCATCTCACAAACCATTCAAATAAGACGATCAAAACATGTGGAACACTACTGAAGAAGCAAAGACCAGTTAGGAGAAATGGAAGACAGGGGTGGATGGTGAGAGAGAGAGAGAGAGAGAGAGAGAGAGAGAGAGAGAGAGAGAGAGAGAGAGTCTGGGAACTTCGTGCTGTTAGCATGACAATGATGATGATATATAACGATGATTATTCAATAAATAAAGTTAATTTTGCTTAATTAGTAAGCAATAGGACGCCCTGTTAACACTTGTAACTTTTTGAAAGAAATCAATAGAGATGGGTCGTTTCATGTCCTAAAACTATGTCAGCATGACCTTCCTTACTGGAACTTTTTCTATTGGAGTGTTGGTTAGTTTCCACTCCATGGACTGACTTTTCGACATGTTCAGCCAATTTGTAAACATTTTTCACCTATCATCATACATTCTGATGTAAATTTCACATGGTTTTTACTTCTCAGCCAACAAAGATTTGATGGCAGACATAATAATTCAAGCCTGGGGCGCTTTGTTTCATTTGCTGCTATTTTAAAAACAAATATTTTTGCGAGATTAAAATAATTTTTTTCTTTCATCGAATTCAAAACTATTCAGAGTTTGTATTTATAAAAAAATTGGAAGAAAATTATTTAGCTTTTTTCCCAAAAAGGTTCCTCCTATTTACTGAATGACACACACACACACACACACACACACATGTATATATATACATATGTGTGTGTGTGTGCGCACTTTAAATATCTTATTTCTTTTGACAATATTCTATCCCCGTTGATAGCGTTCTCTTTTAAATTCGTTCGATATCATCAGCATCTCAGTTTAATCGAATAATACGTTTACGTAATTTTCGCAATATCATAAAAATCTAAAAACAAAAAAAAAAAAAAATCTTTAGAGTGTTCACCTATGGCCCGGGAGACGTGGGTTCAATCCCTGGTCAAGTCATACCAAAGACTCCAAAAATGGTACTTGATGCTTCCTTGCTTAACACTCAGCATTATAAGGTAAGGATCTAGGGTAAAGAGGAGAAATCCAGGAGTAGCACCCTCCCCTACACCTTGGTGTAGTAGCTATCGAAAAGGCAGCCTTCGTATCACACTCGACTACGGTCAACAACTTTACTTTTATATATATATATATATATATACATACGAGGATCATTAAAAAAAAGTTTCCAGACTTTTTTCGTATGGGCACTTTTATTGATAGTACACACATGAAACTCTTCGAAGTAATCTCCTCCGCCTGAAATTCCCTTCTTGTACCATTCCAACAACTTCTGGAAGTCTCCATGGAAGTCCTCTTGTGTGAACGTGTCAATGACCTTCGTCACAGCCTCTTTCATTTCCTCAATTGTCTCCTAACGACAGCCTCTGAGCTTAGGGAATAAGCAAAAGTCACAGGGACCAATGTCTGGACTTTAGGGAGGCTGAGGAACTGTCTTGATTCCCATCTTAGTCAAATAGTCTGTGACAAGGATGGGGTTGTGGACTGTTGTATTGTCCTGGTGGAAATGCCACTGACCCGATTTGAAGAGTGTTGGCCTCTTCCGACAGAATCTCTTTCTGAACTCCCTTAAAACCTCAACATAATAGCCCTAACCCTAACCTTTTGGCCAATCAACTCTGGTGTATTAGCTTCCTTACTCCTCCCACACCTCTCATCATCCCTCACAGACTCCCAGCCTTCCTTGAATCTCTTATGCCACTCAAAAACTGATGATTGGTTCATGCAAGATGGTCGAAAAGCAGTCTGAAGCATTCCATACGTTTCTGTGGCATCATTTTTTCCAAGTTTAAAACAGAATTTTATTGCATATCGTTCTTCTGAAGTGTCCTGACGTCCAGATTGCATTTTTGAAATTCACCAGCTGTGACAATCAGGCTTTAGTAGGGTGTATTCCAGTTGCTGCTGTAGCTGTTAATTTAAACCTGAAATCATAAAAATTGGTCAGTCATCTCATCAGATATATAGCAATAACATACTGAATTCTCAAGAGCCTACAACAATTTAAGATGCCTGTACAAAAAAGTCTGGAAACCTATTGAAGGCACCGCGTACATATATATACACGAAAATATCACCAATGAATAAATAAACTAAACATGTTTGTAGCATTCCTAAAGGTGTAAAGTTTTAATATATCAAACTTGCAACGATAAAAAGGTAAGTACTCAATAATATCAAAATATGCCTCTATACAACCCTTCCACACAAGCAGAATGCGAATCAAGGTCAGTTTTAAGCGTCATTTGACAGGTTTGACAGCAGAGTTTTCATTCGGCTGACATACCAAGTTTAAAGGGCCCAGTCTACCCAAAAATGTGTTATTATTTAGAATATTCGGATTGTTGACCCCATCTTTATTGTTATAATATTAACGTTTCGGGCGATATGTCCTTCGGCCTTCTTCAAGTGTTTCATGTCTAATTCCTTCGCCCACAAAAATTCTCGAACTGAACTCTTTATTTGAACTACAGGAGTAGACTGTTCCAATTCTATTAACCATAACCGGGTACAAGTGTTCAGTCATAGTTAAAGAGTATTTCATGAGTTGATGGACACATCAAATTTATAAATCCCCAAAAATTTATTCTGAATTGCCCAGCAAAGACACATGACACAGTGAATAAGGCGTTTTGTTGGAATGTGCTTCCGAATGAAATCATCTGGTGGTTGCAGGTTCAATCCCGACAACAGATAAGAATAACAAGAAAGGCTTACTATTTGAACTCAAGTCACCGACTTGAATTCAAATATTCATTTCCCAAGACAATAACCGTTACACCACAGACACCACTATGATATTACATAAGTTAAGCAACGTGCAATTTTTTGTGAATTTTTCAATTTTAGATATTTTTCAATCAATTGTTACGTATCTATACACATATGTGTGTATGTGTGTGTGTATATTCCATGTGTCTCTATACACGTATGTGTGTCTGTAGGTGTGCATATGGTATATGCATCTATACACGTATGTGTGTGTATGTGTGGTGGATGTGTATATGTGTGTGTATATTCTAAATTTATATCAGTTTGCTTTTCTATATCAGACAATACACAAAAAAATAAAGGTTGTATTTATTTTTGCGTGCAATTCTATCTACTTTCACGTCAAAGGGGCTTTTAAAATAATGTTTGGATGCAATTCATATTAGATTAAAAAATAGAAAAACAATTTATTTGATGTTGGGCACACACACACACACACACACACACACACACACACACACACACACACATATATATATATATATATATATATATATATATATCATTCACATGTTATAAACAAACATTTACAATCTTTGTTATGCAGAATAGTTCTTTCAAATAGAAGATACCATTATTGTGGAACATTATACAATCAAACAGTTGTTATTGTGTATAAGTTATTGCCAAAATTTACAGCAGTGAAATTCAATAATCAAGCATAAACTGCGGAGTCCCTGAGGTATGGTGGCTAATTAGCTGGATTGCGACATCGTTGCCCATGGATTTCAATTCCACCCTCTTTATTAAGTTTATATTCGGACTAAAACGATTGGGAAATGTATGAACCCCGTTTTCATCCCAGCTAAAGGTTAAATAGTGCCATAACTATTCTTTAAATAACTCACAAAGGTTAATATGCCATGAAATAAAGTAATCAAACCAAACATTATCTGACAACTCTTCTGTGATTATTTATAAAATTGCATGAATATATATATAAATGTTATTCTTTTTTTTTGGACGGCTTCATGTTCATCTTTTTACTCACTAAGTGTCCGTACTGTACATTTTGATTATTAATAATACCTAATAACATCCGTTTTGATTTTATCTTGTTCCACTGGAAGCAATAAAATCCTGGGTGAAGAAATTTTACTGCACCGAAAAAATTTGCCTGGTGTTTACTAATTGATGGGTTATACTCTCTCAGTCTATATGTCTTTCTGTGTTTCTCTGACTATCTCTCTTTCTCTCTCTCACACTTTAGCGTACGTGTGTATTTAGGCTGAAGATTTTATTATAGGTGACAGACAAGGGTTTGGATTTGAAATTTTTATGAGCCTTTTTCTTGTTTACGAGTCGTGAAGGTGGAGGGAGGCTGTTTAATAGTTATCCAAATACAGCTCGAAAACGTGCATTTTTAACATTCATTGGTCATTGTCAAGGGTTTGGATCGGACTGAGCCATAGATTATGAGATGTTTTACGTGATTAATAAATATTTTGAATGAGATCGTTCATCGCCTACAGTTGACGTCCTATTTGATGGCACACTTCTTTGTTACTAGTTTGGATGTGTAGAATTCTGAAATAAATTTCCTAAGAGTATAAAACTATGCACTTGTGTCAGATTTATTCAAGTAATGTCGCCCCTAAAATAAAAGATTTTGTTAAGTGTTCGGTATCGATTTATATTACAAGAAGAGCTCATCGTATTTGGAGTCTTTATAGGTTGTACAATATAGGATTTTCGTTTTATCAACTAGAATCTATGTGTGTGTGTGTGTGTGTGTAGTGTGTGTGTGCATGCGTGTGCATTATGCTATATATTCATCTGAATGGGTCGCTTAATTTTTTTTTAATTCGTCGTTTCAGACCCTCCCCCCAAATTACTTCAATATCTACTTTTTCTTTCCCTGCAAACAAATACGTATTTCTCATTAAAAAAAAAAAGGTTGTAGGCTGTAAAAGTGATATCAATAAAGTATTTGTAGTTTGTTCAAAGAGTCTGTCTTAGTTTTTTTCCCCTTTTTTGACAATTTATTATTAATGATTATTTTCTCCATGATTGGTTTTAAATGATGTATAATATGGTTTCAATTCTATTATCTGAAATTTTGAGATACAAAATCTTTATTATTAAAAATATTATTTGAACTGTTATCTTTATCTTTGTTTTTTGTACATTCCGATATTTGTGGGGAATCAAAGTAAAATTAATTTATAAAACAATGAAAATAATTCATTCAAACTTTTGTTCAATCAGTATTTAAATGATATGCTGAAAGTCTTTGAATTTTCTTAGAATGTGACAATGATTCTTCTTTCAAATCAGATAGAATCACTAAAAAGACAGCGAAGAATCAATCTCGTATTCTGGGCCTGCTCTAAACTTGGAACTTAGATTACATTTCAAGGCATCCTATTCGGATGAACGGGCCGCTAAATGTTACTATTCCACGGAACAGAAATAAATGTTTGATAAACTTTCAAGAGGGTTTCTGTCTCTTCTGTTTCCTACCCTCCACTAGACAATCACCACTAATGTCTCGATTCACCGGCAAGAGCAACGCAATGCAACACATGACATTACTTACTAATGGACAAGTAAGGTTAGGTGAAGATTCCCTTTTCCGAAAACTGCCAGAATGCTGTGTCGGCTATTTGATGCAGCCAACAGACATAGTCAACAAAACACAGTTCCATCAACCTAATGGCTCATGTGCGGTCACGCGCGCGCGCACACACACACACACACACACACACACACACACACACACACACACACACACACTCTCTCTCTCTCTCTCTCTCGCTTTCTCTCTCTTTCTTTCTTTCTATTAATTTTCTTTCATTATTATTTTCCATAAATATAAACTCCACATTATTTGGAATTGGTTGAGAGAAAAAAGTTATTTTAATCTCGCAAAAATACTTGTGTTGATGCTCTAAAATATGGTAGTAAATTAGGCAGTGCTTCAGACTTAAAGAGAGCTTTGTCATTACATTCATGGTGGCTGAGAAGTGAAAGCCCTGTCACATTTATAAAGGGATATTTTAGTAAAAAAAATTGATACAAATTGGCCAATCATGGGTTTGCCACAACAAACCTGAAAAAAAAAAACAGTCCATGGATTGAAAACACTCTGACTCTCCGGCAAAAATAATGTTCCAGACACAGTGATCGTTAGGAGGGTTATATGCTCACTGTCCTCTTGGATATGAAATTGGTCATTTTCTTGAAAGGTGCAAGAATCCACCTTTTAAACAACTACAAATTGTTTAACAAAGAGATGAGACTTTTACGAAAAATACCTTCCATCTTTCTCGTCAAAGAAAGGTCTTTTACACATCATTAAAAATCTCATTAAACATCTCATGAGTTAATGGGTTACTTGATAAGATGCAAAACACTTTTAATAAAGAACGTTTTGAATATTCTAAATTTTTTTCATCATCAGAAAAAAACAGCAACATTTTTTTCTATTTGTATCACCAAAATGAAAGATATCTTCTGAACTGTAAAGCCAAACTCTGATATTCATATTTCTTGTATGTTAGAAAAATAATTCCAACCCAGACATCTTCCTGCTAAAATGTTCTTTTCTAACTTATTCAACTTTTGTCACTAGAAATTACGTCCCATAACATCGGAATTTCTCTATTTTCGTTGAGACCTAGTTTCTATTAGATATAGACTTCACAAGAAGCTTATTCGGCAACAACTTTGTTAAACTTATTGACAAAGTTACACGTAAGGGCCGATTAAAAAAAATCCTTCTAATATTTTGAAGTCAGTATTGAACTTGAGTTTTCCTTGGTTTTGCATTTTTTTTGGTGTTTTTCAATATGAAATTTTGTGAAAAAAGGGATTATTTAAAGTTTTATTTTAGGAATTACTAGTAAAAAAAAATCCCTATTGAAATTCTCTTCAGATTAATTTGCATAAATTTGCATAAATAATATTGGTGAACATATTTTGAAAGTAATTATAAAAGGCAAGGAACTGTTGACTTAGTACCAGTCTAAATATTGTGTCAACAATTAAGTGAAACTTGGAGTAACGGGGTGATAGCATTGTAAGGCTTTTAAAGAGTAAATGTCTTCTTTTATCATTTGAAAAGTAGAAATACCCACATATCATCATCATCATCATCATCATCATCATCATCAAGTCACGCCAACAGCAGGGATAAATGGTAATCTTATGCTAGTTTTTTTTTTTTTACTCATCAATAGATGTAACCCTTATTGATGAGTAGCAGTAATTTCTTTACTGATCTATTTGATCCTGGCCGTTGACCTATTAGCTTTTTTGCACCCAGCATCTTGTGAGGCCCGCTATTGATCCGTCTTTGGATTCATTCCCCATGTTGCTTACCTTGGCTTCTGCTGAAATACCCTTATATATATATATATATATATATATATATATATATATATATATATATATATATATCGTTTTTGTGGTGGAGTGGGTATATTGGAATTTTAGCTTTTCCTTAGTTTCACAAGAAAAAATTCTAGACTTTGTTATGCTGTTAAGCGAACATCGTAACGCAAGTTAAGTATCTGGAATGCAATATTTTCTAGTTGTGTCCGTACAAGTAAATTTTTCGTATCACAAATCATTGTCATTTACTTCCAATAATTTATTTGGATTTTATTGTCTTTCTTTCAAGAACGAATCATAAATCCTGATTTAAAACACAAGCAATGCGCTTTGTTAGTTTCCTACTGATCCAAAGATTTTCAATGTGGTGCCGATTCCTCCACTAAACCCAGTAGTCCAGGAATGTCTGAGTTGAGATTCCAAGTTTGTCATGATCTACTTCAAACAAGAAAATAGCATGAAATTTTACTCAAATTAGAGGAATGAAATGTTTGCTTTTTGGTGAAGAGCACATTTTCGTAAGTTGATGTGTTCTTTCAGACAAAAACATCTCATAAAAAATCTCCCTTCAAATCGATGTAATAGAAAATCAAGTCCAGTGTTCGTTATTGTCGAGGGAACAAAAATAACTTTTCTTTTTTTAAAAATCTTTTTGGACGTTATAAAAGCGAACGGTAATCATTTTCAAAGATTTTTCATGATTCAAAAACTTCTTTTGTCACCACTCAACGGAACGTTTCATGTATATTTTGATTTTTAAAAGTGGTCAGTCAATTCAATTGAAAACCAATTAAACAGAGAAATGGTTTCTTGGGAAAAAAATTCAAAGAAATAATAAACCCAGCATCCTGGAGAATGAGACACATAAACTCCTTTGAGATTTTGACATATAAACGACCAGAAGACTAGATCTTAAACAAAAAAAGAGAAATTGCAAAAGTGTGGACTTTGCTGTTTTGGCTGACCACAGAGTTAAATTGAAAGAAAATGAAAAGAAGGATAAGCACCTCGAACTTGCTAGGGAATTGAAAAAACTGTGAAACATGAAAGTAACAATTATACCAATTGATATTGATGCTTTTGGTACAGTCACCAAAGGATTATTAAAGGGACTGGAGGACTTGGAAATAAAAGGATGAATGGAGACCATCTAAACTACTACATTATTTAGAACGGCCAGAATACTGAGAAAAGTCCTCGAGGCTTGAGGATACTTGCTGCCATTGAAAATGAATGTCTCTATAGAAGCTAGCATCCCCGAATGGATGATTAATGAGAAAGATCCACAAGAAAAGAACCTTTTTCCCAGATCTAGGTATGATAGGGAAATACCGAACGTATTAATCAGAGACTTTCACTCTTTTTTGTGTTGGGGACCAAAACGGGAAGGGAAAATTTTGCCATAGCATGGATTTATTTAAAAAGGCCAATGATATTGTTCGGCAGACATGGAGAATAGAATATCCGAAAATGTACAAAATACCCAACCAAGTCACATAATTCATTTCGAAAGCCATGAACAATAGGAAAGTGGAATTAACAGCTGGAGGACAAACCCAAGTCGAGGTGAAGATTCAGAGACACATCTTCTCGGGAGATTCCTTCTCGCCATTGCTATTTGTAATGGCAATGATGTCACTCAGTTGCACACTTAGGAAGTGCACGTTGGGCTACAAATTTATATAATCACAAGAAAAGATCACCTTATGGATGATATCAAGTTATCAGTAAAAAATGACCCCCCCCCCAAAAAAAAAACTGGTGTCTTTGATACAAATAATAAAAATATGCAATCAGGATATAGGAATGGAATTCGTCATTGAAAAATGTCTTATGTTTATGAAAAGTGGGAAAAGACGAATAACGGAATGAACCGAACAGCCAAACCAGGAAAGAATCAGAACGCTAAGAGAGAAGGAAAATTACAAGTAGTTGGAAGTATTAGAACCAAACACCGTCAAGCAAACGAAGATGAAAGAACAATAACAAAAGACGGTATAAAACCAAAAGAATAAATTGCAGCATAAATATCATCAAATTAATAAACAACTGGGAATTCTCCCTTTTAAGTTACACAGAGCCATTCCTAAAATGAACAAGGGAGGAAGTCCGACCAAAGGACAAGAAAACTGAAAACGATGGACAAAGCCTTACATTCGAAAGATGACATAGACAGAATGTATTTGTCGAGAACAGAAGGCGGAAGGAGACTCGTCAGCATTGACGACTGCATAAACGCATCAATTCAAGGACTGGAGGAATTCATTAAAAAGAGCAAAGGAAGACTAATCACAGTAGCAATTGACAGCGTTGGTAATATAAGGCCCGACAGAAAAAAACTCTAAAAACAAGGAAACAGAAATGTGAAGAAAAACAACTGTATGAATATTTCAAGAAAACTTGTGTATGGCAACTAAAATCAAACATCAAGAGAAATCTTTAAGGACCAATTATATTAAAGCAAATATTGATTATTCATTACATAGTATCAGATGTAATTCAAGAGGAGAAAAAGATGAACCGGTTTATCGCGGTTGCACAAAAATTGCCCGAAAGGAATGCAAAACCAGGCATGGGTGAGGAAGGTGATCCCTTGGAAATTGTGCAACAGATAAAAATTTGACCATTCTACCAAATAATACATGCAAAAACCAGAACCAGTCTTCGAGAATAAAACCCATTAAAATCTCTGGAATTTGTAGAGATAGAGGGATCACTGAATGCCAACCTGAAGACCAGACGTATTAAAAAAATGGAATTTGCCATCTCGCAGACTTTGCTGTTCTGGCTAATCACTGTGTGAAAATAAACGAAAACGAAAGAATGGACAGATCCTTGGATGTTGCCCAGAGAACTGCAAAATCTTTGGAACATGAGGAACAAGGTAATACCCGTTGTAGTTGGTACTGTCAGAACGATCCCCATAAAGCTGAAGAAGAGATTGGCCAAAATGGAAACCGGTGAAATAATTGAAACCATCCAGATTATAGCATTGCTAAGATAGGCATGAATACTGAGAAAAGTCCTGGAGACATGACAAGACTTGTCGCTCAGACTCTAGTGAAAGACCACCAGCAATAGCAATTGGGAAAAAGTTATTAGGAGTAAAATAATAATAATAATAATAAGACCAGACCTCATAATAATCAACAAAAAAAAAAGAAAATTTGCAAAATTGTCGACTTTGCTGTCCCTGCTGACCACAGAACAAAACTGAAAGAATGTGAAAAGATAGATAAGTACCTCAACCTTGCTAGAGAATTGAAAAAACTATGGAACATTAAAGTGACGATTGTACCTATTGTGATTGGTGTTTTTGTCACAGTACCTAAAGGATTATTAAAGGGCCTGGAGGATTTGGAAGTTGGCGGCCGAGTAGAGACCATCCAAACTACAGCATTATTGAATACGGTCAGAATACTGAGAAGAGTCCTGGAGACTTGAGGAGATTTGCTATCACTCAATCTTCAGTGGGAGACCGTCAGCTAACGCTGATGTGCAAAACTCTAATGAGTAAATGATAATAATAATATGAAAGCAAACAATCATAATACGCAACTGAAAATAGCAAGAGTGAGTTATTTGGTGACATCAGATAAGTGAATGCAGAAAACTGGCACAAAAGTGATTGAAATGTAAGTAAAATAGTAAAAGAGGTGATCCATTAGAATTGTGCAAAAGATTGAAATTTGCTGACCAATGTCACATGGACAAGCCAGAATTTATCCTTGAGAATTAGACCCATAAAGTTCAGTGGGATTTTCAGGTACAAACGGATCACTTAATCCTGGCCGGAAAACAGATTAGAGTTACTAAATCAGTAAAAAAAGAAATTGTCATCAAGTAAATTGTACAGTCCTAACTAATCCCAGAATGAAAATGAAAGAAAGCGAAAAGATAATTAAATTCTTGGATCAGGCCTAAAGGGTGAAAAAACGTAGAAGATAAAGGTGACGAAGGAAGTAATTTTAGTTGATTCCCTTTTAACTATTTCTAAGGGGTTAAAAAAAGAAAACAAGATATCATTGGAATAATCAAGACCAAACAATACACAGTGCTTTTAAGATCAGCTAGAATACCAAGAAGGGTCCTGGTAACCGTTGGAAACATCCTGTCAGTGATTTTAGTGAAAAACTAGCTGTTAAAACTGATGAGAAAAATTCGCATAGAATAATAATAATAATAATAATAATAATAATAATAATAATAATAATAATGTTTACCATAAATAATCTGTTAAATATTTTTCTAAACTTACAAAAACAATTTTTTACGCATTTTAGAAATAAAATGACGACGCGAATTAATGACTGAAAAGCGTATATTACTGGAATGTTTGTATCGTATTTGAAAAGAGAAAAACGAACTGTAAAAACCTGCCCCAAAATTGTGAAAAATGATTGTTTCCCACGTCGTAGAGGCATCAATTTTGTGTTAAATTATTGTTTGCATTCATAAATTACATAGGAGTCATAAAAATGAACAATGCACCGATTCGTGCCTCCAATACAATCTGATCTTGGTAAGATAACTATCGTAGGAGAAAAAGTTGGCAAGAGTTTGACAGATTAAGAAAACTTGAGTCTAAAAATAATGTTTTTTTTCAGTTTTCATAAATATTATATTAACACAATTATATCCACAAATAAGATAATAATACGGGTCTGTCCGGAAAATATGCAACCATCTGATTGATAACAATGTCGGTTGGTTGGTTGCTTGAGATTTTTGGCATAACAACCTTTGTAGGTTATTTAATACCAAATCTGGTTTTATACAAATATACTGTTCTATTTCAAACAATTCAGTTTAGCATAAGTACGCTGTTTAATTGTCAAAAACATTTCTATTTCAAGCTATTCAGGTTAGTCAAACAGTTCTAATTCAAACAATTTAGTTGAGGATAAATATAGTTTTTGTCTACAGTTTCAATGTGAAAGCAGTTTTATTTCAATCAGTTCAGTTTAGCATTAGTTCGCAGTTTAGTTCTATTTGACCCATAGATAGGGTCCTATCAGGTGCTACCACTCCGGGCCAAAGTAGACCCGGGAGTGATAGCAATGAAAAGGTGCTCCGCATTTCCCCAAACTACAGCATTACTGGAACCTCACCATCAAATTGTTTAGTGTCATATCCAGGACAGTCGTTGCAGGGGGTGGAGTCTTACCAGTCTGCAGAGATGCAGTCGGTGTAGTCTACAGCTCCAGCCGATTAGGCAAGATTTATAACAAAAAAATCAACTACTCAGTCCATTTCCAATACTTCTCTTAGATTCTCATCAAGTTAAAAAATTCAAGCAAAATTGTCTTTTGGGATTTTCATCTGCTACTTTGTCTCCTTCTTCTTCATCTGTTCTGTTGGTCAGGCTTTGATATGCCAACTATATTCCTTCAGAGAGATAGAGCCCAAATTTATATGTTAGAGTCCCATGTATATGTCAAAGTAAAGCTTGCAACCGTAGTCGAGGGCGACCAGAAGGCTCCCTTTTCAATAGCTACTACACTGAGGTGTAGGGGAGAGCGCTACTCCTTTCCCTGGATTGTTCCACTTTACCCTTGATACATACCTTATATTACTAGGTGTTAAGCAAGGAGGTATCAAGTACCATTTTTATATTTCTATCAGGAATAAATGATATTATATAAAAACTTCAATATAAATGGATGCTCACTTCTTGGCATTACCCCAGCTTGGTTGACAAGCCGTTAAAATCAATCAATTCATTTTCTTAATTTTGTGCCCCAGCTGAAAACCCAAACGCAGCAAAAAGCTACATGTGGATTTGTGAGTAATAGACGAAGGTAACGTGCCTTGTTTTTCAAAAAAAAAAAAAAAAAAAAAAACAGAAGAAAAACTTCTTTAATTAGTTTTCGTGTTATTTTTTTCATAAATAAAAAAATCATTTTTTTTTCTAAGGAAGAACCAAAATGTCTTTTGAAGAAATCGATTCATGACATCACAAATTTTGACAATCCGTCGGATATTGGAAGGTGTCCGTGCAAAAAACCTCGAGGTGACACTATTATTTGTAGACTTCTCCATGGCATTTGACTTCATACACAGAGGGAAGATGAAGCATATAATTCTAGCTTACGGTCTTGCCAAAGAAACCGTCGCATCCACAATTATGTTATATAAAAACACGAAAATAAAAGTTCGCTCTCCGGATGGATACACACACTTCTTTGACATTGTCCTAGGTGTCCCTATTAAACCTATACCTGTTTATTATCTGCCTATACTACGTGCTTTGAACGTCAGCAGATTTAATGAAAGAAAATGGCTTTACGCTGTGAAAAGAAAGAAGCAGAAGATACCTTGCACGAACGATTACAAACACGGACTATGCCTGATGACGTTAGCACTTCCGGCAAATACACCCACTCACAGCCCCAATCCCAGTTGCATAGTTTGGAACACGGACAGCAGGTGATATAGGCCTCCATGCCAACGCAGATAAAACAGGTTTCATGTGCTTAAATCAAAGAGACGACACCTTCACAGTAAATGGGAGATCTCTGAAACTTGTAGACAAGTTCACCTATCTCGGAAGCAGCGCCCCATCTATCGAAACGATATCCCAACGTGACTAGCGAAGGCTTGGATAGCTATCGATAGACTATCGGTTATATGGAAGTCAGATCTATCAGATAAAATAAAGCGCAGTTTTTTTTTCGATCAGCTGTTGTGACAATGCTGCTGACTAAGCGTGTGGAGAGAAAGCTTGCCGGCAATTGCACAGGAACACTGTGGGGTGTATTGAACAAGTCCTGGATGCAGCATCTCACAAAGCAGAAGCTGTACGGACACCTACTACCCATCTCGAAAACCATCCACGTTAAACGAGCAGTACATGTGGGACACTCCTGGAGAAGTAAAGTCGAGTTCATAAGCGATATACTCCCGTGCACCCTCCAACGAGGACGATCAAGGGTAGGGCGAATAGCTAGAACCTATCGACAACAGCTCTGTACTGATATAGGATGTAGCATGGAAGACATACCGAGAGCGATGGACAATAGGGACGAGTAGAGGGTTAGGGAAATCCGTATTAGCTGCAAGCCATGATGATGCTGATATATATATATATATATATATATATATATATACTCTAATTATTCATGTATATAAGTACTAATTACTCCTTACAATTTTTTGGCAAAACATGGGTTTGCCTCCCTGAGCCTTAGTCAAAAAGATAGTCAATGGGGTGAAAACACACAGACTCTCCGGTAAATAGAAAGTTCTGTGTGCGGTGATCAGTAAAGAAGGTTATTCTGACAATCCTCTGAGACATGAAAGGACCCATCTTTACTGATTTCTTTGAAAAAGCTGTAACAGTAAACATTACTTCAAATTGCCAACTCTTTAGGCAATATATATATATATATATATATATATGTTGGCTACCGTAGTTGAGGGCGACCAGAAGGCTCCCTTTTCTATAGCTACATCATCAATGTGTAGGGGAGGGACGCTACACCTTACCTTGCATTGCTCCACTTTACCCTTGATACGTATCTAAAATTGCTGAGTGTTAAACAAGGAGGTAACATGTACCATTTTAAAAGTCTTTGGTATAACGCAACCAGGGGTTGAACCCAGGTCTCCCGGGCCATTGGCGAACACTCCAGAGAGGGAGAAAGAGAGAAATTGAATAACAAGGTTATCAAAAAAGAAGAATTTATTGCAAAAGAAAATCAACCTCATAACGTTTTGGTTCTAATGAACCATCATCCATTATTTACTTATATATATATATATATATATATATATATATATATATTAGGTTCATTGTTGAAACAATTTCGTTTATTTCAGCCTCTTTCCGCTATACGAATAAACATTATAATAACATGGAAAGTAAGCTAAAATATTTGCGAATAATTTTCCCTATCTACCATATCGACACTAATGCACATCTAATGATATTTCTCTTGCTTCACTGTTTTAACTTTCATAACCGCGTGGGCGTACTGTGTGACCGTGTGTCCACTTTTCCGTGCGTCTGCCTAGCAATGATGAGAGGCCTGCCATCAATGCGTTCCTATTTCTGTTCAAACACTAGTCTCTCTGTGTTAAAATAAATAGTAAGTAGACCCGCTCTATCGATTAGGCTTGTACGCGAAGCCACAACTACAGTGAAACAGTTATATGTCCTGTTGTAAGTATGTCTCTCTCTCTCTCTCTCTCTCTCTGCCACTCTCTCTTGTTAGCTGGTTCACATTCTGACTCATCGTTGTCCTGGTAACGGAAGCTTATTTGCCTATGGTACCACTAGAATCACCAGCTCCAGACACCAACCTTTCTTCATCATTAACTTTGTAACGCACAATCTTTCTAAACACGTCAACAGGTTTCCTGCCGTGACAACCCATCATGGTTTTAAATCAGAAAAACGAAAGGTTCTCGGTATTTTTTTAGAATTGTTGAGTTTATTCGTTTTTATGGCTGTTGTTGCTTTTGCTGTTACCATAATATTTCAGCCTGTTCATTTAATAAAATTACTGAAGAAAAATAAAAAAAACAAAAAATAAATTGATAAAAATAAATTGAAAAAAAAAAAAAAAAAGATTATAGGGAAAAATGTCATTTTTTTCTTCCCACAGGCGGCTATCATCATCATCATCATCATCAATATCAAGGCATGTTGACAGCACAGATTCCCTTGGCTCTCTCTCATCATCCGTCCCAATAGGCTATCACTCTTGTTAAAACCTCTAGTCGGCACAGAGCAGATAAATGTAAGTTTTTACTGGTCGGCAAATACAGGTTTGGGTATCAATCCAGTGGAGATTGTCGACTATAAGTTCGTCCTGACTTCACTAGCAGTAGCCAGCATGTCTTATTTGTCTTATTTTGATGCTTTGTTAGATGGGGAGAGATAAGTGGCTGACTCAGTTTTATTGAGTTCATAGAGATACCAATACCTGTTGCTGCCTGTTCCAGATTATGCAGAATAGATTCGGCTTGAGCAGGATTATCTGCGTAGTCTGCATCAGGAATAGTTTCTACGGGATATCGTTTGCTTCTTTTTTTTTTTTTTAGTGTGAAACAATTTTCTTTCAATTTATCTATAAACCTTCTTGGAAGATTATGAATAGAAATAGAAATATTACTACTGTATCTCCTCACAAAAATTAAGGATTTTAGTCAAACGAAACAATCGCTCACTCACTCGATGGGGACACAGGGATTTTTTTTTTAAAGATTGTCACAGGTACTGGGCAACGTTATTTGAGCAATTTGTGAGAATCAGACAGACGTCCACTAATAATCTTTGAGATTGGTATACATATAGTCCGTCCCTGGCATCATCAATAAGCAGACTTTTTAAAAAGATTAATAGAGTCTGGAACAGAGCCATTGATATTGGGCACCCAGTGAGAGTCAAACTCACTCTCTTTCAAGGTGCTGATGGTTATGTATTTCATTATAAGAAAAGTATATTTAGGTTATGAGGTTTCGTTTGATGCAAAAAGGGTAACTAGGATAATTTGTTTGGCTTTAAAGTTGATTAGAATTCTTGATTATGATTGATTGATTTTTAGGGGGTGTCAACTCGGTTAGACGTATTTAATTACGTTCATATTAACATTTTCTGAGTATTTTTTCTAGCAAAGTTTTAGTTTTTGGCATATGGTTTTACGGAATAATTTGCAAACAGATCTATTTGAAGCATATATGGAGCTCTAAAAGCTACTACCTCACCGTTTCAAGAATTAATGATAATGAAAGAGTACTCCTCAGTCCCCTGGGTTCCGGAAGTGAAGTCTTACCATAAAATGGTCTGTATATTACCAACCCCTCCGCAAGAGTAGCTAAATATTTCTGCAGAGTTTAACAGGTTTGAGTCTAGACTTTTCTTTCTCCTAGACCAGTTGCCCTGCCAAGGTTAAAAAGCGCAGTCTGCCGTACAATTTAGAACGAGAATAATTGGGTTCATACCTTTCCCAAGAATCTGAGCGTTCTATAAAATGCAAACTGTCTCATGTAGAATTTGAACTCGAGTCACCGTGTCTATTTCCTACGACGTTAACGATTATACCACCAGCACCTGTAATAAGATTCACTATAGTATCATACCCTGTATATCGCTTTTTTTTTGTGGAGAAGGGGTCTTATTTCTCTGCAGGGTATACAGAGAGGTTATTCCAAGTCTCATCGATTTTGAGTTTTGCTCAATTCTTTCAAATGAAGACAAAAGGCAAAAGATAGAATGAAAATATTCATCGCTTTCAGGGAGAGGGGTTAACAACAACGAGCAGTACTGAATGTTTAATTGTTATTGTTTTTTTTTCATTATTTATGCAAATATAATTTACTTGACACAAATATTCGAGGGATTACCTCTATAAAGCGTTTGTTAAAGTTGGCTGAAATGGAATCA